>JANCMC010009456.1:13328-111040 GCA_024363005.1 Charaxes varanes | reverse complement strand
GCGGTGTCAAAAGTACAAGTTGCCAGAATGATCGCCGAACTTCGTGAGAAGATGGCACTTTAAGAAGAAGAAGATAACAGACACACCATTTTTATTTACATATATAGACTAAATACAGTCAGGCAGTACTATCTTATTTAGTTGTAGATATATATAAGATACGTCTTAGATATAGGGCCGCATACAAAATTACGTCATTCGATTATATTTGCCTAAATTGTTGCGTTCTCATTGAGCGCCGGATGGTTTGGAGTCAATGGCCTCATTATTGTGCGTGCTGTTACTGAATTTTAATTATATCTATACGTGCTTATCTACGACTTTGTTACTAATGCATACAAACAATTTCAGTTATCAAACCGACCGTAGGCATTACCGGCTTATACCAAACAAATTTGGTACGCGATCGCAGTTAGGCTTGAAGGCCAAAGCACGAAGATTTCGAACCGTTCGAGTCGAAGGTTCGACTTTTAAAGTACACGTGCTGGGCGCAGATCGGACCCTCCATCGTGTCAAATTGCATATAGCATTGATTAAAATCGTGACACGATAAAGACTTGTCTCCTGTGAGCCCAGCACGAATATTTTCATCCTAAATACAGTCGAATCTTCGAATAAGAACGGTTCGAAATGTTGGTGCTAAGGCCTTAGGCCCTTATGTAAATAAATTGTTTAAAAAATTATAGAATCGAACGTATATCGAGCTTTGTGGACGTCCTTGACAGGAAGAAACAACTAAATTACTTTGCCTAAATCTATTTTTAAAAAAAATTAAAGTTATGTTCGTAACATCGAAATTATGGGGTCGTGGGTTCGATTCCCACCTCGAGTCTGGGTGTATTATCCATATGTATGTATTTATATATTTCTAAAAAATAAAATATTTGTGTATAACAGGCGGCTATTACCTATAACACAGGCATTAAGTTTGTCTACCTTAGGAATAGACGTCCGTGTGTCATATAGTCCTGTATATATATATATTTATTTATTTATTACTATTTAAGATGGATCCATCAAAATTTTTCTCTCATCGGATTTGGTAAAGGAATTTCAGAACCTATTCCGTATTTCCGGTACATATTACCAAAAGGCTAATCATGAATGCATAAATCTATTACGGCTATTCGATGATTGATTCAGGCTTATTGATCAGAATACTAGTGATTGGTACCGGTTATTAACCTCACAACAGCCAAGTCGTAGAAGCGTATTCTTTCATGATCAGCGTGTATAAACGAGCAAATCTCTCACACAAACACCTTTTTTTTTATAGGGTTATTTCTGCTCTACTTATAAGTTGTTGTTATACTTTACTTTTTCATAAGATAATGTAATCTCTTCTAAGACACGGCGCTCCTAAAATGCATAAATATTATTGTGTAATGTATAACTCAACTCGAAGTGGGTTTACCTAAATGTAATGTTTTATTTAAAATTAACTATTGTGACGAATGTGTATGACCCTGGATAAATATTATAATTTTATATTATGCGTATTCGGGGCCGTACAAGCGCGTTGTACGAGAATAATCCTACAACGCGTTTTCCTATAATGTGGAATAAATCTACCGTGTTATAGTATGGATTTCAGTACTAACAAGATTACTGTTTTTATAGACTCTGGGTTTTGAAAGCGGACAGGCCTGTTTTTGACATTCGACCATAATGTTAGTAAGAATGATCTATTCCAAGTTTCAGAATTCCAGAAAACTTACCAGGTTAACACTATTTTTCGATCCAAATGATTTGTAAACATACAAAAGCACATACAAAAGGTCTTGACTTCTTACCGGAAAATTACACAAACAGAAGAGATAAATACATTATTTCGAAAACAGGAAATGTTATTCTTTTCATTATAATTTTTTACATGACTTAAATGTCTAAATTAATTTGGTTAACTTCTAGGTATAACTTTATCTCAAAGACAAACTGCTGAAGATTTAAAAAATGATAGTCAGTTGAAACAGATTGAAGACGATGGAAGGCGATTTGTTAATCAAATAGATTTCCTGATGACAGATATTTCAAATGAGCCGTGGACGACAGACGAAATACCGTGCTATCAGAAAATCCAAAATATTTTGTATGGCGTCAAAAATTCAACTTTATGGGCGACCTGGAGTAAGCGGTCATTTAGATGAGAATTCACCTTTAATGTCATATCAAAGAATAAAAATACTAGAGGATTTCCTCTAATTTTAGTCCTTAAGCCATTGTTGATAAAATTACAGAAGAATTTGATGATATAAAAAAATGAAGTGCAAAAGTTTAATTTTTTTTAGTATGGGAATCAATGCAGAGTCCTACAGGAACATTCTATGCTTTTCAAATGATTCATTATTAGTGTTCGTGATTAAGGGAATCATCTGTGGATTTGTAGTTGACACTATTTCTTGGAATTGTTGTAACCTCAAATTCCCAACTTCACAGTAGAGCTTTGCAAACATCCAAATCGAAATAAAACCGTCATTATATAACACATTTGTGTATACAATTATATATTCAATAATAACGTTTTCATTATTGTATACAATGCTATAATGAAAAGGGACTATTATATTACAATTTAGTTGTTCATAACGCTCTACTGTAAAGCTGGGAATTTGGGGTTACAACAACTTACGTGGGAGGTATCGTTATATAAAACATCGAAATCTCGAAAAAAATATTTAACTAGCTGTTGCCGCGACTTGTCCGCGTAAACTTGCGAGAGCCCTTAGGCTTTGATATACAGTGTAATGTAGATGATTTATTTGATAAGTAATTAAAAATGTATACATAAAAGCAAAAGGTCACCTAAAAGGAAATCTCGAAAAACGCGAGACGTACAACGATGAAATACGAGGCAAGGAGGTAGTTTATAGTTAGTGGAAGTCCACTAAAAAAGGATTTATACTTATTATAAAACGGGTATTAAGTTAACGCGTATGTGGCAATCCCGTTATAACATACGCGTGAGTTTGAACGAAAGCCTCAAATTCTAAAAGTCACCGCAACACAGTTGTTACTTCTGCAAGATCATCGTTTCAATTTGTTTGTACTACCTATGTTGCAACAGTTCTAAAATATAAAAAAAAAAAAAAATAAAAGAGAATTTTTCGATAAGGTCAGTTTGGGGGCCTCCTCGGTGCTCCTAAGTAAGTGCTCTCACAATTTTAAGTTGACGAAGAAGCAGATCCATATATGTATAAAACAAACATAACATCCAAAAATCGGATTATATACATCTGACGATCCTTGCCAAGTTACGTGCCGTCAACTCTACCAAATTTCTTCTGTTAATTAAGTTAGGTTACCAACTAGCATATGACCTAGTGATATTTATAGAAATCGGTTCAATGTATTCACTTCAATCGAGATCTGATGCCGAATTACCGAGTAAGTTACAATGTACGAAAATGTGCTGCGTTGGCGTTACTACGAAAGTACCTGTTTTATGATTATTATTTTTTAAACTAAGTAAATACAAGTATGTACATAAATCGCGGGATAAGCTTTTATATCATATAAATTGTGTAATGACGACAACTGGATAGTAAAAGTATAAATGGAAAAGTTTATTATTTATTGCATTTAAATAAAAGAATTTAAAAAAAAAACGTTTTTTATTTGATTTTTTTTTATGTCACAAGGGGACAAACGAGCAGGCAGCATGCATCTAAGTGCCTACCGACGCCCATGGACATCTGCACCGCCAGAAGGCTAGTAGATGCGTCGCCGGCCTTTAATGACGAGTTTAGTCCACCGGGAAGTCTCACAAACCGAACGAAACGCGACAACAATACCATCACTTGAAGTGACAGCATTGCCGTCACTTCACGATGATCTCGTGTGAGAAAGAGGTACTGGTACCCGGGCGCGCCGGCCCAATTCGGCTACAAGCGTGGCGCTAACTCTCATTTTGATGAACATATTAATCATGTTACATCTAAAGCCTACCGAATGCTAGGTTTCATCTTGAGGATATCCAAAGAGTTTAAGCATATATCCACGTTCATTCTTAATATATATAATGACAAATAACTTTCATGGCAGTGCACGTGAATTCACTCCGAGAACAGCAATACAGGTCAATTCCCTCTGCAATTACATTGACAAATTTATTTTTAAAATCCTTAAATCCACGCTTCTGGCGTTATGTACAACATGACCTTACTTTAATTCAAACTTTTTTTTTCGTTTCTGCACCTAATCGACACACGTTATCCATCTGATACCCACAACGCTTTAGTGACTACAAAATTAACATCGATCCCTCCGCTACTATAAGATATGTACGTCATTGTCAAAATTGTTCTCACGTTTACGGAACTGGACTCAATTCGTTATAACACGATGTAATAACATTAACAGTTAATCATGATTAACAATGAATTGTAAGTAGAATTTAAAAACATAATATTATTAATGTACGCTTCTTAAATTGCCATCCTTTGTTTTAAATTTGTTGCGTAATATTTGGGAGGTTGTGGACACGACGGCCTACAAAAGTTCCAAACCTTTAGCCCTCGTTTATATACTTCTTTATGTTTTTTAATATACAAAACTGAAGAGTTTGTTTGTTTGCTTGCTTGAACTAATCTTAGGAAGTACTGGTTTGATTTGAAAAATTCTTTCAGTGTTAGATAGCCCATTTATCAAGGAAGGCCATTATAGGCTATAGTTCATTACGCTTAAACTTTTCACCTAATTTTACGCGAACGAAGTCGCCGGTAACAAATAGTACTTAATAATAAGTAAAACAAACACTTACACTGTTGGTATATACTCCCCAGGGAAGGCGTTTGTGGTGTAACTGATAATGTAGAGTGCGTACAGTCTAAAAATGCACGCCCCTCCCAACCGCCAAAACTCCGCTAAATGGATCGCGCGATTAGTTGACCTTACAGTACGTGGTTGAGTTTGAGCCTACAATAAAATCGCTTCACACTTATTTACAAGCCAGGGTTGCAACAAATTTCACACATTAAAATAATGGATTTTGGTGAACGGACGTATATTTTTAGACTAAATTATATAAATGTTGATTTTTCCTACGATGTAAGTAAATTTTAATTAGAGGTTTCTCAGCTAAGCCAGTCATTATAAATAAACTCGTCAAGATACAAGTATTAATTGCTTTTATAATATCCAATTTATTTTCAATTTAAAGTTGAATTCAGGTTCTCACCTGAGGTATTAAAGTCTGTGCAAAGTTGTGAAGAATGTTGGGAAGAACTCGTGTCTAAGAATACTAAATCCTTTAGAAATTACAATTTAGACAGGATTTTAAAACAATTTTTTAGGAACGGGGATATTTTTAGATAGAGTTTACTTTAAAAAGAAATGAAAATGGAAAGAATAGAGTTATTCCCTTTATACTACGATTTTTTTCAATAAAGAAAAACTACTAAAAATGTCATGTCTATGCTCAAAAATTTCTTTTCTCTATAAACTAAGACTTTAAACTTTATTGTATAATGAAACAGGGGATCGAAGCAAATATGTCTATGGGGTAAAAACAAAATGTGACATTGTGTGACAACGAGCAGGAAGGGTTAAAACTTTTGCGAAGTCACACATGAATATTAAAAATATGAAAAAAAAAACTGTTTTCTTTTATAAAGTAAAGGTTACATCGTAAATGCCAGGACGAATAATTCCACAGATTATATTTATATGGTTTAAATTCTTTTCCTTCTTGAATAATATTTTAAGTTGGAAATAAAGTTCTCTTCAGAGAGATCGTAAAAATGCCCACAGAGACGCGATAAGGCTGCCTTCAAACCAAAAGTATAATCAGACGCTGTAAGCAAAAATTATTGTTAATCTATTAATAGTCAACCTTTTTGACGAAACAGAAGATCTGAGGCCTTAGTTTGAACATTTCAAACCATCCGGATTCGACGAGTCAACTGTATTTAGGATGAAAATGTTCGTACTAGGACCACTGGAGGCAAGTCTTTTATGTCACGCGTTTAATTAATGATAGTGCAACCCGCGTTGACACTAAGAAGGATCCGCTGTGAGCGTAGCGTGAATATTTTTAAAGTCGTCTCATCAACATCGAATGGTTCGAAATGTTTGTGCAAGGGCTTTTGTAGTAAATTAAGTGAGGCGAAGTAGCTAACTCCCAGGTTCCAGCTGTCGATTATCTCTTAATACCACGTGCTTTGATCAGTTACATAGCTGAACGTACTAGATTATTGGATCCTAGAGTTGAGAGATTCATCCACAGTGAACTTTTTGGAAATAAAACTTCTTTAGATGCAATTACTGGGTAATGTAATGCTTTGGATGACCTTAGTGCCGAGGATAGGCGTTACGGCGATGACGCGCTCATACTAATATTTGCGCTGTGTGTATGTATTTGAAGCGATTCATTATCTGTTTAAAGAAGTTTGTGCATAAACATAAAAAATACCCGGTTGTAGCCAGAGCAACTTAACTTAGTGATCGACTCAAATGCTGACCACTGATTAGGCCACGACCTCCTCAGATTGGGAGTGGGCGTGACCATACCCCAACGGCGGTTGAGTTTGAATCGGGTATCTTGCATATTTTAGTCCATACCTTATATCGTTGAGCTATTGAGGCTCTAAGTAGGGTCTATATTGAGTATTTATATAAAAAAGAGTCAGAAATATAGAAAGCATTCGAGAATCATTGTAAAAAGTCATCACATATAATATCAGCATATATTTGTGAACTGCTGGAAATCAGCTTCTTCTAATACATGTCCCTTTGCCCTCTCTTCAACTTGTTTTTCACTTCTGCCATTCATTCGATCATTTGCTTATAAAAAATGCCTTGTGGTGTTTGTAATAAATTTGCGGCAAACCTTTCTTTCTCCTGACTTCTTAAGTACAGTTTTTTATAATTCACTTTCTTTATTTTTTTCTACATACTCTTTATATTCCTTAAAAATTTGCTCATCCTTAATAAGGAGTCAAAAGTATTCATTCGGTTAAATTGACCAATCACGACAATCCTTAAAAACACGGCAATGAACACCAAATTTTCATATTACGAATTCTCTTCGTGGTCCTAACAGCTTCACAAGGAAATTCCTTAAAAATGTACGTCAAAGAAGTTAATTAAATACATTCATCTTCTACTCGAATAAGTATATTTATCCTCTGTGGGCGTTAGTTGTCTTGTCAAAACAAATAAATTATAAAAAAAAACGTACAATTAGCGGGATTTTGTTGTTTTTTTTTTTTACTGTTTTGGCACACGCGGCTCTGACTCATTCTGCCACCTGAATTATCTCCGATAAAATGGCCGCCGCTCCTCTCCACGTTTTAGTTAATGACCCGACACTAATTAGTGAGCGATGAGCGATGGAGTGGAGCACGAATAAACTGAATGAGCGGATTTTTTTTGCGAAACCCTTCAGTAAAGCATTTCAAGGTTATTTTGGTTTTATTCGGTCTCAAAGCGAATTCCAAGAGGCTTATGTGAAAAATATTTACAACCTATATATCTAACTACAAATACCATAAGCCATGGCTGAGTTGGAGAAACTTTTGGAATTAATTCTTATTTTCATTTATAATAAATCCTTCTCTAAGTCTCGCCAAGACATCATTCTTTTCATTCAAGTTAAAACGTTGAAGTAAGTAGTAAATCTTAACTAAGACTGACTATCTAGATTTTCAGTTGGAACTAGAGATAGCCGGGTGGTCTAAATTCTTCCAGAAATCTTTAGATTTGCATACATAAAGCTACATACAATTTATTTATTCCTAGTAGAACCACATTCCACAATTTAATCACATTATGTCTTAATTAGATAATACATTGATATTTTGTGATAGTGGTCATGACTACGCCTTGACATCTTATAGTAAAACGTATAAAAGTGTGTATAACTCGTTTGGCATTGGTGTGCGTGTGGTTTTGTTTCAATAGTAATTTTATAAATTTATAATGCATATTTTATAAAAAAAATTGGCATTCGAACACCCTTCTTTATATGGTACTGAAAGCTTTCCCGTCATGTTTTAATGTATTGATAACAAAAGGTTGGCTGTATTATAAATTGCCGTCCTAAGATTTTCTAATATCTCATTTCCATTCTACCCTACTGCATTTCAGTCGCCAATTTCGTCTTAGGAGCCAGATATAGCTTCATTTGAATGATCATGTAGTGTGGCTAGGGACTTTGTGTAACGGCACAAAATTTTGTAGAACTTTGTAGATTTCAAGGACAAAAATGTACAAACACTTTGAGCTATGTCTGGCTCCGGTATTATATAAAGCAGTCAGTTTAAAAAATACAATCTTGTGACACGCTGGCTGACCATAGATAAGATTACTTGACGTCAATGATAGTACGATAGGGCGGCTATCAGTACTCTGTTATGTCTGACGGCCATCTTGGGTCTTGGGTCGAGTATTAAGAATTATCTTTGTTTATGTACACTAAATTGTTTCTGAGAATTGAAGCCAACAAAGTTTAAGAATTGTTTTTTTTTTTAATCTGTGGCAAATAACTTAATTCAAGTACATCGTATTGGTCAGTTTCTATGTGAACTTCTAGAAGAGTTCCATAATGAATGGAACCTAAGTAAAGGTATCTTGTTCATATTTAGGTTGAAAATGATTGTGCTGGGCCCAATGAAGTGATTTTCAGGAAGCAAAAGTTTCGAAAACTTTAAATTAGCTTTTAGATTGTCTTTTATTTTTATGCGCCTTTATTTAGTCTGACCTGCTTGGTTTTTGGGTCAAATCTTGTGAAATAATAGGAACTTCATCTTTATGTTCTATTACGTATCTTTGGTCACAATGCAATAATATAGTGACCTGGAGCTGAGCTGAGTGGGCGTGGCAACTTCTTTATAAAACGACATATTCTACGTCAAGTTTGGGCCCGTGTGACTCTTCTTCTTCTTCTCTTTCAGTGGTATCCAGGGTCTGATGTTAGAGTTGGAAGCTGGCCATACGTAAAAGCATTTAAGTTAAAAAGCTTTTTTAATTACTTGGCGGTATATTTGTAGAATTCTTTTTACGCGTTTTGACAATAAAAATCCTGATATACATTTTAAAGATGTTTTTATATAAATAAGCAGTGCTACCATCACAGCTTGTTAATTAAATAAATACTCATTCCTACCTACATGGTTGGTACTAATTCGTTTTTTTCCTTGCTCAGCGTCTAGACAACGTGATGGATGACTTGTTCATATAAGCACATGTTACTTATATTATGTAACTCGATATACTATCGCGACAAAAGGCTAATGTTATACAGGTGAGACATATATATAGTACACTAGCTGTTCCCCGCGACTCCGTCTGCTTGCTGAAGCCCTTAGACCTTCCTTAATCTGGCTCTGTTGAATAATCCTCTCTTGGCGGGCTACTACTAAGTTTAAACTACTTCCTTGTCAAATTTTATCGTTGTACGTCCCGCGGTTTTCGAAATTTCGTGCTAGGCGATCTGTGATCACTTCGTTAATTTTCGCTTAATTTATTATATTTTATATATAGTATAAGATATATAGTAAACATATATATATCTCATGGAAAGCGTGCAGTGACGATGACACAAATTCAATTGTTTTTTCCCATCTCAAAAAATGTCCAACGTGCCTTAAGACGTTTTCATTTAAAAAATAATCAAGTGTAATATTATAATTAATGGTATTTTTATTTATAATAAATAAATACATAGGACTATATGACACACGGACGTTTGATCCTAAGGCAGACAACTTAATGCCTATGTTTTAGGTAACAAACGCCTGTAATACACTAATATATATTTTTTGGAAATATGTACACGCCCAGACTCGAGGCAGGAATCGAACCCACGACCCTCGGAGCGGAAGGCATTGCCAACTGCGCCAACGGACCAGTGAAAAATCCCTCAAAGTTAAAGAAATTAACAGAATTTTTTTTATTTGCACACCGCGGAATCGAATTCCCGCCCCATTTAAATTCACGCACTCCACCGAACATATAGATGGTCGTTAAATCACAAGCGCGGAATTAATCATTCCACGAATTATTTTGTTATGTTCACGTCGGCAGTGGAACTCCGGGAATGATGGAATCTCGGAATGTTGGCAGTACTGGCAATGTCATATTCGTGTACTCGTGCACTCACTAAAAATTTCTCATTAAAGAACTTATATACGTTTTACATATCGAATATTTCTAAGATTCTTCGCCGGTATTTTTTCTGACATTATTCTATACTGGCTGTGTCCGTGTCTTCGTCCGCGTAAAATTAGGTAAGAAAAAAAAGCAGATTTAACTTTAGCGTGATGATATATAGCCTTCCGCGATAAATGGGCTATTAACTCTGAAAGAATTTTTCACATCGGACCAGTTGGTCCTGAAATTAGTGCGTTCAAGCAAACAAACAAACTCTTCAGCTTTTTATGTATGTTAGATTATATATAGAGCCTCAATAGCTCAACGGTATAAGGTATGGACTGAAATTCGCTATGAAATACCGCGACCAGGTGATCGATGGGTGACCCATTCTATCACTGGTTTTCTGATATCTGACGTCCTCAATGTCTCTGAAGGCACGTAAAACATTGGGTACCGATTAAATGACATTGTGTGATATTAGTCGCGAGATGGGTAGAGATTCTGGGGCTCCCTTGATAACCCACTTCTGGTCATAGGCCTACTTTTACTTCTGCCACTCTCCCTTATCTCTTGTCAATCTCAATATGCGATTTATTTATTTTGAAATAGTATAATAAACAAGATGTAATAGCACAAACTTTACCACAAATGAAATTCCTATGTCGTTTGTCTCAAAAACCATATCATCGGTATCACGTATCTCAGCAATCCAATACTTGATTTGCATTTACTTGAGCCAATTTTTGACTCACAAAATGGGACAAGACAGAATCTAAATCTACCAGATAGCCAATAACTTACAGGTTGCCTGTATTGAAAATAATAGCGGAATTATTCCTCAATTTGGTTACCTGCGAAAGAAGGTAACGGTGTGGAGATAAAGTTGAAGCTAGGTTACTGTATAGGATGTATGATGTAACCAGATTAAGGCGAGCTTAATGAGATCCAATATTTTGATAATCCACTGTTCTCTTGAATCTTTGTTCGCAAAAATCACTCATCCTTATCACCATTGAAATTATTTCTTCTCGTATCCTTTCAAAGGACAAAAGCATCGATGTGTTTCGGAGTTCGTCCTATTGTCCTTATCTCCTGAATGTAATTTACTTTGCTTTTATTATGCCGGAGACAGACAGAGCTTAATTTGAATGATCATTTCAATAATCACGTAGTGTGACCGAGGACTTTGTATAGCTGCGCAAAGTTTTATTGAACTTTGTAGTCTTCAAGGACAAAAATGTACAAACACTTTGAGCTATGTCACGCTCCGGCATTAAGGTATACTATTATAATTTGCTTATGTCATTGAAATAATATATGTGGATAAAGATAGAGATAGATATTTCTCATGTATACGTGAGAAACTGAGTTTTTATTAGGGTTCCGTGGTACTACAAGGAACCCTTATAATTTCGCTCTGTCCGTCCATCCGTTCGTCTGCTCGCAAGGTGGTCTCCCTCCCCTAGCATTTCCAAACTATTAGACGTAGAGACTTGAAATTTTCGAATAGTCCAAGACTTTTAGGATGTTCACCCATGGCCGCCGAGGGCCGAGGAACACGTGGCACGACGAGTTAAATACCTTAGCGGGGAAGTTGTGGGAGGAGGTCGTGGCCTTATCAGTGGTCGGCATTTGAGTCGATCGCTAAGTTAAGTTGCTCTGGCTGCGACCGGGTGATAGATGCAGAAGGCAGCGTCACGGCCCACTGCGCCAACGGGCCAGCCAAAATGTATATATCATCTCGCTAAAATGTTTCATCCAATTTTACGCGGGTGGAGTCGCGGGTAACTACTAGTTATATGTGAAACTCCGCCTGTTTAATGAATTTGGAAACGACTCTTTCTAGACACAAGCCTATTAAAGTTTGTAAAAATTAAGGACCTAAAGTAGTAAATTCCTTGTTAATTTTTCTCGATAGCCCAACGATTCCGGTCAACCTGTGATCGTGTCGATTTTATGTATTAATTAAAAATAAAAGCTAATTGAAATAAACAATATATTTTGAATGTATTTACATAATTATGAATATCCATGCTAGCTCGTGAGTTTAACAAACACGAAATAATATTCGTTAAAATTAACTCAATAACGGGACCTCATATAAAATTCTCTCTCCCAAAACACTGCACGCAAAATGATATATCCAATTTGCGCTCTCCAACGTTATCGTTATATTTTTTGTGAAAATTAAAATTCTTTTTGGGGCGAAACGCTGCTAGACCGAGGAGCGCGACACGCCCCAGAAACTGTTGACGCTTACGAAAAAAATGTTCCGTTTCTCTTTTTCGTAATTTGTTTCTCATTTATTTTAATTAGGGTCGTGTAAGTAAATAACTAGGGTTTCTGAACAATCTGAAATTTGTAAGGTAGGTATTCATTTCGAATTCCGATCTCGGTAGACTATCGTTACGCATTGGCGTTTAGGAATTGTCCTAAACACAAGGGCACCTTCAAACCATTAGTAAAATTGCCTTCCATTCTCCTGTCCTTGAAGACTACAAAGTACTACAAAACTTTGCGCAGCTACACAAAGTCCCCGGCCACACTACATGATCATTGAAGTGATCATTCAAATGAAGCCATGTCTGGCTCCGGCATTACAATTTTCAGTACAATTAAAAGCCATAAAATAAATGTTCAATAATTTTAAAGTCAAGATAGTAATATCTTTTCTCTCTGTTTGTCTAAAATGAGTGATTTCAAAAATGCATTAAACCAATGTGCTGAAACCAAATACATATTTGGAAAAACTGTGAAAAGTTGCCAAAATTTACTTATACTGTAGTTAATTTAGAATAAACTATCACAATACACTTCACAATTTATCTAACAGAGATATTTACAATTTATAAAAGAATTGTCTTCACTAAATTTATATTTGCGACAATGGAAGACATACAAAATAATGTGGCCCTTTTTTAATTCCAACGATATATCCGCTTTTACACCATACGAAAAATTTTGACTTTTAAATGAAATAATGTTAACTTAAACCTCACACAGCTGTTTTTGAAACAAAACTTTTAATACAAAACTTTGGGTATTACGTACACTTTACAGAGCATTACATCAATATAGGGTTCAGTCAGAACCTTGGTCCTCCCAAAGTTAAAACTATTTCTATCTCTAAGCTGTGTGCTTGTTAATTTCATGGTTTATTATACCTATAGTAAGCATATTCCCGGAGCCAGACATAGCTTCATTTGAATGATCATTTCAATGATCATATAGTGTGGCCGGGGACTTTGTGTAACTGTACAAAGTTTTGTAGTACTTTGTGGACTTCGACTCCGTCCGCGTGGGCCACCCTTATCACTTAGGAGTATGAAAAATAGATGTTGACCGATTCTCAACCCTAGCCATTATGCACGCAAAATTTCATGAAAATCGGAAATTTTATATATTAGATATTTCCAGTGTCACTATTTATGTTTCCAGTGAACTCCTTACCAAGCCAACGGATATTCATGAATGTTGATTGTATACTTAAAAACTTGGTAAAGGAAACGGAACGAGAACGAAATAATATTATAGGAAGATAGAATGTAGTAAATAGTGAGTACAAACAACGTTTGGACAGGACAACGTCTGCTTAATCCCTAGCAGATTAGTAAACTTGATAAAATAAAGACATATTATAGGATAATAGAATGTAGTAAATAGTAAGTAAAACAACGTTTGGACAGGACAGCGTCTGCTTAATCTCTAGCGGATTAGTAAACATGATAAAATAAAGACATATTATAGGATAATAGAATGTAGTAAATAGTAAGTAAAACAACGTTTGGACAGGACAACGTCTGCTTAATCCCTAGCGGATTAGTAAACATGTTAAAATAAAGACATATTATAGGATAATAGAATGTAGTAAATAGTAAGTGAAACAACGTTTGGACAGGACAGCGTCTGCTTAATCCCTAGCGGATTAGTAAACATGATAAAATAAATACATATTATAGGATAATAGAATGTAGTAAACAGTAAGTAAAACAACGTTTGGACAGGACAACGTCTGCTTAATCCCTAGCGGATTAGTAAACATGATAAAATAAATACATATTATAGGATAATAGAATGTAGTAAACATGAGGCGGGAATGGACCCCACAAAGGCAAGGTCACTGCCAACTGCGCCAACGGGCCAGTCAGTTCAAAAAAGCCTTCTCATTCTTTCTCTCTTTTATTTTTTTTGTATGTTAAGCGGGCAAACGAGTAAACGGATCAACCGAGATCAGGTGATCAGCGTCGCTCATGGAAACCTGCAGCACCAGCGGAGCTGATAATGCAATGCCGACTTCTAAGGAATTGATTAATCCGCCCTTTAAAAATCCGCATGTCATAGGATTGTGGGAACACCAGGGACGCAACTGAGTGAACCCTGGTCGAACAGTTGTCTACTGTCGCTTAATATAGGGCGAAACGCCTAACCATTTACACGTCGTCAAACAAACTGCCCGATTTAACAAATCCATCGCTATTCTAGATTTATTAATAAGACGATAGAAAGACGGCGGATTATAAAAATTTACTATTTCGTTGTGCGCAAGTTGCGATTGTAAAATTTTATATCATCAAAAAGCTCAATGCGAGCTGTAATTAACATGTGTTCGTTATAAATGTACTTCGATTTTTATTGGTGCTTTTGGGAGTCCGTAAGTAAATTCTTATTCTACTAATATGATATTATAAACGCGACTGTTTGTTCACATGGATGTACATATGAATGTATAGAGGTCTGGATGTGTGTCTGACGCTCTTTCACGGAAAACTACTGAATGGATTTTAATGAAACAAAAATAAATAAATAAAAATAAATAAATACGTAGGATATAAAATATGAGGATATTGTGTGAACTGTCCAAATTATAACAATAAATGTCAAGTAAATACAAGAATACCACCAAGAACGATACGCGTCGTCATTAGTTTTTAACTAATTTAGGAACCAGGGAAATTTAATTACTTTTCATTATTCTTAGAATCCAATTACTTGCCGATTTATGTAAAGTAATTTGATTTTCCTGTCTGTAATGAATTTATTGAAACTCGATTCTATCAGGAATACTAAGAATAGAAAATTAATTTATGACACTGGCAACTAACTGCTACCTACGACTTCCGCTTTAAATTCACGGATTTCGTTTAATTTAAAGGGTTTTTTCAAAGAAAGAACTATTTTGGTGAAAATAAGGTCTCTTATGTTATTGCATGCAGTATCAGTTATCTGCAAGCAAAAGTTCCGCCAAAATTGTACAGCAGTTTCAGAGATGACCCTTATGAAAAAAACATACAGAGCAAAAACTTTGAATATGCATTTTTGTTACAATTATCGCATTATATATACCATACTGGTATATACATATTAAATATATGGCATACTATTTAAAGTATCGTATATGAGTAGATTAGTATATTATATGATACTAGCGGACCCGGCAGACGCAGTCCTGCCCAAACGTTGAGTTACTAACTATTTACTACATTCTCTTACCCTATAATTTTATTCCCGTACCCATTCTCTTTCCCGTTCCGTTCCCGTTCCCATTTTTAAATTGACAAAAGCGCTAAGGTTACATTAGAAATAATTTAATATGGTTGTTAAATATTTTTAAAATTTCTAATTTTCGTAATTTTTTCTTTCATAAGAACCTTGTCCTGACAATAATAAACACAACAATTAAAGAATTAGCGCGGTGCTACGATGGGACTATTGCTCGCTCGGGGTACTACCGGCAGGGGCGTAGCCAGGTATTACTTAAGGAAGGGGGAGCGGACGGCAGGGTCCCTGCCAACTGCGCCGATAGGACATTCATAATAGGTGCTTCGCTATCCTCTAGGAGTCTTTGGGTTCCTGTTCTTTGAAAAACACTGTTTTTACACGAAACGAAATTATCAGAGATCCCAGATGATTCAGGGAAAGAAAATATCTACCTTACGTCTGTTAAGTATATCAGGAAAGACAGTTATATATATTTAAAATTGGTTTTTTCGTTTTTCTCATATTACCTATTTCACCTTGTATGGAATGAAATGTAATTGATATCAAAACAACTTTCGGATTGACCGTCAAACAGTGGGACCCGATTAATGTCACTTTGTGATATTAGTCGTAAGGTTGTAGCGATCGTGGGGGTTCCGAGGATGACGTCAGATGGCAATCGGTTATCTTAACTCGCCTCACAGCCACATCTTCTACAATCTAAGCGGACCTTGGTATTTAACTAGGATAACACTAGGAAGAAGACTAGAAGGAAAAAGGTTTAAACCAATTTCTATGAGATAAAACTCCTTTTATGAAGCAGCCGAAACTTTAATATTCCTGCACGAAGGAAAGCTTTTAAAATTAATTTACAGCGCGACCTTTGGTAAAAAAATTATGGCGGATGTTAATAAATTCACGATTAAATTCGAACACAAGAAATAGTCGCAGAATTGTGTATTTCTGTTTGCGACTGGCCCGTTGGCGCAGTCGGCAGTAACCCTGCCTTCCAAGTGTCTAGAAAAGCGCACAGTTGTGGACTTTAGGACATCGAGGTGATGAGGGTGGAATTTCAAATTTTGACGGGACGTCCTATGGTGAAATTCAGATAGGTGATTTAATCTAACGCTGGTTTTTCCACCGACCACCTCCGTCTTTCGGAAGACACGTAAAGCTTTGGGTCCCAATTAATGTCATTGAAAGATATTATTCTTGAGAATGTAGAGGTTGTGGGAGTTCCGGGGATGACGTCAGTCAGCCATCGGTCATCTTAACTCACCCCACAGCCACATCTTCTACAATTAAGGCGGATCCTGGTATAAGACCGGAAGAACTTAGGAAGAAGAAGACATATAGAAGGATACTAAGGATATATTAACGTAACAAATAATTATACAGGTTGACTGATGAGACACTTAAGAAACTTGGGACCTGATATTTGGTGATCATATATGACGAAAAAAATTTACATTAAGTGTAAATATCAATTAACTACAACGCGAGATTAATAGAAAGTTAACTAATTTTGTACGGAATGCATGGACACACTAGCGTGGACGCACGTTGATGGTCCGTTTACCCTTTACACTTTAGTCCTGGCTTAGGACAGGCAAAAATATCTATTTCACTCACTCGAATAACTTATTTGTTTAGTAAGTCCTTCTCAACTTCCTAGCGTTGTCCCGGTTAAGTACCAGGGTCCGCTTAGATTGCAGAGGATTTGGCTGTGGGGCGGGTTAAGATGACCGATTGCCATCTGACGTCATCCTCGGAACCCCCACGATCTCTACAACCTTACGATTAATATCACAAAGAAGTTTATGACAAGTTGGTGTATTATTGATCCCTATCAATAAGAACCCGGAGAAGACACCAACGTGTCCGTTACATACATAATTTATTGGTACAAAAAAAAACTAATGGCGATAAACTACGGCTTCGCACAGGTGCAATGTAGATAACGTGCATGTATAAACACTCCTCTTGAAACAATTTGTTTATTAATGAAAATTGCATTAAAATCCGTTACATAATTCAAAAGATATCGCGCGCGAATTCTAACGGTTCAAAATGTTCGTGCGGGTTGTGACTTGGTTTTATACTAAGTAAAAATAAAGATTTTTCTTTTTAGAAATACTAGGAGTTCTTCGGGCCTAAGCCTTGCTGGGGGTTCCACGTTTCCCACAGCGCAGCTGGAATACATAGACTACAAAGAAATTCGTCTCTAAAGAATTGTTCATTATAGCTTGTGAAATTGTGATAAAACAATTCAATTTCGTCATTTGTGAAATGAGGCATATATTTAAAGCTTCCAGATAATAATAATAATTTTTTAAAGACTAGAAATGCCCTTGTTCTTTAGTCTTGTCACTTGCCATACCTATATGATGAGGAGGTCGTGGCTTAATCAGTGGTTGCCATTTGAGTCGATCGCTAGGTAAAGTAGCTTTTGCTGCGAGCGGGTGATAGATGGGTGACCTATCACTACTTTATACTTGATATCCTCCTCCGTGTTTCGGAAGGCACGCAAGATAGTGGGACCCGATTAATGTCACTTTGTTATATTAGTCGTAAAGTTGTAGAAACCGTGGGCGGTCCGAGGATGACGTCAGACCTACTCCTAATACAAGCTTTTAATTTAAGCTTAGTAGGAGGGGAAAAAGGGAATATTAGACATACCTAAAAAGTATCTCTAATATTCTTTTAAAAAAAAAAATGAGCTTGCCAGGTCTCTTTTGCAAGCGTCTATAGGCTACAATGTCCGCTTACCATGAGGAATGCTTGCCATAAAAAAAAATCAGTTTATTGAGGCATTAAAAAATTCAGAAATACAATTTTCGATAGTAACCGAATTAGATAAAAACTGTGGCGCAGTTACTAACGTCTACCCTTAGCGCTACTACCATGTAATGACAATTAAACGTTATTTGAGATATTAAATAAACATTACATAATTTGTTACTATAATACCTTATACATTAAAAAGAAAAAGGAAATTAAAAAGAAAAAGAAAAATTAAAAAAAAAAAGGAAAAGAAAAAGACGCCATGCCATGCGTTTGCTTGTTTCACACTTGAGTTACATAAACTTAAAGTTTTTCATAAGAAGACTGCAGTTTCTGCCTCAGTTAAAATAATTAAGCCAGTCATAATTGCTAAACTAGTGGGACGTCTTATTACTAGGAAAGATTATTAAATGCAAAGTAAGCTAAGCAATATAAAATTTCCTTTCTTCTAATAATATAATAATAAATCATTTTATTTCAACCCGTAATTGGGTCATTGTGTTAGTAATTACAAGAAAAGTAACCTATTGTTAGTAACAGCAAGCAATAAAGATATTAAAGCAATCGAATTCAAAGAAAAATATTAAAATTCTTGGAAATTGTACGAATTGTTTGAATTGGCTTGGAAAAGACTACAAAGTACTACAAAACTTTGCGCAGCTACACAAAGTCCCCGGCCACACTACATGATCATTTAATTGACGGTAATTATTCTCGCCTCATTTTGAGCTTCGAAAATATAAGGCCTAACCACATGGCCAAAAATATCTACAGCCAAGAAGAAGAATATAAACGCTTATAAAAATGAGTCAAAACCGTTCGAGAACCCGGAGTAGGGCTAATAAGCTTTGTTAGTGAACACGGCGCGCGATACGGCTTAGTCCCACTCGATAGCGACTAATTTATATTATAACATTTACGTGGGTTATTTATAAAGGGAGAACTGCTGTTTTTATTCACTGACAAAGGAAAATTCCTTTATGAAATATTATTACTGGGTTCAGTAAAATCGGTCGTACCGAATCCAAATGATTTATGCACCTCTATGGAGTAAACATAGTCATTTTCCTAGGTCCCTTGGTCATTGTACAGTCGGAGAAAAAAACAAATCGGGGAAAGTGCAAGTCAGACTCGCGCACTAAGGGTTCCGTACTATCACGAAATACTTTACCACATAGTTTTAAGATTGGAAGAAGTGCCACTCCGTCCGCGTAAAATAAAGTAAAAAAAAGATTTAATGTTACTGTGATGATATATAACCTATAGCCTTCCTCGATAAATGGTCTATCTAACACTGTAAGAAATTTTCAAATTGCACTTGTAGTTCCTGAGATTAGCGTGTTTAAGCAAACAGATAAACAAACTCTTCAGCATTATATATATTAAGTATAGATTAGATTTCTTCTAGTTTGGAACAGACGTCCGTGTGTCATATAATCCTTTATATATTTATATCTATCTCAAAAATGCGCTTAAAGAAGTTTTCATTAAAAAAATCTGACATCGCAAAGATTATTTATTTCATAATAAATTAGATGGGGCTAAAACTTTTGTCTTCTCTTTGTTACAGAAGAGCACATCTCAGAAGTTGCTTGGAGAAACTCAAGGACATGGTACCACTCGGGCCAGAAGCACCACGACACACCACATTAGGATTATTAACAAAAGCCAAAAGATTTATAAAGGTAAGCCAATCTAAAAATATTCTTATCAGCCACCTTCTGACCAATTACTTCCCACTATCACCGCTCTTAAACTTTCTCTGAGCCATTCGTCAAATATTTAACGACCTCATCCAACTGTCTTCTTCCTTTATATTTATATTTTGTCTAAGTAAGACTTGAAAAAGCCTCTTTTAGGAAACAAGGACGAACGGTTTTCAAATCTTATTTGGGCATAGGCATACCACGGTACTAGCATCTACTACAATCTTCAACTTATTAGAATCTTCGAAGAGGTAAGCGAATCAGAATAAACTCTTGTTATTTAGGAACAGATAGCTTACGTTCAGTTTAAGGATATATTACATTTTTGGAAGATAACTTTTAAACTCCGGTTCAGAGGTCAAAAACGATAATTCTAAATAGTAATTGGTAATGTTTTAAGACATCTAATTCAACTTTCGTATTGACGCAACACTGTCCTGTGCCCCATACTACGATGAACATTGTCCTTTGCCAAGGAAGTAGATATCCGCTAAGAGCGGATTGTTTGCTAGAGCCAGATTGAGGAACTCTAAGTTTAATTTAACGCGGACGAAGTGACGGGTAACAGCTAGTACCGTATATATGAATACGACACCAAAGCGATTTATATACCCCAAAATACGATAAAATACGAACTCAAAATGTCCTCTACGTTAAAAACAACACGGAATTCGTCAAACGTGGAGTCCATAGTTGAGAAGCCTTTGGCAAACAAAGCACGGCAAAGGGTTCCTGCGCTGCCTGCCCACGCCGTTTTCCTCCCCCCACTTCCTCCCACCCCCATCCACGCCCTTTAACCTCTGGACTCTCTTGCAGAGAACAATACTAGCTTGATATTGTTAGAGGGTCTATATATTCCAGAAATGTCTAATTATTTTGCCGCCATAAGACTCTAACCTATCTTTTAAGAAATTAGGTCAGACGCTTATTAAATCTGTTTTTATAGAGTCACATGTAACATATATAAATATTGCACCGAAGCAAATTATTTTCCTCAAAACACGATCAAATACGGACTCAGAATGTCCTCTTCGTTAAAAACGACAATATTCGGAATTCGTCAACCGTGGAGTCCGTAGTTGAGAAACCTTTGGCAAACAAAGCACGGCAAAGGGTTCCTGCGCTGCCTGCCGACGCCGTTTCCGTCCCCCCCACTTCCTCCCACCCCATCCGCACCCTTTAACCTCTCGACTCGCTTCCCCCAGAACAATACTAGCTTGATGTCAGAGAGAGCGTTTTTCACTCCGTCGTAGCGAACTTTTATTTAAGAAACTTTGAAATTAAAGATGGCGAAAAAAAAAGAAATGATTACTAATAGCTCTTGAGAAGCCGCTGTACAAGGACGATGTAAATTTTGGGGTGTAGACAAGAAATCGTACATACAAGCTCAATTATTCCTCCTGACTCAGAAATGTTGTTTAATTACTTAAGCCTATAAAATAGTACAAAGTAATCTGCACAGATATTTGAAATATATTTGCCATATATATAAGTGCTAAAGATTTTTTTTTCCAATTTTGTCTACTCAAGTATAACGCAAAGCTACTAAAAGGATTCTCTTTCCTTCGATTATATTCTACTACTTTTTAATGCAATCGAGTAGAACAATATTCTATGTTTGCCTTACAGGTATTTTTTTTGTTGAGAATCGTACTGGTAAATAATAGTATTCTATCTCTGAACATTCGCATATCACATTTGTTATTCCCGCCCGCCCTCATTCCACGTTATCAAAGGAACCTGAGGCCCAAAATATTAAGTTCCATAATATTCGGTCATAAAGTCCAAATATAGCGGTACAAAATAAACCGGCAGAGGGCGTCCGTTGTATGAATGATGGCCGGACACAGGATACGGCGGCATTCGTCACCGCTTTGTGTGCGGAGGGAACCGGTATCACGGCTGTATACCCCGCAACATACCCCCACCGTGCAATTAATCGTCGCCCCTAGCACCAGGACTGAAGAGCTGAAGTTACTTGCAGATGTCGTCGCCAGCTTCCATGCGCTGATTGTAAGGGAAAACTCTCGTAGTATTTACCTTTGAGCGCTGTATGCTGTATGCTTGAAGCGTCAAAGACTACATTTGTACATCTCCAGCGTGGGTCGAATGAAAGGCAGACGCTATACTGCGCTTGAGGCAGTCTCTACATTGACAGCGATATGAACAGGACATCTGTCTTACTGACAAAGTTAGGTATTAATTACTGTTGGTCTAAAAGCAGGATTCCCTTTGACGAGATTTGACGAGTTTCTCATTCACAGTATTTGATGAATTGAACGATATATATCCATTCGCTTTTCGTTCCATGTATTCGTTACAATGCAATGTAATACAGTGGTATGGTATGACAACATATTAAGGCACTGATTTACAAAGACGATTGTGTTTCATCTTTAAAAGAATCCATTGTGTTTCTCAACTCAACTCAACATAATTTTCAACCACTCCTTCCCTTCTTTTGCAATCCAAGTTATTTTTAACTTTCATGTTGCGATATTCCCCATCGGCATTTACTTTGTAATGGACTACTCAGCAAGCTAGTAAGTAAAAACTGAGTTTTGCCCGACAATTATTTTTTAATGCTCATATAAAACATCTCATGTAAATATAACAACATATATATGCATTAGAACTTTAAATCTTATCCAGTTGACAATAGGGATTGAATCTGCATAATTTACACCCTTGGCAGAACTTGTTCGAACAAGTTAACTAAAACTGAACGTCACCACAGTCCTAATCCTCTTTGGCCAAGTTGTATCAAGTTTGCCTTTAGTGTATCGAATTGGACATTGCACACTTACCTAATGTCTTTAATATATATTAATACTAGCTAGCCTTTTGAAGACTTCAACAATAAATGACGCAATTTGGTGCATCTTAAAGTTCTTATCTAGCTTTTTCTTTTTTTTTTAACTTTTTTTAAAGACTAACTTTAACTTAAAAGCCTGCGCCAGGAGTAGGTGCGAACATATCCCAGCGGCATCGAGGTTTGATCCGGATACCTTTCGAATTTTAGGCCATCCCCTTTACCGTTGAGCTATTAAGGCTGTGCTAAACGAAACTTTCGTGAAAATCGGTTGTGTAGTTGAGACATAAAAGCGTTACAGACAATCGCACTTACATTCGCGGCTGCCTTAACTTTGTAGACATGATTGTCCACTTTCTCCGGCTATTTGAATCCCGCGGGAGAGGTGGAGGTGTGGGTTCTGTGCTCGGCGAGCACGGACTTGCAATTATTTATATAAATAATAAATATATACAAGGACTATATGACACACTGACGTCTGTTCCTAAGGTAGACAACTTAATACCTGTGTTATAGGTAACAGAAGCCTGTTATACGCAAATATTTTTTTGTAGAAATATATACATATATTAGACTCGAGGCGGGAATCGAACCCACGACCCACAGAGCGAAAGGCAGGGTCACTGCCCACTGCGCCAACGGGCCAGTCAACAACATATACTTATACATAAAGACTATACAGCTTTAACTGCGCTCCATTACTGTAGTTTTTCCACTGTTTAACGGCTTAACACAAATTACGTTGGTGCTATTTCCGCGAACTAGTTCCTAGGAAAATTTATTAAACGCTTAAACAACTCTACACCCGAACATAATGAGTACGATATATCGGTCAATTTTTTTTCTGTTTATACACGGAGGAAACCACCATATAGAAATAATACACTTGAAAAAACTAAGCGTTACTTGTCTATATTGAAAGCTAGCAAAAACCAGAGCTTCGTGAGTGCTTGCGTAGTTTTTCATATATTTTTTTTGACAGATAACACATCTAAATAACAAGTTGGACTTTTCCCAAAAATGCTTAATCTTGTTTTTTTGCAAGCCCCACTAGGTGTGCTCTATTCTCACTAAATCAAAATCGAGCCATTTCCTGAACTAAAAATCACTCTATTCCTTTGGTATGGCACTTATTGATGAATGTAAATGCATCGCTTAGGATGAAAGTCGTGTTTTGACACTCTTGATACTTTGGAAGTATAATAATTATATTTAGTGTAAAAAAACGAATAAAAAAATATTTCCTGGGACTTACGGATGTCTGTATGTGCGGATCTGGCAGGATGGCGTTCGAAACGGTCAACTTATCACGTTAAAGTTTTTTTTATTTGCTTCAGAATTACGGCGCGCTGTTTCCTATTGAAAATATAACCCCCCACAGTCCCAGCGTCGACTGAGTATCAATCAGTGACATAAATCGGGACCCACTGTTTTATGTGACTTCTGTAATACACAGGAGGTCGGATATTTGAAAACCAGTCCAACGCTCCAGAACACAAATTATTCATGATTTTTGCATCACAAAATAAGCAGGAAGGGGAAATATGTATACAAGCGGCCTGTCTCGAACGATATTGTGCTCCCACAAATGATAATTTATCGTTTGTATTCGAAGCATACTTCGTATATTGTAGTGTACTTTGAACTCGTGTATCGGTACCTACATCTATACACATAAATAAAAATGTAAAACATCTAATTTGTAGATCTATACACATGAATAAAATTAGAATAGCCTTTTCATTACTAAATACTTGCCATTTTAATTTTAACTAGCGAACTCGGCAGACGCTGTCCTGCCCGGACATTCTCTTATTATTATTATTATTGAATATCAAAACAGCGCCATCTATTGTTCGTTTATCCCATCGGCCGTCAGCCGCTATGCTCCCGTATTTTAAATCTCTCATATCTTCTAAGATATTCATTTTAATTATATGCTGTATAGGACAATTTTGATCTGTATCAAATGTACAACGCATCTAGCGTATTCAATGAATAGTAACTAATACGGTATTCTTTAAAATATGTATGTAATAAGATACCTTCGTAAATATTTCATTATTTTTTGTAACATGTAAAAGATAAAAATGGTTTCTGTGGGCTATACTTAGGAGATAGACGTATGCTATTGTGGACTTTATTATAGATCTTTTTAAGATGTACAATTCCGTGCTACATTATTTTGTTATATCTTTGTAAGGTTTAGCTAGCGCTCCCAATTCTAGCGCACAAAAGACGATTTTTACCACATCACGTTACAAATCATTGAGATTCTCCCTGATCAAATTTGACAACACATTCTAATAAACAGGGTGGTTTAAATAACTACACAGTAAGACAGATTACATGATAGAGAGACCAACAGACAAGCAAACATTTGAGAAAAGGTCGTTTGTGTGTAGCTGCTAAGTAAAGTCAAAAGTAAGGCAGTTCATAATACAGGAGCCAGACACAACTCAAAGTGTTTGTGCATTTTTGTCCTTGAGGACTACAAAGTACTACAAAACTTTGCGCAGCTACACAAAGTCCCTGGCCACACTAAATAATAATTGAAATGATCATTCAAATGAAGCTATGTCTGGCTCCGGCATTAGAAATCACGAACAGAACATCAATTTCATTTATATGTAGAGTATAGATGGTAACAATCTACGTGCTTGATTAAGTGTCCATAAAAGTTGTATTCCCATACGCAAATCGATTCGAATTCAATCGAATACCGTTGTCTGTTACAAATCAATTCGATTGAAATTGAGCTCTGTGTGCCCACGGAGTTATTGTCATCGGAGCAATCTGAGGTTAGGTCGCGAGTTCATTTAACGTTCTGACAACAAATATCTTTGACATTTTACAAAGACATATAGAGTATTGGTAAATTAAGTAGATTTTATTTTACCAATTTAATCAGTGGCCGGCGTTTGAGTCGATCACTAAGTTAAGCAACTCTTACCACGGCCGAGTGGTAGATGGACGACCAATTCTAACACTGGTTTTCTAACATCCAACCTCCTCCCTTTCGGAAGGCACGTAAAATAATGGGTCCTGATTAATGTCACTGAGGAATATTAGTCGTGAGATGGATGACGTCAGATGGCAATCGGTCATCTTAACTCGCCCCACAGCCGCACCCTCTGCAATCTAAGCGGACCCTGATACTTAACCGGGATAACGCTAGGAAGAAGAAGGCCATATAACTTCGAAATATACCATTTCGATATATTAATTCGATTGTGGATTTGTGCGGTGTTATTAAATTTCTTTATATAACCTGATTTGTGTACTGCGGATTCATCTGGGAACATTTCGTCATGAAACGGTTAAAGAGCTATCTAAAACCCGTTTCATGCTTAACGACCTCCATCGTCATCTGGAAAGGGCTTTTACGAGATCTTAAAATTAAATATTCAAACGAATTAAGAATTTCATTGAGAGAGATCTTCTATTTCTACAATTGCATTATTTATAAAGGCCTTATGGCTTACTTGAAAATCATAAGTGTATTCATTCTGGAACCTAAATAATATAAGATTACAATTATTTTGTCAAATTTTATTACCTTTTAAATTTTCACTAAGGAACACCAGAACATTTTTAGGATAAAAGGTACTCTGTGTAGTCTTATAAAGTCTCTTTAATCCAGTGAAAGTTATATCAATGTGGAAAATTTAATTTAAACAATGTTCGCCGCCGTTCCAAAAATTATTACAAGCAAAAAAAAAAGCTAGCAAACATAACGGTTTGGTTAGATACTTAATCTATAAAAATCACTATGGACTTTTAAAAGGCAGTAATTTCCACTTCATCGGTAGTCAATTTAATGATCTATTGGGTTCCGTACCTTTAAAGGAAGAAAGGAACCTTTATAGGATCCATTGTCAGATTATAGAACCTGAAATCGGAGCTTCAACATGAGCTTTAGGTAATCATAAATGAACAAAATATATAGGGTGTCACGTCAAGTGATTGTATTGGTGTCGTGTTTTGTTCGGTTTGTGAGCCTATTGAAGGTCAATATCGCATCTGCGAGGTGGTGCAGATGTCCACGGACGTCGGTTGTCAATTACCGCCGGTTCGTTTGCCCTTTGTGACATAAAAAAGTATTGTAGTGTACATTAATTAATAAGGAAATGTTTTGAAACAAAGTGTATGCAGGAACGAAATGTATACCAGAAACATGTTTGCATTTTAATGTTACGAGAGAAATAAAAGCAAATAAAATAACGACATGAAACAGCTCGTCGTCGACAGCGACAAATAAATTTACAACTTTATTTTGAGTTAAAAAGAGCTAAAAGACGATTATAGTTAATAAATCGTATAGCAGTTTATATTAATTACTAAGGCAATGTTTTCAAACAAAAGTGTATATGCAGGAATGGAAAGTATGACAGAAACATATTTGCATTTTCATGTTACAAGAAAAATGAAAGCAAATAAAGTTACAGCACGAAACAGACTATCGTCGACCGCGACAAAATAATATACGACTTTAATTTGAGCTGTGCTGTAATAAATTATTTGTGTAACATTTACAAGTATCAAATGAAATCTTCTTGGTCTTCCTTCATTTTCCGAGCTTTATCTCGGTCTATTACCAGGGTCAACTTAAAATTGCAGAGGATGTGGCTGTGGGGCGAGTTAAAGTGACCGATTGCCATCTAACGTCATCCTCGGAACCCCGACTATAAATAAAAGCATGTAAAAAAACTACAAAAGTTAGTCCATGATGACGTAATTTATAGTTATAATTATCATTCCTATTATATACATTACATATTAATTTATTTATTTATATTTATTTATTAAATTACATATTAAAAGAAGTTGTATTGACTTATCATCAGTAAAACGCTCATTTTAATCTGTGTTAAAAGTATATTGCCACCATAATAAACTTGATGTAAAGCGAATGTCATTGGTCGATCGAAATGGCGGCACCAATGAAATATCTTTAGAACAGTGTTACCACAATTAAGAATTGTATTAACAAATGCTACTGGCGGTTGTTATGACGGCAAAGAGATGGAAGTTGTGGGTGCCTATAAAAGCAATGTGTTAATTGTATCTTGGATTATTCACTTAGACTGAGGTCAATAAAGATGAAACTGTAACCACGTCTTTGTTTTATTTATCTTCAACAGTACGGATATGCGTGAAGTTATTTCTTAGTATTTGTATATTCATTGAAACAACAGACATAGGTTATGCCCGTTTGAAATTGACATCTGAAAGCTTTTAGAATGTACTATAAAATTCAATTTGCAGATCACCGTCTCTCTCTCAGTGGCTAAATTGGCTTCCATTTGTTATAAATTTGGAAGGATATGGAATACACGCTTAAGTATGAGACGAATTTCATATCATTCCATCGAGATACCGTGCGGGTGCCGGGTCCATCGCGTTTCAGAGGAAGGAACCATAGCAGTGCCCGGGACTTGTGACCCAGGTGTAGGTTTAAGAGCGCGCTCTTTATAGTGATCAGAACTTTGTAGACTTCAAGGATAAAAACGTACAAACGCTTTGAGCTATGTTTGTCTCCGGCATAAGACTTGTAAAAAGTGTTAGAAGTGGATTCCTTGGAATAAATTTGAGATAAAAGGAAACTTTCAGAATTAATTTTTGAGATGGCACATAACGACTTAAAATGGAAATTCATTGACCTCTAATATTTCGAGCTTCTTTCATCAGCTATGATTCATCTTTCACCACTAGGTGGCTTAACATTTGTGCAAGTATGTACAATTAAAAAGAAGTTAAAAAAAACCTTTCTTGTAAAATATTGATTCTTGTCGATCGTGCATTTTAAGGTATCTTTACATTATAAATCATGTTTACTTTGCTACTCGTATGTGTTGGCAACACTGGGTAATTCATGAGAAGTTCCCGCCAAAAAGAAGTTCACAGAGGAGATGGGTTTGACGGATGGTCAATAAAATATGAGGAATTTAATTCTAATATTGTTCATGTTTTTTGAGTAATAAAAGCATTGTTGTGTACAAGTTGTTCTTTATTTTAAATAAAAGTATCGAAGCAAGCTAGAATAAGTTTACATTAACAGTTGGATATAGTAACGTTCGCCGGTACAGGAAAGCGACCGAGACGAAAAACACGCCATCCAATCATGAATTACCCAGTGTTGCCAACACATGGATTTTTAATTAATTTATTTTTAATTAACAGAAATCAATTTGTGACGTATTCGGACAATACAATCATTAATCATCTCTTTAGAATCTAAAAAAGTCCAACAATACGTTTTTAAATCATTCATGAAATTTTTAAAGGTCTTCCGGGATCTGCTGCCTGAGTATAAAATAAGGCACCAAGACTATTCTGACGTTAAATGTAAGTATTTCGACTAACATTTTATAATGTTTCATAAAATTAAAGTTATTAACAGTCACTTTACTATAAGTTACTAGCGGACCCGGCAGACGCTGTCTTGCTCGAGCTTTAGGTTACTTAATTCAAATTCAAAAAGTTTATTAATTTACAAATACAAATTCAGTTTAGTTCAATATGAATTCCAATCAATTATGGGAAACACCTTTAATATCTTTATTTTTTGCAGTGAAGAAAGACACGCTAGCGATGTACAAATATGAGAAAGAGCTGTTAGAGTTTTACAAGAGGTACTTGCAGAGATTGGAGAAGGCGGCGAATGTTCTGAGGCGGAAGAAGGGGGATCACAGGTATGATATGTAGTTTTTATAATTAATTCTCATTTATTCGCTTAAGCTTTTTTCCTTACAAACTCTTATAAAAGTCGTTCTTAGCATAATTTCTTTTTCAATAATGTGTAAATTTCTAGGGTTCCTCGCACCTTGCACTGATGTATGATTTACGTTTATTTAATTACTTAATGACTTGAGGCGGTCGAAGCATAATGATCCAGGTGACTCATTCTAACACTGATTTTGAAATATCCGACCTCCTCCGTATTTCGGAAGGCGCGTAAAACAGTAGGTCCCGATTAGTGTTAGTGAGTGATAATAGTCGTGAGATTGTGGGGGTTTTCGGGGACAACGTCAGATGGCATTCGGCCATTTTAACTCGCCCCACAGCCTCTGTAATTTAAGCGCATCAAACGTGCTATTAAACATATTAACGTCTAAAAAGTGTCCTAGTTGAAATGATGCAAGCGAACTTAGTTCAAACGTGCTATTAAACATATTAACGTCTAAAAAGTGTCCTAGTTGAAATGATGCAAGCGAACTTAGTTCAAACGTACTATCAAACATATTGACGTCTAAAAAGTGTCCTAGTTGAAATGATGCAAGCGAACTTAGTTTAAACGTGCTATCAAACATATTGACGTCTAAAAAGTGTCCTAGTTGAAATGATGCAAGCTAACTTAGTTTAAACGTGCTATCAAACATATTGACGTCTAAAAAGTGTCCTAGTTTAAAATGATGCAAGCTAACTTAGTTTAAACGTGCTATCAAACATATTGACATCTAAAAAGTGTCCTAGTTGAAATCCTGCAATCGCTAGAACTTCAATTAGGACACTTCTTAGAAGTCAATACGTTTGATTCCGCATTCGCGTTCTATGAGGATGACGCATAGTTCTTAAAAAAATTTGGTTATAAATGGTGAATCTGATGCCTTTATTACAGGCAAAATAATATTTTTCGCTTAGTCGTTTTGTTTTTAATAATAATATAAGTTTATATACTTAAAGTACAATGCACTTTTTGATACTTTAAATTTCATGCTAGATTCAGATCAACCGCAAATCTGTATCAATGAATTTTTTTGCTAATGATTAAAGAAATAAATAGCCAATTTTGTTTTATATTTCTATCATTTCGAAAGTAATATACATTAACTGTTCAGGGGGTGGAGGGGTTCCAAGGATGATGGCAATCAGTCATCTTAACTCTAACTGCGGTCGTCATCCGTACAGCGCCATCTAGTTTGCTTTGGTGTAACCTTTTCCACTTGACATCATTGTCATCTAGTTGTGTAGCAGCCGCTACACTTTGCGTAAATACAGGAATGAAAAAAGATAATTAGGCAATGAATAATGAACAGTATTTGATCTAGTAGGTAAATAGCCACATCAGGCTAAAATATTCGGTGTAGTGTAAAACAAACGGTCATTTCTCTGCGGGCATGTGACGGGAAGTCATCTGTCATCCGTCAGATCTGTCGCGCTCCCCACATCTGGCTAACTCCGTACATTCAAGCTTTGTATGAAAAAATTTGTTTATCTTGAGTAATGTAAAATCCTTAACCTTCTTATTATTTACAATTGCTATATAAAGACCTTTATTCTATCTAATCTAATTCATTATCTCTGTCTATTAGTAATAAATTTATAATTAATTCATTAATAAGTAATTCATTCTGCCTAATACATTGTCTATCCAATTTCCCGTATACGATATAGTAATCAACTACTTTTAAAATATAGAGCACTTACATTATTCCTCTTCACGCATGTTTCTAAATACAAAAACTATTAATTATACTCTTTGATAAGTGATTTTGTTTTTATTGAGTAATTACTCTCTTTGATAAATAATTACCAAATAGTTTCTAGTTTACTTGTTTACCCTCGGTCGCTTGCGTTTTGTATTTTTCGTTGACTTGGCGGCAAAAGGTGCAAAAATATTATTTGCATTTGTATTCGTGATACATGCACCTTTTGTCCCAATGCCTATCGGCTGCAATCACGGCATTCTGGTCGTGCAGATGTCCATGGGCGCCGGTAGGCACTTCGGTTCCTGCTGCCTGCTCGTTTGCCCCCTTGTAACATAAAAAAAAGGATACTATACATCCGAAAATGTGACCATTTTGTCTTGTTCAGAGTTTGATGGAAGGTTAAAAATAAAACATATACTTGGCTACAGTGTATGTTAATATTTAAACAAAAAACATTCTACATTTATTTATAAAGGAGCACACAATTCCATGAATTTATAAGGATTGCAGGCACTGGCCAGTTTGAGTTCACTATCAATTTCAGGAGGACCTCTTAGCCACAATCTATCCCTGTAGTAGTTGACACAACTTAAATACTCTGTCTCAGTGTATCTCTCTATTTTAATTGGCACGAAGGGGTCTAGATGTTCAAATCCCTAAAAAGCAAATGGTTTTAAATTAATTAATTGATATTGATAGTATCTGAAAATCCAAAGGTAAAAGAAAAGAAAGTGTTATAGATGTAAACATACGTTCGATCAAGAGTCGTAACTCTATCTGCCTGTTCCTTTGACTGAATGAAGATTCAGTCAGCAGTTAAGAAATAATTAAATAGTGAGGTGTTCACACAATTATGCATTATGGGTGTTATATTTTAGTGCACATATAAAAAGCTACGTTTCTACCTTAAAATAAAATAACATGTAATAAAAGTATTAATTGCAAATAAGTAGGTCTACAACATATAGAAGCAAATAGGTATGTTGCTTTTATAAAATTACTAGTGGACTCGGCGGACGTGTTCTGCCTGAACATTGGGTAACTTATATGTATTATATTATTCTATAATATTATTTACGTTGAGGCCCTACCATGAACATGTAAAACCGTTTGAAGTTGACTTTATTTAGGATTAAAATATTAATGCAAGGCCCACAGTTGACCCTTCTTAGTGTCAACGTGGGTTGCATTAGCATTGATTAGAAGCGTGATTTTAATTCTAAATAAAGCGAAATCTTCGACTTCGAACAGTTCGAAATGTTCTTGCTAAGGCCCCTGTTCTCTTTCCCAAAATTACCAATAACAAACTTTTATTAAAGTAAAGCAAGTATTAATAAAAAACATTCAAATAATTAACACAATTAATGCCAATAGGTGACATGAAAGAACACTCTTTCATTCTAGAATCTGACCTACAATCCATAATCATAAATAAAATTTACAGTTTACCTTTTGATACAATAAATATTTGGGGAAATTACTTTCTTGATGGTCATCAGCCATAGCAATTGGATCTACTGTAAGTACTATCACACCATTAGTCTGAAAAAAAAAGGAATAAATGATCTAACATTTTCATAATATAGAAATACATGCACAAAAATTGTTATCTTATATAAAAGTTGATCCCTAAATTCTTAATTGTTCAATTGGGTTCTGGATTCATATATATAAGTAAATGAATAAGAAATTAAAATATCTACTGGTAGGGAGTGATATATGTACGAATTATAAGAGACAAGCATTATCACATTATAGAATAAGGTAGGTGTATTTAAAAAAAAGACTAATTATTTTTTCCAATACTAAAATAAAATCACTTTTATTTTTGTTTGTTAATTTCCTTTTATTTGGAACTTACCCAGTCATTTTTAGTGATTTCCATGAATGGTCTAGTAAGACTGACTTCTTCTGGTGTAACCTTCTTTTTTGTTGGTGTTCTTAGCCTTGTTAGGGTGTCAAAGAAACAATTAAATCCATCTATAGCTACAAATGTTTTGCACCTAAAATGTAAACAAAAATGTAACTATTCAATTTAGATGGGGACGATAGCGTCCTATTAATATTAACTAATACATAGGTATTAGTTAATATTAATTCGCCATTATGTTTTATACATCCAAAAAGATGTGTGTATGTACTTTGGATGGATTACAAAAATGTCCCTAATAACCGCTACGCACGTTTCGATAAATCGTCACGAAAAAACTGTACGATTTTATCGAACGTTCATACGCCTCGATAAAGCACAGTTTAATCTATGTTTTTGTCGAAACGATTTATCGTAACGTATGTAATGATTATAAGTAAACTTTTGAGCATACTTGAGAACCGTTTTCATGGAATCGGTAACATTTATATTGGTACTTAATGTATCTCTTAAGACAAATAATAATTAGATTAGCAAATTAGAAACAACTAAACTTACGAGTTGATTGATGATTTCTTGTATAAGGATACTAATTGCAAGGTAATATAAGTTGCAAGGACAAAACAATAATGTTAGATAATAAAATTGGTAGTCTGTAAAGTCGGTTTACGGACGATGATTTTACGCGACAACGCCGCGCTACTGCTTACACGCTCGGCTCAAGCGTAACGTGACACTTTCGTGCGGGCTGCCGGCGACCGGCGTTCATTGATTCATAAGACGTTATCACGTCGAAAGTTTTAATTACTCACTTGTTACTACTTGAAAGAAGTTTGATTTCTTTAATAAGGGCTTCTACTACATCACAAGCGTACTTCACTCTTGCTATTCCATGTTCTACAAGATCAGCAAGCGGGGCACCTTTTTCCGTTTTCTCACGTTTGCTCCATACATATTCTTCTGATACTGTCAACTGATAGGACATAATATTTATACATATTATTTCAAAGCAATAATTTGTACACATTAATTATTATTATAATAAACAATAATAATTAATGTGCTTTTCTTAATTGAACTTTCCTAACAAAAGGCGTGGAATATACAAGTTGCTTTTCAGTTTATCTAATATTTCAGAACCAAGGCCGACCCTACCATAGAACAAGCAGAGCGGCCGCTCTTGGCGCTAAGTCCCAGCCGGCTCCTCAGCTAAAGGCGACTTAAAATATGCGATAATTTAAATATATAACAATATAAAGAGACGAATTTCTTAGCATTCCATGGATTCACGGTGCGGGTGCCGGGTCCATGGCGTTGCAGAGGAAGGAACCATAGCAGTGCTGGGGACTTGTGACTTTTTTGTTGTCACGGTTTAAAAGCACGCTCTTAATGAAGTTCACTAACACTCACCTTTACTGCCAGTTTTCCCTCCCCTGCCTAGCCAAATCCGGTATAATCCTACTAGTGCGGCTTTAGATGTCCTTTCTAATAATGAACTTACGATAGTTCTTGTCAAACCAATGTGTTTTAGTAGGTTGTACAGGGATTTTGCTAGTATAACCCTTCCTCCTACCTCTACCGCGTATAAGCTGGTTTTGTAACCTTTTTTGGTGAGCTTATTGGTTTGGTCAAAGTACTTGCTCGATTTTATCAAATGGTCTTTAGGGATGTTGGTCTCCCATGGAACTGTAAGCTCTACAAGTACTACTCGCTTTAGTAACTTAGAATAAAGGAATAAGTCTGCCATCTGTCAGCCTGGATGACAAGACAACTTCATCCTCTGGGATTTTGTAATCTTTTTCATATGTATCCATCAAAATAGCCCAATCGGCTTGATTTCCGATTTCATATTCGAACCTTCCTTAATGAAATCGATGTACTTTTTATTAAAAGTCAGTCCCTTTCGAGCTCTTGCAACAGAGAGGCTTACTGCCTCATGTATGATTTCCAAATCTCTATTATGGCGTCGTGAGTAATGACCCCTATCAAGGAGAATCCTTCATCTCACCAGCAAGTGTCTGGCTGTACCTCTTGCCTCACTACAGAGATGACATGTTTTTTCAGTTGCTTTAGGGCAAAATTGAGAGGGTGCTGTAATTGAAGCTTACTCTATCCTAAAATTTGCTTCGGGCGGGCATTGGACACAGAACCCATACTATTCCATCATTATTGAACAAATCTATCTACTGTAAACTATTAAATCTTATAATACTTACTTCTCCTTTTTTCAATATAACTTGATTCTGCAATTTAAAATGCAATAACCATGCTGCTGCATCTAGAGGTATATCAACAAAGCCTTCTTGTGTTGACGAGTTGGACATTTCCTTATGACGTGGAACTCTTTTTAACCACTCCGATACTGAAACATATTTTAAATCAACAAATTATTAAAGAAATCTCTCTTAAAGTATTTATATTTTTAAGTTCTGTTTTAACATAGAAAATTGTTTTATGTTGCTGTATAAACAATAATTACAAATTTTGTCTTACTTACTTTGACTACGTCTGATTTTTAAAATTCGAGTTATAGAGTATAGATATGTTCTAAAATGCCTATGCAGGGAAAAAAATAACATATTTTGAATTACTAAGTCTGAAGATTTCGAGATACCAAATATTTAACGGAAGGGAAAGGCATTTTTTTCGACATACTAGGGATTTCAAACTACATTAAGTTCAAGTTATTGAGATTCCACTATATAAAGGAAACTTACCCCAAGGTATATGAACTAGCAGATAATTATCTAGATGAGCAAAGTGCAGCAGATGAGCCAGTGTCAATGACTTACCAGCCCCTTTTTCACCATCTTATCAATTATTGCTAAGGAATTTAAATCTCAAGTTAAATGACATTTGTAAAGTTCCGTACCACCAAAAAAAAGAAACCCTTCTAGGATAACTTTGTTGTCCATCTGTCTATCAAGAAACTTTTTTTAGGAATTCTTTTTTTTATTAATTTATATAGCAAGTTGTATACAATTTCATATCCAAAAACCTCGCATAAGAATGATATCTCATAATTTTGATTGTCAAGATTTCTTGCCACCTCAACACTCGTTCTATTGTTCATACAATGTTCTGTAGTGCGTTGATTAACTTTGAGTTCGGAATTTACCTCATCTTTTTCAACAACTATTTACTTAACCCAAAGATACCTTCGAATCATCCCAAACGATGATCTCTACAATGGTATGATACATATAACCGCTTTCCTGAACAGCGGTCGACAATATTTCACATTTATCGAGACGAGAGGGATCGAACAAAGAACTTTTGGCTTATGAATCAAAATTGATCTCATTTTAAAATTATAGTTTATCGCGACGAATTTAATGTACTGAAAAATTAATTGACGCCATTAAAAATTGATGGCTTCGATTTTGAGATAAAAACGGTAGTTTGAATATTTTATTAGTCACTTTTTCCAGCGGGACATAAATTAGCAGGAGATTTTATATAGAAGTCAGATTTCGCATTGCCGGGTTTCAAGGAGAATTGTGGAGAAAACTATGTTAGGATAAGGTGTTAGATAAGAATTTTGGAAACCAAAGTTACTCTGAATTCATCCTAAATGGTTCTAATAGAATTCAAGAAATTTTGTGTATTGCAAAACACCTGGATGACAAGTCCCGGGCACTGCTCTGTCCCGGCCGAATCCAACGACGAGCAATTTGAATTGTTGACGATCAAATCCTAACAGGAAAACTAGAACCACTGGAGCTTCGCAGAGACGTGGGGTCTCTCTGTGTGCATATCTTAAGATACCCATTTAGAAAGATACAACAAAAAGTGGCCTATTTATTCATGACATGAATATTATGTGTGTGTGTTTGTGTGTGTAAGTACTTGTGTGTGTGTGTTCAAAGTCCAAATATGTTCAATAAATTTTCAGTATCTAAGTGAGGTAAAGGTATTTGTTAAATAACTTCAAAACTTGTCCGATTTCGCTTAAAAAGTTGTTTTAGTGAGTTTTTAGCATGTCCAAATAATATTTTATTCAAATAGACTTTTACAAGCTCTTTTTGTTGCTGTTGTCTATCCGAATTTGAAAATCAAAGCCTTTTCGTTTCATATCATTTCATATTTAAACCCCAAAATTGTTGTTTTCCTATGCCTAGTTGTGGGCGATAAAGGCTGATCATCATGATGTCGATGAAACTCGAAAACTCTTTGAAGGCTTTGTAAAAGAACTCTGTAAAAGAACGAAAAATGAACGCAAATTCGAGCAAGTGTTAAGTTCATTGTTTAAACAAACAACGGTTTTTAGGGTGGCTTAAACAAAGCTTTAACGCACCTCATTAGCACGCTACGGTAAACAGGTCGAGCTATAGAAAGCTTTCCGTATAATGACTGTAGTGTATAGGTAAAGGAGGGTAGTTGTGTAGAGCAGGATAAATACAATGACGCAATGACGCAGACGGCAGTCGTGCTTCAACCATGGACTGTGTAGGATCCACTGATACTACGTAAATATTATAAAATATTTACTGTAATTATAACTCACCAAATTGGTGTATGCACGCGTCGTAATCACACTGATCACAATGTACTCTTAATAGCATATCATTTACTTTGTGACTGTTGAGGGATTGAGTATCGAGAAGAAGAGTGTTGACTAATGATTGCCGTGTTGATAATTGCTTTGTTATACTGCATTACACTGCACTGCACTACGATGCAATACGCTGCACTGCGCTACGCTACACTACACTATATTACACGTAAAAAAAAGGTTCTGTTATTACTGAAACCATTTGAATTGAAAGTGTCAATAGCTTGAGCCTAAATAGCCCAGCGGTAAGAATTATGTCCAGAAATATTTAAGGAACCAGTCCAACTAGTGATACTTTAATTTTATGATGGTGATCAAAAAGTCATTTAAGATGGCGGCTGTCTGAAACATTTTAAAATGATCGTGTAGTTTTATGTTAATCGTTTATTTTTTTACCGGCTAATGTCCTGAATTCTGCATAACAATTCCACCTTTTAAATAAAATATTAGCTTTTATATTTTCCAGAAAATTAGCAATGCACTAATCATTTCCTGTCAATTCACATTTTCTTTTAAGTCTTTTCTTATAAAAATTATTCAAAGTAATTTAATAATTCCATGCTTGTCACTTGAATTATGTAAATTCATGTAGATTTTCCGTAAAAAGACTTTATAAAGTGCATTTGTAGCTTTCTTCTCTTTCCTAATATGACTAGCTCCACCCCGCGACTTCGGCTGTGTTGTTTTCTTCCACTTTCATACAAACTTTTAACCCATGATTTTACCCTTTCTGCAACAGAAAGTAGCCAGACTTTCTCCAAGATCCAATCTCTATACCGATATTCATCAAAATTGGGTCATGGGTCACAAGTCCCGGGCACTGCTATGGTTACTTCCTCTGCAACGCGATGGACCCGGCACCCGCACGGTGAATCCAAGGAATGCTAAGAAATTCGTCTCTCGTCTCTTTAGCCATTATGTAACAGTCTTTGAAGGAAAGTTCAAGTATTCATAACACGATATAATTCGAGTTCAGGTTCGTATGGTTCGTCGTGAGTATTTTGTTTTAAAATAGTATCAAGGGTCTGATTCCTTCGATAAATATATTTTTTAATATATTGCTGTTTATTAACATGGATGTATCATTCATACAAATAAAAATAGGATGAGGATAGATTGATACTTAGAATGGGAACCTATTCCATTGAATAGCTTTTTTTAATTTGTACATACCTATATTTGGTCTTCCGTAATGGTCTTCTTCTATCAGTGTTTTAAAGACGCGTTACTAAGTTACCAGAAATTATAATCGGTTTTTTGCTATCTAACAGAAGATACTCTTACAGTACCACTATTTTGGTTATATTGCAGACTAGAGGAGAGTTCTCTAAGGCTTGGGTAAATATAACACTTATCATCTTTAACGGAATTTAAAGGACTCAATGTTAAAATTAGGTGGTCAAATACTTTTACGTTGAAATTTGCATTACTAACAAAACGTTTAGCTTGCATGAGAAACTAAATTACTTTGCTTTAATCCGCGAATGAATACGAGGTAAAATCGGTGTAATGCTGCAACCCGACAGCTACACCACCGAATCCGCAACCAAAGCACAGCACTACACTGACTTTCCGATGTGCCTCAACGCACGTTTCGCTTCTAAGTGATACAGGCAGCTTCGTTTCAGTATCCTCTATCATCCAATCTAAGAATTAATTAGAAATCTCCAACTCAAACTGAGATACATCTATTTTTGTTCTTTTAAATAAATAAGGCAAACGAATAATAAATTCACTTCATAACTATAATTAAAATACACAAGTAGTTACTTTAATGTCTTTTTTATCGAACTAAAAGCGGAATATGTCGTAAAAACGTTTTTTGCGATTTCCAAAAAATCAGCTTTTTGAGTTAGGTCAGTTTACAATTTAGCATGCGAATATAGACTAGCAAATCTAGCAGACATTATCCTGCCTCAACGTTATTGCTATTCGCTATTATATCTTTTTTTTTTAATTAGCCTATACTGTCCCACTGCTGGGCAAAGGCCTTCCTCTTTTCCAATCACACCTTCCTTTCCTGACCCAATATATATCTACTGCTTATTATTATTGATCAAACATTTTATCAATATTAGAATTTCCGAAATTAGGGAAAGTGAACAAGAACAAAAAGGTGTACAAAAGTTTTCCTCAGAAATTTAAAAAAATATTCTGTAATCTGACTGCAGCGCCATCTACAGGATTTGTGAGCAATAAATTACGTGCTTCTAATTATTTTTCATGTGGTTAGAGTTAAGGTGTGTTTGTATTGAAGGAAATGTCGAAAATTGTTGATTTTTTCCATATTGGTAGGAATAAAAACTATTATTTGAAAAGAAATCTTTTCTGCGAAATCGGACAGTAGCTTTTGAAGTTTTTAACAAATACCTTTATAGCGTATCGGATTCGGAACCCATATATATGACCACGCTTGTACAGTCTTTAATCGATGAAGAGCACCCACTAACTGCCGAGTCTATTGACGCTATTGACATTACCCCTCGGTCGCTGAACGCGCGAACGGCTGGACCGATTTCGCTAATTCTTTTTTTGTTCTGTTTGCTGTTATCAGGAAAAGGTTACTGTTGAAGGTTATTATAAAAAGAAAAGAATCTGAAAATTAGAAAATTTAACAACACTTAACCACCATACGAAATTATTTATTTTGTAACCTTATGGCGTTTGACATAACGTTGACAGAATGCGTGCTGCAAATATCGTCAAAAAAGGATGTAAAAATACTGAATGTCGTTTATAACAGATGCTTTGGTCGAAGTTATCTATATAAATTAAAATGAGTTTCCAAAATGTATTTACGCGCATAACTTTAGAACGGGAAAAGGAACAGAACGGGAATAATATTATAGGACAATTAAACATATTAATTAGTAAATAAATAATCAATGGTTCGGGCGGGACAGCCTCTGACGGGTCCGCCAGTTATACCCTTATTGTGTCCGCTACTTCGGCTGCTTAAAATTGCTTAGTTTAAAAAGATTCAATTTTAGCGTTATGATAGCCTTCTCTAGCCTTCCTCGATAGATAGGCTATCAGAACCTGAAAGAATTTTTCAAATCGGATCCGTAGTTCTTGAGATTATCACGTTCACGTAAACAAACAACAAACTCTTCAGCTTTAAATATTAATAGATATAGATATAGATATAGATATAGATATAGATATAGATATAGATATAGATATAGATATAGATATAGATATAGTAAGAATAAATAAGAATAAGAAAACTTTATTAAGTAACGAAGCACTGCAGTCATATACATGTAAAATAATGTATACTTTTAAAATAAACATCTAGACTTATAACTTAATACAGAATATTCAAGATGTTAAGCAGTGCAATATACCTAAAAGGAAAAGTTAAGTTTACTGATTTTCAGTAGGTACCTTATGGTGGTCGATAGCGCCTCAGGATTCATTAATAATTATAATATTAGAATAAGATAATATTAGAATAATAGAGTTTCGCGTTATGAGGCGTGCGATAAGAAATAGGCTCGTTGAAATTGGAAAAGAAAATCTTGATTTCTAGGGTAATATCCAAAATTGAGTACAGTAAAATTACGTATGGGTGTACGTTCATTGTTTAAATATTCTCTTTGGTGGGGGTCTTAACTTGACTAGATCAAATAAATCTTTTACACTTCAAATTCTTAATGCCGCTTGATGTTTGCTTGATATATTAGCCTTTTTTTATGAGATCGAGCTGATATTTTGCCTAATACGAATCGTTGTACGTTGGTTAGGATGCTTGTCACAATCGTAGAAATTAGCGGACGGGCAGAGCTAAACTATAAGAGATCCTCACAGGACTATGGAGCCGTAAAAATATATAATTTTATACTATATTTTCATTAAATAGCATGCATAGTGAGTGAAATTGTTTGAAACGTTTTAACCTTATGCTAAAAACGGTCTAAAATTGCTTCTTCCAAAAGATGTACATCTTATATATAAAATTCTCGTGTCGCAATGTTAGTTACCGTATTTCTCCGAAACGGCTTATACATGCTGTGCCAGGCAAGAAAAGTAGATTGAATATTAGCGTGATGATATATAACATATAGCATACCTCGATAAACGGGCTATCTAAAACTAAAATAATTTTTCAAATCGGATCAGTAGTTCTGAGATTAGCGCGTTCAGGCAAACAAACAAATAAACTTTTCAGCTTTATATATCAATATAGAGAATAGATTATGTTCTCGAGAATTTTGATCACATGAAACTGAATGATGAAGACAATCAAATAATAAACTATTTTTTTTTAAATTACATCTCTACTTGTCAAGGGTAATTTCGCATAAAAATTTATCCAAGTACAATTGGGTTCAATAAAAGACAGACAAATGCATCGGACTACAAATGGTGTACCATCAGTTCTCGATTTTTTTTAATTTTCCGCACGATAATTTATAATCTTTCTTTCATTAAAAAAACGACATCAAATTGTCAGAGCTGGACCAAATTAGGTAACAAATATTTTAAAAAGTATTAAGAAAATAAACAACCGTTGCAAATTCGAAATACATAATATGTTAAGAGAACATCTAAATTAAAATATTGTTAAATGACATAGACAAAACTGGTGGTGTTAGCTAGTGCATTAATAAAAACCATGGAGCATAGGTTACCACCGCGGAACAAGATGCATGAAACCCAACTCCTGAATCGTGACCACAATCTCTGCTCTAAAGCGCATTTCCGCATGCACTGATACTTTGTAAACCGGAGTTTAGTCGGTACGAAGGACGGCGGATGCTGTGACGTATTTACGCTTGGGCTTATCTCTCAACACGCCCAAACAGCGTATGTTATATAAAGTGTCAAATTTTATTTTTTCGGTGAATAAAACGATATAAAAATTGTACGGGAAAAGGTTTGTAGGCGAATTTCGAGCAACCGGTGATCTCAAGCTTTGCCACGCAATGAAAAATATGTGATGACATCAAGGAGGAGGGGCTTCGAAAATGTGACAAGGAACGGGGGGGGGGGGGTTAAATAGTGTTACGTATGGATAACCTAACATGTAACGTTTGATTGTAGTTCCCATAAATTTTCATACCCCGAGCTAAGTATTCGATTGTTAAGGAGTAAACTCAAAAAAAGGTAAATGAAGACTTTGTGAAGTGTCAAAAGGACTCAAAATGTTTCATATCATATATCGAAGCCTTGAAAAATAAATATTTTTATAAACTGCCATGTTTATCTTTATCTATAAAGCCGGTAACACATGGTTAGGATAATGCAATTTACTATATCGCATTTTCAGAATTAAAGACTTATTAATAGATTATAAAGACCTATTATGCCGGCGCCAGACATAGCTCCAAGTGTTTGTACATCTGCTTCCTTGAAGACTACAAAGTTCTACAAAGCTACACAGTCCCCGGCCACACTACATAATCATTTAAATGAAGCTGTCTGGCGCCTACATTATATGTAACATATTTATGGAAAAACGGAGTTTCCTACCACAGATAATTCTTAACACTCTAAAGAGGACTGCGATCATAGATTCTAGAAATTGTAAACAACATGGCTGAATAATGATAAAATAAATAAATAGGAAGGCCGAAATACAAATGTAATTCTACAATATGATAGAGTCCGAAAAGAGCAGACATGCTTTTATCCGATTTCGTTACTGTTTTAAAACCTCACACCACTTACAAGTGAGGCGATTAATTAATTTAAGCTCACGTTTTCCGTTAACGGCCATTATTGAGTCAAGCTTTTACCCATATGTCAAAAAAAAAGAATAAAAGTAAAAATGGAAGGAAGTTCCAAAAGTATTGTGCGTACAAATTTTGTTTTCAGATTTATACATATATATAGATAGATAGTTACAAGTAATAAATAAATAAATGGCACTGTATGACACGTGATCGTCTGTTCTTAAAGTAGACAACTTAGTACCCCGTGGTAACGACTGATAAACAAATATTTTAAAATATAAATACATACCTTTATTATAGATAATACATTCAGGCAGAGGCAAGAATCAAATCCACAACCCCAGAGGCAAAACCAAGGTCAACAAGCCAGCGGCTTACATACATAGACGAAGAGTATTGGGTTAGTTTTAATTCAATAGAGTTTATTTCATTTTATTGTTAAATTATTTTATAACGGCACAAACAGTATATACAAGTCTTATAAATCTAGAATATAAAATTATACAAAACACCAATTACGTTTGCACTATAAAAAAATACACATAAATAAGTTAGCGATCGTTAACAACTAAATTATAACCATAAGAAAAACAATAATATAAGTGGGATAAAATATAAACTATAAACTATCAAATTAGTAGCTTCATACAAATATTGTTCGTAATAGTTTTTAAGGTCTAGGCATGCTACGTTAAAAATATCAATGTCTAAAAAGTTTTCATTATAATTTTAGGAGCGCGCTCTTTATAGTGATCACTAACACTCACCTTCACTGCCAGTGTTCCCTCCCCTGTCTAGCCAAATCTAATAGCGCGGCTTTAGATGTCCTTTCTAGTAATGAACTTATAATAGTTCTTGACAAGCCAAGGTCTTTTAGTAGGTTGTATAGGGATTTTGCTGGTATACCCCTTGCGTATCGCGTAATAGTTAATTGATATTTATATTCAATGTTAATTTTCTTCGTCATATATTATCATCAAATATCACGTTCTCGAGTATCGTAAGTGTCTCAGCAGTCAGCCTGTGTAAGTATTGTATTTTCATAAATTACGTTAAGCGGGGTCAAGTCAAAGGACACCGTTGATTAATTTTTCTTTTTCCGGGCGTCACAGTTAACGACATTCGTAATATTCAAATGTTGCATTAATATATGAGCATACTAATTACTCTGTATCTGTTTTTATCATTCGTGTTTATTTTATTTAAAAAAATTATAAATTATTTTGGCAGCTCAATGAGTATTGTTACTCGTGTCATTTTCTAGAGTCTGTATGGTATTAAAAAAAATAATCCGATGGATATTTTTGTGTACTGGCGTTAAAATCAATATTGTATTAATATTAACAAATATAATAATATCTTTACTAATATAAAAAACTGAAAGGTTTGTTTGTTTGTGTGCTTGAACGCGCGAATCTCAGGAAATACTGGTCCGATTTAAAAAAATCTTTCAGTGCCAGAAAGCCCATTTATCGAGGAAGGCTATTATAGGCTATATATCATCACGTTAAAATGGAATCTATTTTTTTTTAAATAATTTTACTCGGTTGAAGTCGCAGGCACAGCTGATCTTTAATAAATAATTAGTGATGTCTTGAAAAAATGAAATGAAAATAATTGTAGATTCGTATATTGTAAAATTTGTTCATGAAACATGTGTTATGAAATTATTTATATATGCAAAAGATGATATAATATTTGTATTGTTAATTTTATGTATGTATATCTTAATGCGTAAAATATTAAGTAATTGTTTGTTTTGTTCACGAGCCATAAAAAACATATGCAGTTTTATAAGAAAAAACATAATTGCATAACTTGAACTGGTGTGAATAATTATGTGAACGTTTGCTCGAATTTTTTATACACGCAAGAAAAACCACTAAACCTGTTCAACGCGTATTATTAAAAGTCGATGCATTTTTATAACTACCGGCAAGTGTCGCGATCAAAGATAGACAGCTGTGAGGACAGACTCGAGCAAGCAAGGACATTGGCCTAATGCCGGAGCCAAATATAGCTTCATTTGAAAATTGCTGTGCAAAGTTTCGTAGAACTTTGTAGTTTTCAAGGACAAAAATGTATAAACTCTTTGAGCTATGTCTGGCTCCGGCATAAAACAGACGTCGGCAAACTTTTCGGCAGTCAAGGGCCACATTGTTAAAAAATTACATGCATGCGGGCCACATTATTTAGAAGTTAGATGTAGACGGGCCATACTTTTAAAATAATTATATGGAAATAAGAGTCTAGTTATCTATATATGTATGTAGGTGGACATTGTAAGCGATATTAAAAATAATGAATCTTAGTAAACTATGAAAACGTTTTTCACTTTTGTAAGGTTATTAAATAATTATTATTTATATTTAAGAAATAGATTGCCATTTAAAAAACAGCGGCGGGCCACAAAGAGAGTGGTCGTGGGCCACATATGGCCCGAGGGACACGCGTTGCCGACCGCTGGCCTAAAACTACGGTACTGTCGAGTTTATTATGCGACTAAAGAAGGATAAAGGACAAACTGATCTAAAGAAAAACTCAAGATTAAAGAACCATTACTCAGCACTTTTCTCCAGAGATCGCTTCGGTATTTAGGACTTGTTGCGCGAAAGCTGTCCGTCATCATCATCATTCCAGCCTGCTTGAGTCCACAGCTGAAAGTAGGCCTCCGCCATCGACTTACACGAATGGCGGTGCTGCGCCGCTTGTATTCAACTGCTTCCTGCGACCCGCACCAAATCATCATTACTTGGCTATGAGGCCGTTATGCCTTTAGTTTCCCCGAGCGTGGTCGCCACTGAATGATCTTCAGTCTCCAGGGATCGTCAGGTTTTCGGGCCATATGTCCTATATCGTCCGAATCCTCATTGCCACTTGAATTGCTTATTTTGAGAGCAATGTCGGTGACTTCAGTTCATCTATGTCTCTCCTCATTACGTATCTTATCCCACCGTCTGTATACCTGGCGAGAATGGAAGTGACAATCCCGGAGCGGGTGGCAATGTCAATTGTGAATCGTGCTAACGGGCCATTCAAAGGCAGCCAGTATGGTCGCCGGATGGATGGGAGGAAGGCGCCCTAGATGACCTACTCGTATCCCTTTGCCATGATTATACCAGAGGTAGGGGAGCCTGAACTCTGGTCGCATTCGAACAGGTCTAGTACGAGGATGGATGGATTCTCAGCAGTAATAAAGACGAGGGAAAGTTTTTCTTAACGTAAATACAAGCAGCGGTAAATGACCAGTTTCCTAGTAATACGATTCGTTTAGTTCGTCCAGGATATAGAAACCTGACCTTTTAGACGGTCGTACGCACGCATCTTTAACCGACCTAATCATTTAATATGCGTTTAATTGCTACAATTATATCTTCCGTGACCACCGCTGTAGGTATAGGGAAATCTTGGTTGTATCAGTGTAGGATTGGCAAACTAGGCCTCATATCCTAGTTCGTCCTTGATTCCTTGGTGCTAAGAGGATCAGGGAAATGTGAGGTCATGTGGTTAAACAGAGACATGACATGCTCAAAGACAATGCTATAATTGGCCTGCTTAATAAGTGTGCAAATACGTATAAATCACTCAATCGTCAATCAATCAATGTATAAGCACGCTTGTTATATGCATATAAAATGTCGGTTTTATATAATTCTAGTGTGAAATTATATTAAGTGGGTTAATCTGTGGAGCTAGGATTACGTTTCGCGGAATCCGATTCGTGTGAAGGGCACAATCATTGGTGCGAAAGAGACGAAACGATTGCAATCCACGTGTTACTAACTAGGGGATGATGTGCAATTGAAATTGGATATTATCTTTATCACGATAAAGTTTAAATTCAGTTTTCGATTTAGTAACCAGATGAGATATGTTATATTGAAAATATTAAACGAAGCATTTATCTCTCATAATGTTTACTCCCTTTTTATACTAATATATAATGCTAAAGAGTTTGCTTGTTGGTTCGTTTACTTGAACACGCTAATTTCAGGAACCACTGGTCCTATTTGGAAAATTCTTTCAGTGATAGATAGCCCATTTATCGAGGAAGGCTATAGGCATATCATCTCGCTAAAATTTTTCACCTAATTTTACGCAGACGATGTCGCGGGTAACAACTAGTCAAAGATATATTTTATTGTTAAAATCTATTCAAGTGTGAAACTGTGATTGTGTAAAAAAATTCACGTCGTTTGTTGTACGGACACTTAATTTAAATGAGTTTTTTTTTGTCCAATACTTAGGAAAATTATTTTGAACAAATACGTTAATAGCGTATCAGATACGGAAGTCTTCTATATAAACGATTATTAGAAAAATGATTATTATAATGTCAAATAAGACACGTTAATAAAAAAATTGTTCCAATAATTACATGCAGGCCATGTAATCCTGTTGCTATAAAAAAGTAGATCCATAGTTCTATCTGCGATAGTAAATGGAGCTTCAATAAATAATAATAATAAATATATACAGGACTATATGACATACGGGCATCTCTTCCTAAGGTAGACAACTTCATGCCTGTGTTATAGGTAACAGCCGCCTGTCATACAAAAATATTTTTTTTGAAATATACAAATTCATAGATATATAATACACGCAGACTCGAGGTGGGAATCGAACCCACGACCACCGGAGCAGAAAGCAGGGTCACTGCCCACTGCGCCAACGGGCCAGCCTTCATATATTTTTCATATATTTGTAGTAAAGTAAAATAAATTCCTAATGTTACTGTAAAAAACAATCCTTGACAAGTTTGTGTCTTTCTTTATTTATAAACACATTTACAAGTACTTATGAACTTTTTGGTCCAAACCACACACGTGTGCAAGTGAATCGACTCAAGATGTATATTGGCATAATGCCGGCAAGAGACAGCTCAAAGTCTTTGTACATTTTTGACCTTGAAGTCCACAAAGTACTATAAAACATTGTACAGTTACACAGAGTCCCCGGCCACGCTACATGATCATTCAAATGAAGCTATATCTGGCTCCGGCATGAGGGCTAAAGTTTGTCAACTCAGAGTATCGAAATAACTATAATCGGAGCTTGTCGATTATATTTTCTATTTTTATATTTTTTTGCGTCCGTTACAATTTTTAATTTATTATTTTTATTCATCACAATTTTTTTTTAAGATGGCGTACAAATCATTTTGACTCAAAGAACTCTATAACGCGATAACAGAAAATATATGTGCAGACATACAATATAGTATATCTTCAGAATTGCTCGCAACATTATACAAGGCACAATATATTTTCATCACATAAAAATTAACAAGTCAAAAAAATATATTTTAAAAAGTGCCTACTATTATCATACTTTTAAAAATATTAGGTTTTTGAGAATATGTGGTTTTTTAATTATAATTCACAGTAATATTGGTTCGATATATATTAATTGCAATTTAAGTAAACCTACATACAATGAACGCTATCTAGGGAGCGGTAGCTAATTATTAGCGCCATCTGTTACATGTCAGTGCAATCACATCAACTGGTTACATTACCAATTTAATTCTTTTGTGAAACACATAACAGATGGCGTTACTAGTTGCGTGAAATGTTATTCATTCATGTCGATTTGTGCGAGTGTTTAAACGAGTGGAGCAAGATAATTATTTTGTTTACATTGCAATAAGTGATTTCAAGAATTTTTTATTGCCGGGTAAGCATCAAATCATCTTGTAATTTTATACGTGTAGTTGATCTAGTAAAACCTGCGAAGTCGCTCGAGTCTTGCTAAGAAATGTAAAACGTTGACACCGGTTGCCTGCATGATACCTATATTACTTTTAAACCGTTGAATGCCTACAATGCTATTAACGCGACGTCAAGGTTTACACGAAATTAAAATTCGTGAGGTGTTATTTAAATTGAGTTGTGTTTGAGAAACGAAATTATTTTCGTACACATTAACAACCGTTATAACTGTATTCGTTAATAGCGATTGTCTTTTCGCTTTGCTGAAGCCAACTTATATTCGCACTGGAAAAGATTACGAGTATGCAAAATTCTGTGCGCTTTCTTAGGTAATATTTAGTCAACGTAGAAAGAAAAATGCATTCATTATCCTGACAAGGATGACGAATATAGGGGAAAAATTTGTTAAAATAATTGTTGTGTCTGTCACTAATTCTTAAGAAAGTATTCCTTGTATGTTCTTAAATGAAATACTATGTGCAAGCCCATTTCTTCCTAGTCCCTTTACTATTTCGTACCGATTCCTAATACAATCTTTATGGTTATATATAAAGGAGGGGAGGGAAGAGGAATACTAGGCAAACGCTATGCTAGTATGTTTAAAAAAAAGCGATTTCCATAAACAACGTTTATTTACTTTGTACATTGACATTTTATTTACATCTAATTTAACATTTGGCAACAACTTTGAGCTTTGCGTACATTAATTAATACTAAAATTAAATAATTATAGGTATTGGCACGAGTCGTGAGATAGAATACTGTCTCACGACGACATAGTTTGTCCCGGTGACGGTCTTGCCACGTAGCTGCATGACAATGCGTGAAAACGCGATACACGCTGTCATGGTGATGTTATTTATGTGTATCATAATTATTATTATCACTATATGTGTCCAACGAGACAACAGTAAAGTGTAAAATGCCGTTATAATTGTGTTATCTGTTCATCATTCTTGTCGTTTATTCGATTCATAGGCCTCACGACCTGTCATTCAACTACTTTTCACTTCGTCTTAATTCACATTATTTCTCACGACTCGTGCCAATGACCACCGCTTTTATGGAAAAGTATATACATTTAGTAAACTAATAGCAATAAAATTTATAGACCAGTAAAAATTACACCATTGAAGTTTATCCGTTCATAAAAATTATGTAACTAAGCTTCAAAATTGCGCAGTCCGAGGATGACGTCAGATGGCAATCGGTCATCTTAACTCGCCCCACAGCCACATCCTCTACAATCTAAGCGGACCCTGGTATTAGACCGGGATAGCGCTAGGAAGAAGAAGAAGATTGGGCATACACGTCAAACTTATTATTTAATTACACATTCTTATGTTCCTCGTATAGATGTCTATAAACTGTATCAACAATTAGTATTTATTCACTATTATTACATTCATTTTATTAAAAATCTATTTAACCATATAATTATTTATTTAGAGCCTATTTTTTCCCACTGCGGGGCAAAGGCCTCCCTACCCACTTTCCATAAGGTTCTGTCTGAGGCTATGCGTTGCCAATCTCCATTATAACGATCCAAGTCATTCTTGGTCTGCCGCGATGTGGTTTTCGATCTAGGGTCCATAAAGTGGAGACTTTGGCCCAAAGATCATCCGACATGCGGCAGACATAAGTTGCGGCAAAAAACATTTTTCTTTCATATAAAACATCATATTCAAACCTCTGTAAAATTAGCCCGCCAATTCTTGCCTTCTTTGAATACTCGTGTAACCGTGACGTCACTTAAAAGAAAGGGCTGCAGCCGAAAGCGCTGCGCGTCAAAGTTTTCTTATGACACGCGGGATTCGCTGAGCTGCTCTGCCTATTTGTATGCTGCTGTTGTATTTTTAAATGTAATTTTAATGTACTTTTATACATATATGCAGTTTACAAATATGGCTTTTCTTTCTTTCTTTCTTTTCTATCTTTATTATTATATCAGTACTAGCAGACGCGACAGAGGTTGTCCTGCTCATCTCATGTGAGAAATAGGTACTGGTACCCGGACGCGCCGGCCCAATTCGGCTACAAGCGTGGCGCTACCTCTAATTAGACAATTGACGTTCGTGAGTGTCTTTGAAATAATTTCTTCATCAAGATGTGTAAAAAATGTTATCAGTTTTGTTTTCGTTCTTAAAACGCGTTATGATAAAGTAAACAAAACTGTAAGCAAATAAAAGCCAACGCCTTTAATGCATTCTATATATTTTCCATTTGAATCAATTTTACCTAGACTTTTTCCAACATTACAATAAAGTAACAAAAATATGCATTTAAAATTGTCCCTACTTTAAGTAAACGTACTTTCAACGTCGTATTATATAAAATTGTCGGTGACACCACTTGGAATATAAAAACTTGAACGAACGCTGGGTAAAGTTCTACATCTGCATAGCTGAGATAGGTTTGAGTTTTTCAGGAGCATTGAGAAGATATACTATCTAATTAAAATATGAACATAGAAGATAAAGATAGATTATACAGTGACATTTAAATTAATATCTCTTTTGAAGTATTACATTCTGCCTAATTTACAAAAATATTACCAACGTTAAAATAAGTCATGCTCTCTTTACTAAAAGAACACTATTTTTAGGCAATTTAGTACAAAAAGCATATATATTTTTTAAAGAATATTAGATACTTTTAAGGCATGTCGAATATTCCCTTTTTTCGTCTACTAAGCTTAAATTAAAAGGTTGTATTAGGAGTGAGTGCGACAATACCCCAACGGCGGTGGGGTTTGAACCGGGTACCTTGCGGATTTCAGTCCATATTAATTTGTTAGGCACTGTTCAGACGTGGAAAATTCTACGCTCGTTTTCGACATATGCTATATATCAGCTTATCTCCGACACAAGTGCAAGTGAAAGAAGGACGGGAACTATACACTGCTTTTCAAAGCTGGAAGACTCTTTCAAATAAATTGTTAATTGAAATATTTTAAAATAATAAATAAGAAAAATTACTCATACGCGAAAGATCTATCGCGGTTATTAACACAGGTCTGCAACAAAAATGCTGTCTGGATGTTTTCAATTGATTTCTATGTATTTAGGTGCACTGAAAACTAAAAAATTCGTCAACCTCTAGTTATTTTGTAAAACGCAATATTTTATTGTAATAAGGGATTTTCGGGCTAACTTGAAGTCATAAATAAGAAAGACTCAGAAAAACTTTCCAGGTGATTTCTGAACGAGATAATAACCAAAAGGAATCTCACTGGGAAGTATTAATGTGTTTAGTGCCGACTAATACTAATAGTATTTTATATAAAAAAAATAAGTTTCTTCACACAATTAAATATTTGTTTTTTGTCTTTTATCCTTAAGATAACTTGTTTGAAAGTTAATTTCGAATTCAGGACACCCAGAAACATAAGTTATTTAAACTAAAACAGCTCATAACTTTTTTTTGTAGACTTGTGTAATCTATATCTATATGGAGGACTTGAACCAATACATAAAGGAGACTTATTTTAAATAAATAGTATTATATTCATTTGAACAGTTATTATAGAGTTTACTTTTTATAACAAAGAGAGATTTATTATAATAAACGTTCAATTTAAGTAAGCTTGTAGGACTACGAAACCCTAAAGAAGGTTCCCACCGATTAGTGACAGTTTCTTTATTATAATTTTTAACATTAAAATAATAAGAAGCCATAAACATATTCTTTCAGTATTGAATTTTTAGGACAGTTATACTAAATGATCAGATTTGGAATTTATACAATCACTTTTCCACGGCTTTGCACTTATTTATTAACCTGTGAAAGACTCCTTATGATTATTTGTAAATACTGAGAGTATTGCTAAAAAAAATTGTAAAGGTAATGCCGGTTTTTTTTTTATAGTGTTTAACACTATGCATCAAAAATGTAAGGCGACATTTATTGCTCTTATTGCATTTCGCCAAACATCAAGGTCTGCACCGTAACCTTCCAACAATATTATTATGTATGAGAATATCTTCACTATCTCTAAAATGCGGATGGCGGTCATCAGAGATGCAAGGTCATGAAATACCGGCTTAAGTCTGCCGACGTCTTCAAGCTATTATATAACTCTGTTTATTGGACAATGTCAAAAAGTATATCAACGCATCTTAGATTTTATAAAGATATTGCGTATTATTTTAATAAGTTTTATTTATTTGGAACAAATTCATAAGCTTTGGTCTCTTGACCGTAACTCACAACGATGCTTTATGCGGCATGCGGCATGCGGCGTCGGACTCATAATTGTAAGGTTAACGTCTGGAATGTTCTCTTGTTCCGACGCTGTCTACGTCAGCGGTGAAAGGCAAACACGGCAGGCTGCATCGTGACGCTTATGACTGCGTTGTGCTTTACGGTCAAGAGACCTATACCTATATTACTCGGACTAGTATGAAAAATTTGATGTCTGTTCCCTGATTATGATCGTTTAGATTGACTAAAGTAAAATTTTAGAGCCTCAATAGCTCAACGGTATAAGGTATGGACTTAAATCCGCAAGGTACCCGGTTCACTCCCAATACAAGCTTTTAATTTAAGCTTAGTATGAGGGGAAAAGGGAATATTTGACATACCTAAAAAACTATTCCCAATATGCTTTAAAAAAAATACTTGAATTAGTCTTAAAATAGACAATAAAAAATTAACTAATATTAAAGACAGCTTTGAGTAGTTTAGGCAATGATTCTGCGATCTGTTACGAACCGAGGATATCCTAAGAACAACTTGGGGGTAGTGTGTTTATAACGCGTGTTTAATAATTTAGCGACGGCGGAGCGCGGTCCCTCGTCGGCCGGGCCCTGAATAATGTATACAACAATAATATGAGTAGACCGACTACATTCAATACTTGGGTATATGGCTATAAAATGAGTAGACCGGCTACATTCGATATTTAGGTATATGGCCATAATATGTAGACCGGCTACATTCGATACTTAATCGCAGTGCTAAATGTTTATACAAAGAGGAATCACAGGAATATTTCACTTTTGTCTTTTTCATTAAAAATATATTTACGAACCCCGAAAGAACTTTTTTAGACTAATAGAAAAATGCGACCGAAGTCGTGAAAGTAACCTAACTCAATATAAGGTAGTGTTCTTAATATTATTAATTAATCTCACATAGTCTTACGCCACATTTAAATTAGATATATCGTGTATTTGCATGAGGGAGTTTGCTTTGGGCGCTTGTCAAAAAAGTATGAACCTCTGCTATTTTTCTCTTTAGAGGGCGTGGGCTTCTTTGGTTTTTGCAGGCATTCTGGGAGTGCTGCCAGCAACTCCTTCATTCCTACTCGCTGTGATTTCCTGAAAATTAAAAAGCAATGGAACCCTGTGTTATTCTATTCTATTCTTTAGCTGGCGTGGGCTTCTTTGGTTATAGCGGGTATTCTGGGAGAGCCAGCGACTCCATCATATCCACTCGCTGTGATTTCCTGAAAAATAAAAAGCAACGGTACCCTATGCTATTGTATTCCTTAGGTGGCGTAGGCTTCTTTGGTTGTTGCAGGTATTCTGGGAGTGCCAGCGACTCCTTTATTCCCACTCGCTGTGATTTTCTCAAATATAAAAAGGAATGAATATGTTTTTTTTGCCTTACGACTAAAATTTTCGAATTCACTTGTTTACTAATAAGGCAATACTTGCAAACACTATTGATATAAAGAAAATAGCTTAAAAAACACACTTAATCTTTTATAGGTACTCAATACTTTCTCCTTATCACTACTTCATTTGCGCCTGTGACGTTTTAAAATTTCTGCGAATTGCGCAATAAGATATTATTATAGGGAAAACGTAATTAATATTAATTACATATTTGTTTAATATATATTACCAGGAAAACAAACAAATTATATTTCACATTCCTTGCACATTTGTTATATGATAAGGGATAAATCTCAAAGCCTCAATAGCTCAACGGTATAAGGTACGGACTGAAATCCGCAAGGAAAATCACTCCTCTATACGGCTATACAAATTTAAAAGAAAAGAGCCCACTTTCAATTTCAAATCCAACAAATCAAAATCCAAATTTAAATCCAGCAAAAAGATAACAGATTCACTTTTAGCGTTATGATATATAGCCTTAAGCCTTCCACAATAAAAGGGTTATCTAACACTGAAGGAATTTTTCAAAACGGACCCGTAGTTACTGAAATTGTTGCGTTCAAATAAACAAACAAACTCTACCGCTTTATATATTAGTATAGATAAATAAGTCAAATTTCATACTCCTCCGTCTGCGCAATTTTCGTAAAATGGTACAGTTTTAATTACTCGTATGTACCTACACTGACACTAAATCACATAACACTGATTTTCTGTGGAGCACCGAATAGACTATTATTTACGAAGGTAGATCTTTTTTTTAGCAATTATGTAGAAGGTTGTTATATAATCGTGCATTCTAATTTCTCAAATTTATATATTTACTATTTTCCTATCTGATTTCCCACGACACGTCTCGATACTTTTCTATGAAAAAATACAAAGACATGATAATAATTTTAGGCCACAACTCCAATATGCTTTGTATTAAGCAATATGCTTTAGTCAAATATAATAAATTATTTTAAATAAAAACAAAAATGCGAGGCGAAATAAAAACCAAAAAATAAATAGTACATTCATACGATTTAGTAGACACTTACTGAGGTGTTGAAGTCGATACCGAGCCAAATAGGTTATCCGCTAAACTGGTGCAGATGGCATTGATGCAGATGCAGCACCAGCAGAAACAAGAATCATCAACATCGGTGCACCCAGTCGAATTTTCATATTTTTTATTTGATCGCTTTTTTAACGCGCGGTAAAAAAGCTCTCACGAATGAGGCGAATGACGAATGCCGGTTTGAGGACCAATCTAAATAGGTTTATGACATACTGGTGATGTTATTGCTTTGAAAATATTTTTGTATGTGGAAATTAAATAATAATAATAAATAAGTAATCCCCGTATAAGATTTTAAAAGGTTGTTAGTGCCAATGTTCACAGTGCATTAATTAATACGATTACTAATAAATAAGGCGAGTTAAATGAATTTATTTCGCAAATAGTAAAATCCTATATAGGCATATCTAAGTATAAGATAAGATCATTTATGTACAAGTTAAAATTTATATTGTATACCTTTATATTTAGCTGTGATATAACGCACCGAATGTCCACATTATACTCCTTCCTTTCAAGTACTAAAAATAACAAGGTTACATAAAAAAAAACGTAAAATTTTCTATTTGCATAATTTCTCCTCTTCGATAAAATGTAATTTTAGTAAAAAACAACAACCAACAACGGCTGCTAGATACCCGTAAACGGGACGTAGTTAATTAAAACCCAATATTGTCTAACCGAAATTTATTACTAGCTACCGCTCGTCGAGTTTAATCTTCCTTTACGACGGGAACAAAGCTCGAGGCACTTGTTAAACAAAACGTTATTTGTAACTTTAGTTTATTACGAAACATCTATATAGGTTAAATATTTAAAAAGAGCATACTCATTCCTCAAAGGCCTGCAACGTGTCAGCGAGTCCTCTGGTGTTGCAGTTGCAGTCCATGGGCCTCGGTAGTCACATTTGTACGTAAAAATGTAGAAATATTTTACATTGAAAGTGTACAATAATTTGCAAAAATATACTTTTATTTATTCTTAGGTACCTATATAATTATAAAACTTAAAATGTATATTTATTTCGTAAATAAAATACAATTATGTTTCTGAATTTAAGTTGAGTTTTGAATTATTTATGTACTTAAATATTTCACTAATCAGTTACTTATTTGAAACCGTAAAATGTGGCTAGACCCGTAACGTTAAAATAAAATTGTTAATTTAAAAGTTAATTAAGTTTGGTTGATGAAAATTTCTATAATAATTGAATGTCATTAAGATTATAATCTATATGTAACTTATTATTACGTTCCGAGTAGGTAATGTGTCAATTGTCAAAAATCGTGTAACAGTTGAAGTTCGCTTTTGTCGTACCTAGCTGACATTGATTGGATTTTACAGCAATACTTTAATTTTTTTATTTTTATATTTTTAAATTAGAAAGAACGGGATAAATATGAATAGAATTTTCTTTATTGCACACCATATAACAAAATATAAACTAAATTGGTATTATCTTTAGAATAGTGGTGTTTTTACACTGACCTCTATTGTACAAGAACACAGCGTAATAAACACGAGTCGTTTCATCAACGTAATGCAATAAAAAATACAATTACTCACCAAAAGCAATTTTCCCAGTAGCCCAAACCCCTCCTTAAAGGCCGGCAACACATCTGCTCGATTCCTGGCGGTTCAGATGTCCATGAGCCTCATTAGTCACTTAGGTTAACCGCATGCTGTTTTGCCCCTTGTAATATAGAGAAAAAAAAAATTTAATAACTTATTTTGTCGGATCATATTATGTAAAAAAGTTGGAAACAGTCAAGACCGTAAGGATGGTCACAATTGATGGGAAAACCTTTTGTTAGTCATAACATAAATATTGCTGATAGTCTTACATTTTAAAACAAATGACGATTCAAAAAGTCTTGAAGTTTACTTTAAGATTACATTGATTGTAAAATTTTATATGAAATAGAAGCGTGGAAACACGAAGTCAATACGCAAGCCCTAATTTGTATAGAACTGAAAAAGTCTTTCATTCTTTTTCTCACCAAAGTCATTTCGAACATAATTTTCAACTTTAGTCACATTACTGTTGAATGTTTATGAAAATTGAGCATGTTGTGGTTCGCGTGAATTTGAAACTTACATTCGTTTCATAAAATATAAAGAGGTATTCATAATTAAAGCCATTTTTTTAAATTTTATATACGCCATGGCCCGAGTGTTCGTTCGACAAACCTTTGAGAAAATCCTATTTTTGTTCCTTAAAGCTTCTCATCATCTATTTTATAAATTCTGTAAATATGGAAGATTTAATATGTGTGATATAACAACAGATATCTTGCTATATATAGGTAGGTTTTGCCTCTCTATTCATTTTATATTTTTATACTTTTCACTGAAATATGTACTCATCATTGCATTTTACTATTTAATTGAAGTGAACACACCTTTACTCATTATATCACATCTCACAATGGTTAATCTAGTGTTTAGTTCATGCTTGATTTTTGTAAAAGACTGCGTTGCAAATTAGCAGTTTCAAAAACTATGAGAGTAAGGGAAATTAGCATTTATTAATCACAACATATATACACCTATATATATTGCATCTATAAGTTAGCAGATTCAGAGTCATAAAATGATTAAATTTCAAGTCCTTGTGTTTATTTTGGTAAATAAAAATGCGCTAACAGCGAAAACAAAAATCGAGTGTGGATACAAAGTAAGTATTAATTATTTTTTTATTAAATAAATGGATTGTGTTGTGTATTCATAATTCAGTAATAAACTTTTATGGAATTTAACATGACCATTTTCCCCGTGTCAACTTGACCGTTAACACCTTTTACCCTTAGCAAGGCCCTCCAACAAGAGATGGAGCTCTTAACGTCCACCTTATTCCCCACTCACACATGGACGCTGGTTGGGTGAAAACATTTGACGAATACTATTATGGCAGTAAGTATATAATACCAAAATCGAATATACATTTATTTTTTGTGTAGAAATGATTATTATTAAGTATTTTTACAGCGAGGACCAGCGTTAGCACAGCAAATGTTCAACTAATCTTCCATTCCATGCTTTCGGAACTTCTCCACGACAGTAAAAGAAAGTAAGCACATCATCTGTGAATAATCTACTTATTTATTATCATTAGAATATTATATAAAATGGTTTTATTAAATTACCACTTTCCTTAGTTAGTTTATTTAGATAATAACTGCGTTGCAGGTTTACTCTCTCAGAGACAGCTTACTTCTGGCGCTGGTGGAAAGAGCAGCGTGGCGCTACTCGAGCGACCTTTAGGTCTCTGGTAGCTGAAGGTCGAATTCAATTTGCTGGAGGCGGTTGGGTGCAAGCCGATGAAGCAACAACGGACTACCTTCAACTCCTGGACCAGTATACTTGGGGTTTGAGGTAAAAACTTTATTGGGTTGGCAACTATCGAAGTAAACTTTCCGTTTGATGGGATGGAAAGGTGATTGTGGCATATGCCGGTATACGGCACTAAAGGTGGGAATAATGTTAATATATTTAGGTGATTTTATAAAGGCTGATTTTTATATATATTTTATATTAAGTTGTAATCTGTACATATAAAGATAATGGCTTTAATAAAATTCCGTAAACCTTTCATGAGCTCTTACTCTAATAGATTGACATGCCTTCATGTTTTCCTAGTACTAACTATTCCTAAAACTTTTTATAGAAACACTTATAACAAACAAGACAAAACATTTCGATAACTCCAACGTAAATTGTTGTAACCCCAAATTCCTAACTTCACAGCAGAGCTTTACAAACATGTAAATTGAAATGAAATCGTCATTATATAACATATCTGCGTATACAATTATATATTCAAAAATGTCCATTACATTATTGTATACAATAACATATTAAAAAGTGACTGGTATATTACAATTTAGCTGTTTGTAACGCTCTACTGTAAAGCTGGGAAAATGGGGTTACAAGAACTTACGTGGGAGTTATCGATTTGTTTACATGTATAGAAAACTCAACGATACTTTGGGACCGTGCGGTAAACCGAGAGCTGCGTGGCAGATTGATACGTATGGACACACAAGAGAACATACATCCTTGCTGGCTCAGATGGGCTACGACGGACTGTTTATTGGTATGTTACGATTTATAAGCAATCTTCAAACAACTTTATTGTGACGTGGGTCTTGGTTGTAATTCCTGCAAAAAAGTTGATCTGTGTCACGTGTAGAGTAAATCTTACAAAAAAGGTTTTAATGTTTTTTTTTAATAGAGGAACTTGTCTGGTACCCGTAGTTTTGCAAGTAGCATTTCTGTGATTAATAATACAATAAAATCTTCTAATCAGGAAGAGTACACTATAAAGAAAGAGAAGCAATGATGGAAGAAGACAGAATGGAGTTCATGTGGAGAGGAAGTGATATGTTAGGTGAGCCTCTTGGGTATAAGTTTTCTAATCTTATCATTATTTTTCTTGGTAAATCTAAATTAACTCCTCTTTACATGATATGCGCTTAGTTATTAGTAATTTGTTTGATTATATGAATAAACATAATTTTTATAGGGAAAATGTCAGATATCATGACCCATACGCTGTTTAACCTGTATAACGCACCGGACGGCTTCTGTTTCGATTTTCTGTGCAACGACGAACCCATTATTGATGATCCCGAGAGCAGGGTTTACAATGCTCATAAACGAGTAAGTTACATAATACATGTGCTTTTTGCTTGAAAGTCTAAAAATCTGTCTAATCTATGTGAAAGAATCGCTGAAACTTGGAAATCGCTGGACGGATATTAGTTCTGTTTATTTCGTTTTTTTTTTTCATTCCCCTTATTTCAGGGAAGGGTTAAAAGAAAAGAATGAAAGAAAAGTTGAAAGATGAAAAGTACTAAAAATGCAGATTTGTTCGATAAAATTCAGACATTCATTACGTAAATGTACCTTTTGATTGACGAGCCATGTAAAATTATTATTGCATAAAACATTCGACCAGTGTCACGTTTTATGAAAAAGATTAAAGGCTAATAGTAGATCAGCCAAAATACGGGCAAAACATCGCCGGCCCGGTCCGCTAGTTATAGATATTTAAGAACTGTATATTGTCAAATATTTTATTTCTATGATGAGCCTACTAGGTGCTACCGAGCACCCATGACTAATGACATTGTGATAATAAAATTTGCTTACAAATGAAATAAATCGCAATCTCTTTCTATCTATCTTCTGCAAAGAATTCCCTGATTTAAGTTAACGTATCTGCTTAAAATAGCACAGTTAAATAAGCCTAAAAGATACGAGCAAGTTTACATTAATTCGCATACAGCTCAAAATTGGTAGGGTTTTTTTTTATTATGTTACAAGGGGGCAGACGAGCAGGCAGCAGGCACCGAAGTGCCTACCGGCGCCCATGGACTCTCACATCTGCCTGACCAGAAGGCCAGCAGATGCGCTGCCGGCCCTTAATGACGAGTTTAGGCCACCGGGAAGTCTCACAAACCGAACGACGTATCGAATCGACTTCAATAACGATTTCTTATCATTTTTTACCTTAATGGAAAGCACCAGTTGACTTGTTAAAATGATATTTATGATTATATTATAAAATTGTAGTTTAACCATAGAATTTCCGATTTATAAACGATATAACAAATTTATTAATTAAAATTTAAGAGCTAAATACACTTCTCGTCAAAAAAAATCGAAACACATTCTTTTCTTCATTTTTTGACATATATAGGTATATATGTCAAAAATGACATATATATTTAGGTAAATATACACATTTTTATGAAAATTCCAATTTTAAGATATGTTTCGTCTCTTAAAATTATTTTTCCAATATAATATTCAGGCAAACTACAGTTAGGTGTTATATTATGTAAGGTTTTATAAATTGCATACTTTCTGTATAATTTAAAAAAAAGCATAAGAACTTCATTATATAAGACGCTGAAAATTTTAACCCAAGCTTTACAAAACTAAATATAGGTTAAGTAATACATAATAAATAATATTAAGAAAATTGTGATCTTTAGTATCTAGTTTATACATTTGATGATCTATTTTATTACTTTATAAAAGTAATTGATGTAGATTTTAATATAGTTACAAATGATTAAACGATGTCATGAATTCCAATATGGCGGGGCATCGCAAAAAGTTTTATTGCTTACTTATTTTTACAATTTTTTATTTTTTTTATTTAATGTTTGAATACAGAAATTTCGGCAAAGCATTTGAAAATTTCGGCAAAGTGAAATTTAATTAATTATTATTTATATGAGAGCGTACAATATTAAAACATACCTAAAAGTTATTGGATATTTGGAAAAGAGAAATATCTGTACAATAAATAATACGTGAAGCAAGACATACCACTTTACGAAAATTGTGCGGACGGAGGAATATGAAATTTGGCATAATACAATATAGTTTATATAGAGATGGGTGTGCTAATGCCATAATATTTCTTATAAACTATGCATTATAAATATATTAACCTATTAAAATAAATCCACACGAACACCAATGCCAAACAATTTACATACACATGTATACATTTTACTGTATGATTGTGTCAAAGCGTGATCACGACAACTGTATATATAACAAATAATTGTCAAATATTACATTTTTTATTATTATTACACTATTATGTCGTTCTACAAATTTCGTATAAAATTCGACCTTAAATCTAAAGATTTTAGGCCGAATTTCCACCACCAGGCGATCTTTAGTTAAGATTATTGCTTTCCTGGTATTTTATTACATATTTTTTTATTTAGCAATAGAAATGTCTGCTTATTTGCCATGATTATGAAGTGATTCGCATATCTCTGTAGAATTAACAGCTTTTGGTGTTAATGGAATTTCGGTCTTCGAGATTTCCGTCCATCCTTCACACCGTTGAACTGTAGAGGTTTTGTATTCTTTACTAGCTGAGCCTGCAACTTCGTCCGCGTAAAATTAGGTACAAAAAATAGTTTGAACTTTAGCGTGATGATATAAAGCCTATAACCTTCCTCGATAAATGGACTATCTAACACTGAAAGATTTTTTCAAATTGATCCAGTAGTTCCTGAGAATAGCGCGTCTAAGTAAACAAGATTGTTTTTGATTTCATAGCTATATTAACTATGTAACGTGATTGTTTACAAGTAATTTGTACATATAAATTATTTATTTTCTAACATTTATATATTCTTTGTTCTACTTTTTAAAAACATAACGACGAAAGTAGTAATATTTTTTCCAAGCTTAATATACTCGTTTCCCGTTCAACTACACTTGTGCATGGAGTGACTGTGAAGGTGGCCTAGTGAGATTTGAACCGAGCAACGCATGGCACTCAAATAGTCAAACTTAACATTGAGCCATCGGGACTAGGTATTGAAAACTGAGGTAGAAAAAAGAGATCACTTGTTTTGTTGGCGAAATTTATTACAAACTTTTACTATAAAAAACATTTTGTTTAATGTTGGCGTACCCTAAGATAGTAATTAAGTTATTATTTTAAGAAACATAAGGAGTTCCATATAAAATACAAATTATTCGATTCAACTATCACGGAATTTCCTATCACCGCTGAGTTTCGGCTTGATAACATATTAATATTTCTAAACAACTTGCAAAAAATGAGAAAGTATCAATTTAGTGTCAAACTATGTCAACACCAAATATGCATACATGCAGAGCTTGCTTTACCATTAATTGCGAATAACTTGCTTTCAATTGAAACACGTGGTAGCATTTAAATTCCTTATATCATATACTTATCTACGCATGCTTGTTTTTTTGATAAGCCTATAATGTCCCACGGCTGGGCAAGCCCTAACAATATGAACAAGGCACAATATCAAAGTCTATTGGCACTGGTGGATGAGTTTTGTGAATAGACTAATTGATGGAAATCTATAAGTACATACATATGGATAATACACCCAGACACGAGGTGGGAATCAAACCCGCGACCCCCGGAGCAGAAGGCAGGGTCACTGCCCACTGTGCCAACGGGCCAGCTTAAGAACTAAATAACATATAATTTTCAACAATTAGTTTGGAAAGTTTTAATTTAAAATATTCTACCGATATTAAAAGTCAAGTTGGATGAGAAAATCGATGAAGAGATTTGTTTATAAAGTATTCCATATGTAAGTTAAGTCGCAGGTAATAACTTGTACAGAATAAACGTAAAAAGCAAAATACGTAACTAAAACAGCGTAAGCAAAAGTTATGTGAGCTTATAAGCTTACTCTTACGGTGTACTGAGGAAAATATATCTATTTGTTGCAGGGAAATGGTGAAAACTGCGATTAGCTTAAATCCCTAAGATAGATGATCAATTTACCGAATAAATGTTAAAATATCAACTCTGCGGTGATATATCTAAAGAAAATCAATGATTCAATCAGATCTCTTGACTGCTGTAAATAAAAATCTTAAAATTTATAGAAATAAAAAACGAAAATTTACACAAAACTCAGACATAAATAGTTTAAGATTAGAAATATGCCCTTTTTTTTACTACGTGACAATAACTTATAAATCTATAAGTTATTGTCACGTAGTAAAAAAAGGGTATATTTCTAATCTTAATCAAGTCAAAATCAATCCAACTTTATCAAGTTATATATGGATATATCTGTATATATACACTTCGTGAGAAATCACTCACAATTTTAATTAGAGGTAGCTCCACGCTTGCAGTCTTAGGCTGATCTGCTTTACGTTTATGCGCTCTCCTGTAAAATTTCCTTCTAAGTCCATACTAGTTTTTGAAATGGGACAGCCGTCCTTTTCTTAGGCTGATCTACTTTACGTTTATGCGTCTTCCTGTAAAATTTCCTTTTAAGTCCATACTAGGTTTCGAAATGGGACAGCTGTACTTTTCTAAGGCTGATATACTTTATGTCTATGCGTCCTTCTGTAAAATTTCGTTTTAAGTCCATACTAGGTTTTGAAATGGGGCAGCCGTACTTTTCTTAGGCTGATCTGCTTTACGTTTATATGCGCTCTCCTGTAAAATTTCGTTTTAAGTCCATACTAGGTTTTGAAATGGGGCAGCGGTACTTTTCTTAGGCTGATCTGCTTTACGTTTATGCGCTCTCCTGTAAAATTTCCTTCTAAGTCCATACTAGTTTTTGAAATGGGGCAGCGGTACTTTTCTTAGGCTGATCTGCTTTACGTTTATGCGCTCTCCTGTAAAATTTCCTTCTAAGTCCATATTAGGTTTTGAAATGGGGCAGCCGTACTTTTCTTAGGCTGATCTGCTTTACGTTCATACGTCCTCCTGTAAAATTTCGTTTTGAGTCCAAATTAGGTTTTGAAATGGGGCAGCCGTAATAGGTTTCTAATGATGAAAGAATTTTTCAAATCGATTCAATAGTTACAGAGCTTATTCAATGCAACATACAATACAATCTTTCCTTTATATAAATTAAAGTATGAAAGCGTTGTTTCAATTCGATGCCTTCATTAATTTATTTATGAGTGATCAGTAATTTTTCCAACATAATTCAGACAGACGTACTGTTCCCGAGTTAAGCCGCAGGTCAGTAAAAAGTCAGTATCTCAATAAACACTGGAAGAGTGTACGACACTATCACATACAAGATATGAGCCATATGGGTTTTTGCGATATCTTTTAACCACTCGACTATGTCCTTCGCTTTATATGTTAGATGACATCATTCAAACTGATCTTGAAAACTGCGATCAGCTCTTCCGGTAGAGTTTTAATGTAGTGTCTCTCAACTACCTGAGAGTGAACGCTTATCGTCTGCCTTTAAAGTGAAGATTATATTTAAAAAGTCTGAAAATAAATTGCATTTTTTGATAAGTCAATATAATTCTACAATATATAACAATAATAGGACATTATATTGATGGTAACAACGAGTGGAGCCTCGGTCTCTCAGTGGCAAAAATGGCGCCGCTCTGACTTCTTTAAGGTGTTCGGTTTGATCTTTGATCTCATGGGGTTAGTGTCGCAACAACTATAAAGCCGGAGCCAGCCATAGTTCAAAGTGTTTGTACATTTTTGTCCTTGAAAACTACAAAGTACTACAAAACTTTCTTCAGCTACACAAAATCCCCGGCCACACTACATGATCATTGAAATGATCATTCAAATGAAGCTATGTATAACAGAAGCGTTACGGTTATTTACAGGAAAATAGTCAAATTTAGACATCATCAAAAGACTTTTGACTATGTCTAATATGGATCACAAGAACAAAGAGGCATTTTATGTTATTTAATATTTTACCTCATAAATTTAAAGAATAACGAAGTTGAAATGCTTTTTGTGTAGAAACAAGAAATGATTTCTCTCCTTAAAACCAGAATAAGCAATACCTATTCCGTAAGGTAATCATTGCTAGTATTCCGCACGACGCCGAAATGGCGTGGGACGACTCCGCGCTCACCATCACCGTCAACCCCATGGAGGAGGTCGGTCTTCCTGGCGAAATTCCTTCCTCCGTTTCATTTAGCTTACGTTTTCCATTAATACGGACTCTGGAGACGTCGCTAGTGTAGGCGTAGTGAGTCGGTGCAATGACTCCAGTCGCTCCGCTTGCGAGCCTTCACTTAAGAGAGCGCCACTCCGCAGGCCGCGGGCGAGTGCGGGCGCCCGCAGAGCGCCGCAGCCGCCGACAGCTCGGACGGCGACTCCTGCTCCGACTCCGACTCCGAGCACAACGACTCCTCCGACGAGGACGAGGAAGGTAAACGTTTCGCGCAGCGCACCGCACGCAGTACAAGCTCGCTCGCTAATTGTAACAATAGTTTTGGAAATTCAATTCAGGATTTTATTATTAAAAATTCAAAGTGAAAGTTTCTATTGGATTTCATAAGTGTCAACTTATATTGTAATTTTTTTAAATATTAACGCACATTTAAAATAAAAACAACATTTCAAAGTTAAAGTTGCAATTGGAATTTATACCTGACATTACAAATAGTTTTATTATCTTTTATTTATTTATTTATTTATTTTATTGCCATCGGACGTATGAATATTATAATACAACACAATACATAAGTCCAGTGTATTACCATTATAGGCGTGCAATATTTATTGTAAGTCAACATAGTTAATATTATTAATCTGGACCTTCCTTTGAATAGTATCATGCTCTCATCGATACTTTGAGAAGAGGAATTAGAGGCATTGTTTTGAAATGATTGACTAAATAAGGATATAAGAGGACGAATTTTATAAAAATAATTTATCAAAATTTACCTCTTCTCTACTTTTTTTTTGCCGTCTTCTCTTCTTGCATGGCAAGAATTTTTGTCATTGTTTTTTATCAAGCCATTCTCTTTTTTTCGCTTTTTTATATTGCGGCATGGCATACATATTTCTTGTCAGGGGTGCTCTTTTCCCTTTTTTGTACATTTAGTTCTTAATTCTAATACAATTTTTTAAAATTTTAATAAATACAATTTAAAATTAAGTTTAAAACAGAATTAATACAATTCAAATTCAAAATGAAAACAATGTTACAAATAAATACAAAATTAACAATTACAACAAGAATTAAGAATAGGTACAAGATTAAATAATACAAAATTAAAATTCTTACCGACGGCGGTGAGGTTGCAGTAAATATCACAAATAAATACAAAATTATTTTTGAATTCGAATTACAATAAATAAAATTAAAACACAGTTACAAATTTAAAATAAAATTAAAATTCGAATAAATACAAAATTTTTTTTTTTGATAAAACTTAACCTAGAAAATAAATACAAAATTTCAATAAATACAACATTGGTTTAAAATGAATAAATTAAATTAAAATAAATTGCACCTTTCACCTCGTTTTGTTACGTTCGTTTGCTATCTGTACGATCTTGAGGCAGAACCGCTCTAGATACGGCCTGGAGTGATTGTCAGATATTAGGAACAAAAGACGTAAGTCTTATAATATTGAATTTATTCCCTATCCAACCACTTTAAAACTTCTAAAATAGTTTTCGTATCTCTTAAGTTTTTTGTCAAACACGATTAACTTATTTCTCAAAGGCAAACGCATCTACGCGGCCTCTGGTAGTGTAGTTGACCGCGGGCGTTGATATTCAATCAGGGGAACTACCTACCGTCGTCTGTCTCCTGCTATATATAAAAAAAATTGCTTGTCTGTAAAGTTTATGGGCGAAAATTTTACGTGATAACGCCGAACGTGTCTCTCTATCGCTTGCACGCTCGGCTCAGGCGGAACGTGACAATGATTTTTCATGATTTTATGTGCGTACAGCCGACGTTCATCGTTTTATTAGCCGATATCACATCAAAAAAAAAACAATTAGCAATGGAAATTTTACATGCTCATTTCTTAAACTCGCTTCTGCGTACCTTCTGAGAGTAAAGTCATCCTTGAATGTCTGAACTCGGAAGTCACTCATGTGAATCGCCTGCCTGGTTGCCCCTTGTTTTATATACCATCAAAAAGATCTAAAACAATTTTGTATCACAACGCAACCGAAACCGAATAAAATTTAGTTTAAATCTTATCTATGCATACCATCTCTATGCTCTTAGACTCTTGTCGATGTTAGTTAGGTCATTACTTCGCATTCAAACACATTCTCAAATGAAACTCCAATTATTTTGCAAACATAATAATATGAAGCATAAAAATATTCCTTCATTAATATTAAAATCATAAATAAAATATGTATATATAGAACCTTGACGCTATTCTAATTAAACTCTACTAGCTATTCCCGAAGATAAAATAACATCGTACGCACAAAATTATACGCGAAATCGAAAATTAGTGCACATTGGCCTTAGCATGTGGCATTATCGCTTGAGAATATGGCAAACGCCTCAAAATAATGTAAACAGTTATAAATATTGAGTTTAGGATTATTGGAAGCTTAGTTCATTATGTCATCGCAAGCATACGTACATTTATATATCAATTGTATGATTTTTATATACCCTATTCATTTATTCTCGAGACAAAAGGTGAACAAAGATACCAGTGTTTCTCAACGCTTAGTTTAGGTTTGTCATTCATTGTGACTGTTTGGTAACAGTAGAATAAAACAAATATACATAAAAAACTTAACACAATATGTAAAAACAAATTTAACCTTGAAATAACAAGATGTAACAAAAATATTAAAGAACTTGCACATCTCGTATTGATAAGTTGACAGAGAATATAAAGTTTAAGGCACCTTAGCAATTTTAGGTTCTTTTTAAGGCAATATTTTATTTCAGGCTATATAAATTATTCGTAAAAATTAATACAAGTATTTTAAAAAATTAACTTGCAATTGATATAGTAAATAACGGCATTTTTATTTATTGGAATCATTAGAATATTTATAAATTCTATCATTTTTTCGGCACATTAATTTTTTCCCTAACGTTACGATGATGACATATAAAATAACCTTTTTTATTGTTTGTTTACCGTTTGTCTCAAGAGGAAATGAAGAGAGTATGAGTATTCATATTAGACTTGTTGTTTCCCGCAGCTCCGTCTGCGGAAATCTGTCGCTTTGTCAACTGAAATTATTTAAAATAAATTCGTGTAAGTCATTGCATTATGTAAAAAGAAAATTAATTAGGTGACATACTTAAAAATGTTTTATTTTCCATATTATTTTCAACCGACTTCAAAATACGAGGAGGTTCTCAATTTGACTGTTTTTTATGTTTAGTTCCTCAGAACTTTCTACTGGGTGAACGGACCTTGATGATTCTTTTTTCAGTTTGAAATCCGCTTTTCGTATGGTCTCAATTTGGTCCAGTTCTGATAATTTAAAGGCGTTTTTTTTTAGAAAGAAAAATTGTATATATAGATATAAAAGCGGAAGGTCACTTAACGAAATCTCGAAAATCACAAGACGTACAAATAAGAAATTAAGGAGGGAGGTAGTTTTTAGTTACTAGGGGTCCACTCAGAACGAATTTTGCGACAGTTCCGTAAGTAAGTTGACGTTCGCTTAGAAATTTGTGACAGGATTAAGGAAGTCTAAGGGGGGCTTTATCTGTAATTTCATATCTTTTTGCTACAAACTTGAAATTTGGCAGAGAAGTAGTGAGCACACGTGGATAAATGAAATTTACTGTACATCGGCCGAATTCACTCTTATAAGTTCTAGAGTCTAGACTAATTCCAAATTAAAATTATTTTTTTCCTGTCTAAAGTCAAATTTTTGCCGATTATGACGTTCAAAATTTATAAGAGGGCTAATATTTAAAGACAATAGGTCAGAAAAAAACAGCGGATGAGAATAAATGAACACAAAACACAGTATATTTTGGTTGTGTTTTTGTCGCGGAGCTTAAATCAAATGCAAGCAATAACTGTCTGACTTTATGTGCTATTGTGTGTTTTTTTTATTTTCTCATAATTAAAATTCTGTTTATAAATAGTTAGTCATAGTCATATATACTCAGAATACAAATGCTTTAGTATACCTAATATAGTTGCTTCGCCTCCAACTTATGGAGTTCAGTACACCTAGGGCTTTTTTGGGTACCCGGTGCCCCCAAGGAAAAATCAATAAATTGCCATAAACTGTGAAAAAATAAAATGTCCATCAAGAGACACGCTTATATGGAAAGGTATTTGTTAAATAACTTCAATAGTAGACATTTCACTTATTACAGAAAGAGAATACAGAAAATCTATTATATAAAGTAATGCTTGATAGATCTGATATGAAAAAAGACCTTTTATCCGAGGTTCCATGTTCAAATGGGATTTCAATGACATCACTATATTTGACATCGTTTTCAGAGTGACCGTAGTGGATTTATGAGTCTAATGGGATCATTACATCGAGGCACAGGTTTGAATTTCAGGATCACGACTTTTCTGCTTTATATTTTTTAATATGATAATTTATATATTATATTCAGATAATTTTTTATTCTATCCATGCTTACGACATACATTTTCTTACAATTATCTCGATTCCAAAAGTCTGTTATGCGATAAACATTTGTTTGTTAAATACCTTCAAATATTGTAAACCGATTTCGTTCAAAATAATTTTCCTAATGAGTTTTTAGCATGTGCTATCAACATGAAAAATTCCAAGTTTATATTTCTAATAGTTTGAAATATCCAATGATACCACTCACGATGGACTTGAATGAAATAAAAAAATTCAGCTCGACTTCACATGTATGGCAGCCACTCCTAAAATGTTAAATTATTATTATTTTAAGATGGCAAAAAAAAAAACAAATCCCAAACAAATTTCATGCGTTTATGTCCATAATTGTATAAGTTATTTAACGTAGACGGACTGACGGACTGAGCGAAGCTATAAGCCTAAAAAACTTGGTAGAAGTTATACTCCTTTTTAAAGTTTATTTACACAAATAGCACTATCATAAAATAACGATTCAAATTTTATTATTGTCAATAGAAATTGATGTTTGGCAATCGCAGAACGCACGTATGAGCCTATAGTGTTCGACAATTAGCGTGCCCCGGAAAAAGAAGTGACAAAAAAGGCCAGAGTATATCCATTTCACCGACGAACTACTGTGACTTCGAGGCGGTCGTTGCGCAACGTAGATAGTTATTGAAACTGGCTATCGGTGCAGTAGTGATTAGCGGAATATTCACATATAGCGAAACTGCCTGTTTTAGTAGCCGGTTTCCGAAAGCGTTGACCGTCGTGCTCGGCGCGTTAACGTTCGACAAGTTTCGTGATCCACCGTCGTCGCGATTCGGCGCTATCAACACGCTACGAAGTATGAACTTGATGCGACGGCGGAGTGGTTGAAACATAAAACAGTGTTTTGTCTCGATCATACGCCTGTTTGCGTGGCCTAATAAAGATTAAATTTGAACAAATACGTATATACCGGACGCCACATTTCACTAATGCCAATTTTTAAACTATAAAATATAATTAGGTTTAATAAATATTTTGTTGTATTAATAGTTTAAGATATATACTAATTATTAGCAGTAAAAATCTAAATTTCCTGGACTATGTATATTAGTTTTAAAAATAATTTGTTTTGTTTGGTACGGTCAATTATCTGCAACTAAAAAAAGCATAGAAATACATAGTTTCGTTTTCTTTATTATAAACTATAAACTAAACGGAAACTAAATACACAACAATTAAGACGTTATTTACGTGTTCTCGCCATATTTGTGCAACGATCCTCTCTGTGTCACAACAGACACGCGATTAATGATTAAACAATGATTAAACAAGCTATTAAAATAGGGCGTGTCAATAACCGCTAATGCAACGCAATAGATAGTTTCGTTTCACTAGCAAACATCGCCACTATTACCCACGGGTACTGTGACTTAAAATAAGAAGGTTACTTAAGGGCAGTAAGTCAAACCTTATTGTTAGTAAACCCAAGGTTCCTATTAACAAAGAAAATACCAAATAAAAAACATGTATTAAAATTAAACACAATTAAATTTTGTATAAAATTAAATCTACACTGCCCATGATTAAAGTTGGTGTAAAGTGTTTACCACAGTAAGTAGTTATATATCAGATGATTTTTTCTGAAATTTTTATTAAAAAAAATGTATTTTAATAATATACGAGTAACTATATATATATATATATATATGATGACGTCACATTTAGTACTCGCAGGTAACATTCCACAATGTTTATATATGTGATATCATTATTGAATAATGTTGTACAGTCTGTTGCACACTTGTGGTATCAGTACCTTATCGCATGCTGCAATATGCAAACTCGTCAGATCTTTTATTTTTTCGTTTCAATTGTCGGTTGTGAATCCGCAAGGATTTTGGGTTTTTTTCCTTCGCCTGCGTTCAGCCACCAAGTGGTCTTCAGGCCCATTACCCAGGAGTTGGCGAGACGCGGTCACGATGTGACTGTGCTCACACCGTACCCCGCTTTTCCCGAAGGTCATGCACCTGACAATCTTACAGAAATAAGCTTAGAAGAGGCGAGCGACCAGATACGAAAAATTTTCTTCTCCGAAGTGTCCACAGCAAAAGATTTTGTGTCATTGCAGATTGTGAGCGCCAGGATAGCGGTACTGCTCTTTGGGGAATACATGAAATTGGAACCATTTCAGAGGTTTTTAAAAGATGAGCCAAAGTTCGACATAATACTCTTGGAAGCTGTTGTAAGGCCGGGATTGGTGTTATCTCACATTTTGAAAGCTCCTGTTATTCAATTTAGTTCTTTCGGATTTGTGACGGATATGGTCGAAGGCATAGGAGCCGCAACACATCCGATATTCTACCCTACAGACACGCGAAAAAAATTCCAAAATCTATCAGTGTGGGAGAAAATGTCTGGATATGTTTCCTATTACCAAATAAATAACGCATATGCCGACTCTAAAGAGAAAGAAAATGAGCTCCTTAAAGGCTTTTTTGGTGCGGATACTCCGGACTTAGCTGAACTGAAAAAAAATGTGGCGTTGACATTTCTAAACGTACATCCCTTTTGGGATTACAACCGTCCGGTGCCACCAAACGTCATCTACATAGGAGGATTGTGTCAGACGCCTCAAGGACACTTACCGCAGGTATATTCAGTAATTTATATAGAGCCTGAATTACGCGATAAGGGATTTAAATTCCAAAGTTTAATTTCCAAACCGTTTGAGCTATTCTTGTACTAAAACCTATTGTTGTTCTAGCAGAATCTTTCCGTTTATTGCTGCAACAACAGGATATCAGTTTATATTATTATTTATTAGGTGTTTTTCCAGTACTTTTTATTTGTCTTTGTTAATATATGACCTCATATGACGTACCATCGAGTGATCATTTTGATACCAATATCAGAAATGTGACACTAAAATTTCAAGAGATAACTTTATTTGTTTCCTGCATAGTTAAGTAGCCTTCCTAACACTAAACCATCTAATATTTTAGGACATTCAGTCCTTTTTGGACACATCCAAAAACGGTGTGATATACGTGAGCTTCGGAACCAACGTCCATCCAGGACTGATCACCTCACAGACGATACATATGATGATCGATACGTTTGACAAACTGCCCTACGACTTTCTGATGAAGAACGACAATGACACGATTGTTGGGTCTTCGAAAAACATTAAAGTTTTCACTGCGACCCACCTGATAATGAACACGTCCATGGGCGTAGGTAGTCAGATGAACGGCCTGCCCATTTGCCCATTGTAATATATTTAAAAAAAAACTTATACTTGTAATAAATCTATGGTAATATATTAATAATATATATCTTCTTCTTCTTCTTCGATAAACTCTTGGTAGAGCGGTCGTGGTCACATTGTCGTTGAGAAACTGTCGGCTTCCTTTGACAGTGTGACTAAGTGATAATATATATATAGTAATATATAATGAAGAGTTTGTTTGTTTCCTTGAACGCGCTAATCTCTGGAACTGGTCCGATTTGAAAAATGTTTGCAGTGTTAGATAGCCCATTTATCGAGGAAGGCTATAGGCATACCGTGATAAGGAAGGCTATATCATGACGCTAAAATTGAAACAGTTTCTTTACCTAATTTCACGCGGACAAAGTAGCGGCTACATATGAAATAAAACAACACGCACACCAATGTCAAACCATTTACACACACATGTATACATTTTACATTAAGATTATGTCAAAACACAGTCATGATGACCGTTTGTATAGTTTAAAAAAAGCCTATACGCAAATTTTAAAAAATAATACCCAATTTTACGCAGATAAGGTCGCGGGCACAGCTAAATAAAAAAAAAATGTAAATATTTTTTTTATTGATTGCGAAATACTTTTAGTAATTTTATAATTATTTTTAATGTTTTGAAATTTGTGCTTAAAACAGAGGCAAAGGTCGTCAAGCATAGAACTTAGTAAGTAACAAATTTCTAAGGATAAAAAAACGTAAGCAAATAAACATAGAAGGGTTCCGTATCTGATACGCTATAAACGTATTTGTTAAATAACTTCAAAAATTGATGTCGGATTTCGTTCAAAATAATTTTCTTAGTGAGTTTTTAGCATGTTCTATCAACATGGAAATTTTCAAGTCAAAGTTTGGAAATGCTAGGGGAGGGTAGGAGGCACCCGAGGGGGACGGACAGATCGAAATTATATGGGTACCTCGTAGTACTACAGAACCCTAAAAAGTTAGGGATCCGTATGGAAACCCTAATAATGTAAATACCCGTACGAAGCCGATGCGGGCAGCTTGTTCATATATAAACTAAGAGCTCTTTATTCTAACTGAAAATAACATTGACGCAATTTAACTGAAAGACAATCCATCCTATAATTGTTATAATAATACAAGCCAATATTGAAGCTAAAACTAAAGAAGGTTAGTTTAGATTAACTACTTTATAATGTGTATGTTTATATATCTGTACGCGTAAGCCAGCAGGGAACATGAACACTCGTACAGCTCTGATATACAAAGAAAGAAAGAACGAAAGAAAGAAAGCTTTATTTGTAACTGCATATATATGTATTAGATTTAAAAATATAACAGCAGCATACAAATAGGCAAAAGATATGTTATATATGCCTATATACTAGCCGTTGCCCGCTACTATGTCCGCGTAAAATTAATCTTAGACATCCTTAATCTGGATGTAGCGGCTGCTACATAGCAAGATGACATTGATGTCAAGTGGAAAAGGTTACACCAAAGCAAACTAGATGGCGCTGTACGGATGACGACGACCGCAGTACAAGAACTGGGTGACCCATTCTAGCACTGGTTTATATTTGATATCCGACCTCCTCCGTGTTTCGGAAGGCACGTAAAACAGCGGGACCCGATTAATGTCACTTTGTGACATTAGTCGTAAGGTTGTAGAGATCGTGGGGGTTCCGACGATGACGTCAGACGGCAATCGGTCATCTTAACTCGCTCCACAGCCAAATCCTCTGCTATCTAAGCGGACCCTGGTACTTAACCGGGATAACGCTAGGAAGTAGAGAGAGTTCTTGGCTTGCACAACTTATCGGTGGGGCTCCTATTTCGAACTGATACGAGTTATGGCCCTACTGGAAAAGAGAACAAGCGCGAATCGTCCGTGGTGAGCACGCATTTCCACGACCCTAGTAGACTTGTGACTTCACACTTCCACGGTTTATTGAGATCAAAAGCCTGATAATATTATATCCAACCTTATTTACAAAAAAATATCACGTTGAGAAAGTCATATCCTTTGTAGCAATGAAGTATTTTGGTTATAAGCAAGTTGACGGCCAAAAATTGTGTGGCTGTGCTTTTTTGAAGGCTGTATTCGTGCTTGGAAGACAATACTTATTGCTTAAAGGCAATGCATCTGCCAGCCTTCAGTTGAAACGCCTACCCGTTTGCCCTTTGTTATATAAAAGACTTGTTTCAGAGGAGCTTAGTGAAATATAAAAAAATAATACAATACTAGTTATTTCGATGTTAATATTTAGTTTTTCTTTTGTTAGTTAGAGATTGTTTTTTATTTTTATTTTATTATTTGTAATAATTTAATCATAGTCTTTGCATTTTTTGTGTTTTGTGTGCTGGGTGTGGAGGGAGGAGGGGGGGGCGGCGGGTGGGGGGGGGGGGGGGGGGGGTGGGGGGGGCACGGAGGGGATTTGATTGGACATGCGAGTTTTCTGAAGATATGGAGCTGATCTGACGATGGAGTCGAAAGATAGCCGTAGCAACTTCTACAAAATACAATATAAATGCACCGAGATTGAGCTGATTTGTTATGTCTTGGTAATCCCTCTAGGGTTACAGTATTATTAAGCTGCTTTGATGGTGGGCTCGAAAGATGGCCATACTTAGGTTGGTGACTGGCGGCGCTGGCGCCAGCGCTGGCTGGCTGGACGTCGGCGCAATTAAGTCCGCGAGGCCCTCTTTAGTCCCCAGTCAAGACAACGTTAAATTATATGAGTCGAATTATAGTTAAACTAAAATTATTTATGTTAAACAAAAATGATTTTTAAAAACAATCTTTTATTATTTGTTACTAAATGAATTAAAAAGTTAGAAATAACTTAATTATGATAATAAATACCCCATTTAATTTTTACATTATAATCCAATTTTTTTTATAAAAGCATATTACATTAGAGAGATAATGAAGGTGTATACAATCTAGATTCTGGATAGTATTATCCAGAATCTAGATTGTATACACCTTCATTATCTCTCTTTTTATTTAGTTTATTATTTTCTTTACGGGTATCCGTAAAGAACTATGCACTGGCGTTATTCTCGAAAGTGTATTAAAATAATAAAAGTGGCTATCCACTTTTAAAAAGCGCAAAAGTAAATTTTTAAAATTTAGCTATCTAAATTCATACCTCGTGAAAAGGGTGTACAGCTCAGTTTGAAGCGTGCTAAGTTTGCGTGAGACGCAAAACAAAAACACGACACTTTTTTGATTTTCAGCTGTGACCCAAGCTACGATCGACGCCACAATTACACTAAGGTGATGCAAAATTCGGTTACACGCCTTCTAATATTCTGTTAAATTAAAATACAGGTATTCACATAAAATTGAAATAAAATAAAAAAATAAAAAGAAGAAAACAAACAGAACTAGAGGTCGATTATGTAGATGCTGACTGGTCGAAGTTGGCCTCCAAGAAATAGATTGGTCGGAGAAAAAGCTGTAATGCTTTTGTTTATTGAATATAACTTTCCTCTTTTGATGATTTAATTTACTAGATTCTATAATAATATATATATATATATAAGATTTTAAATTTGATTGTATTTTTTTAGTACCCCGGTAAATATCCTGTAACCTGTAAGAGAAGGAACTGACATCTGACACACGGTTAAAAACTATTTCAGAAGTCAGGGCTACTTAATGTTCTCATAATTATAGTTTTTACAATAAAAAAGTATTTTTTTCTATCTATTTCTTTTTTTACTGATAATAAGAATGTACTGGTGAATAATGTGTATTGCGTTATTTTTCGGTTCCGATTCCGGTTTCGATAAATCATGAAACATTCGGTTCCAATATACCGTTTCCGTTACATCCCTACTACACTATCACAATGACCCTAGTCACAAAAATCGCCCCACGTATTTTTTACAATTTAATTATAATATCCCATTTTTAGTTCATATTGTTGTGTTTTTAGTTTTTTAGATAGACCATTTATCGAGGTAGGCTAGAGGCTATCGTCACGCTAAAATTTTTAGCGGCTTAAAGGCTTAGCTCATACTTGCACGAGAGCTTTTTTAAAAAGAACGTATGGATTTCCAAGTTTCTATTCACACAGCAACGCTTTTATAACGCGACGTTTTTTTATCGAGCAATGTTCTATTTTCAACGCTGTTTATATATATACTCTATATGTTTGTATCCTACACGCAAAAAAAGCGCCAACGCCGAGATTTAACGCAACGTTTTTTTTAACTCCCGTGCGTATGAGGGCTTAACGTCTAGAAGGAGGAACGCAAAAAATATTGACAAATTGTCATATAGAGATATGCAAATAAAGTTACACTACCAGTTTTAAGAATTTTTCCACTGCATTTAAAAAAAAAATTGTAGCCTGCCTTCTTAGTATGTTAGTCACGTCTTCAATTTCTACCCACATTTTTGACGCCCTAAGAAATTCACGTTTCAGCTTTAAAAATAGTTTTGGTATATTGCCGGCTCCAATAAATGGTGCGTGAAAATGTCTCGCTTTGGATATTCCTGTAACAGCTGAACGTATATATGTATACTAGCTGTGCCTGTGACTTTGTCCGCGTCTGCCACTGAGGTTTAAATATAGTTTTTGGATGAGGATTAATATTATGTTTATAAAAAGACCTACACAAATAACGCATTTCTTAGAACAAATTTGATTAGCATAAAAAAGGTTATTTTTTATTTTTATTTATTTAGACGAACCAACAGCATTTTACAATAAATAACAAGTGTACAATTATGGAGTTCTAGAGTCCCGATTGGGAACAAGTTAGTTTAAAAGACAAAAGAAGCAGAAGATGGTCACCGTTGCCGACATCGGCAGGGTAATACATAAATTTTATTAGAAGCTAGACTAACAAAACGTGACGTAGCGTCAAAGGACGTTTACCCTGATATGCTCCCATATTCGTGAATCGGTTAAAACAAACTCATCCAAGCAGCTCATTGTTATCCGGGTGCTGATTAGAGCCTACCGACACTCGGTTAACCTGGTCGCTCTGATTCAGTGAACAAGTAATTATTATCCGTATATATCCTTTGTACGGACACATCGGCAGAACTAATTTGAGTATCAGTTTCATTTCAATTCGAACGTTATGTTCCATAGGAACTCTATAGCTAACGATTAGGAACTTCTTTAGTTTAACTATATATTGACTTATATGTAATCAGTAAGCCTTAAAAATGATTTTTATAGTTAGATAAATGCATTATGGCAATGTAACGTTCTTCAGGATCTGCATGCTCTGCCTACCTGATTTTAGTATTAACCAACGAAGCGAATTTAACGTTCCATAGGAACTCGTCAGAACGCCGTAGTTTGCAATTAGTTAGGAATAATCAGGAACTGGTATTTTAGACATGGAATTTCGAACAAATCCAAACTAAAAGTCGAGTAGCGGTATACGATTCAAAGGCAAAAAGCGCAACGCAGGGTTAAAATTTTAAACGGTTAACTTTCGGGAAAAAAATCTCTATACCGTAGTGAGAGAGTAAATTCGTATTTTTTTATCCATAAATTCATTTTGTCGTATTTTGAAAAGTTTTGAAACCAAAGTAGCACTTAGATTAATGTTTGCATATTTTTTTGATAAATTTCTGATTTGAAACATATCTTTTGAATTTTGTCAAGTGAAATGTTTGTCAAATTCAGTGTATCCGTTTTTAATGTTATCCATATGTATAATATTGAACATCTCGGTTTTACCTACCTTTACTTCTACGTGTATAATGACATGTCGTTAATTATATTTTTTAGACTCGACTCTGACCTTATGAAATTAATAATAATCCATCTTATAATTAATATGTCTATGTCATTAGAACTGACAATGTTTAACTGTAAACTGTAAAGAGTATTTTTCATTGTTGTGTTTTGACTTCGTTGAGGCGTTAATTAAAATAAAAACGACTATAAAGCGTGTTAGTTTGGCTGATGTTTACTATGTACATTCAATTTATGCCTTCAATTCTCTCTAGTTTTTATTAGACCGTGTACGTGGTACTAGTTATCACGCCACGTACATTTGCTTTTTGACTCTTGTAGTCATCTTCTCATGACCTTGTTGCTCTGATGATGATGGGGGAACCAACTTCTCGCCGATTAGGAGTTTGGGGATATTTCTTGAAATATTATAGGGACTTAATATAACCAATTTGCTAAATTCTTTTTCTTTTAACCGACTTCAAAAAAAAGAGAAGAGGTTACATATTCGTAATATACGTTTACGGAATTATTAGTCAATTGTGAATCAATTAATTTTTTTTTATTTATTTAAACAGCCTTCTTCTGAGCTCTTCAACGATAAGGAGACAGGACAATTCTTCAAATAAATCGAGGGAAATACTTACCGGGTGATAGATGGGTGACCCATTCTAGCACTGGTTTATATTTGATATCCGACCTCCTCCGTGTTTCGGAAGACAACAATGAACAATGTCAATGAACAGTTTTTAGATTCGATAGTAAAAATAGAATACTAGGAGCACTTAAGATTAATCATGTACTTTTACTTTATCTATAGCACTGATAAGGTAATAAAAAATAGCCAAAAGCGTGTCAAGATACGCTAATATAGAAGGGTTCCGTATCTGATACGCTACAAACGTATTTGTTAAATAACTTCTAAAAATTTTGCCCGTTTTCGTTCAGAATAATTTTCGTAGTGAGTTTTTAGCATGTCCTATCAACGTGGAAAATTTCAAGTCTCTACGTCTAATAGTTTAGAAATCCTAGGGGAACACCTTACGGGCAGACAGACGGACTGACGGACTGAGCTAAATTATAAGAGTTCCTTGTAGTACTACAGAACCCTAATAAAAACTTGTTGTTATCAATTTTATTTACAGTATATTATAGTATCAACACGGAGAAAAGTAAATAGAAATTTGAGAAAAGAAATTTGTAAAACTGACGTTACCGCTTAGTTAGTTCGGGGAATTAAAATAAATTGGATTTCAGTTAAAGATAATTTAGCGAAAACTAATAATATTTCTTACTTTTAAAAATTAATTGAATGTAGCAGACACGGAATACTGGCCAAAATACTTCGAGGAACCTTTCACAATAACTAGCTAGCTTTATAAGTAACATGTTTATAACGTCTTTATCCCTGCCTAGAATACGGGGTCTGCTTGAGTTGCATAGGACTTCCCACCTCGAGTCTGGGTGTATTATCCATATGTATGTATTTATATATTTCTAAAAAAAAATTGTGTATAACAGGCAGCTGTTACCTACAACTCAGGCATTAAGTCGTCTACCTTAAGAACAGACGTCCGTGTTTCATGTAGTCCTGTATATATTTATTTATATTTATATTTTATCACGCTAAATACATATATGATGGTTTTTTTAGATAGCATAGTTTTTATTATGCCGGAGCCAGACATAGCTTCATTTCAATGATCATCGAAATGTCATCATGTAATTTGGCTGCGGAATTTGAGTAACCGCGCAAAGTTTAGTAGAACTTTGTAGTCTTCAAGGACAAAAATGTACAAACGCTTTGAGCTATGTCTGGCTCCAGCATTAAATAAATGTTTTATTATTTTTATTTATTTTTATATTAAATAAGTACATCCAAATGGTTTTTCAACACTATTCTATTTATTAACATTTTTCTTCTTGACGAAACGCCGCATAACAACAGACTGACATTCTCCCGGTCACATTTTCATAATCCATCCAATCATCGCCAAGTTTTTAGCACCATTCTGCACTCAGGTGTCATCCAATGCCGCATATTAGCGTTTCAAACCTAAGGAATCACTCGCTTACAAATTTATTTGCACGAAAACCAAATTACTTTGTGTATGAAATCGGAGGGCCTTGCGCGAACATTTCAAACAGTTGGAGTCGAAGATTCGACTTTGAAAATATTCGTGCTGGGCCCACATCGGACCCTCTTTAGAGTCAACGCGGGTTGCATCAGCATTGTTTAAAAGCGTGCGTTATCACCATTTTCTTATCAAGGAAACCCTTACAAGTCTTTTATAACATTCACATCAAAAGCGAAGATCGTTGACCTCACAGGTTTATTATAGCGAATTTAATGTGAAAATAATATCCCATTCATCCATACAGATGTTTCCCATTTATATAGGCCGAGACTCAAAGAGCTTTCGCAGCTTTTGATGTGTCGCCGGTATTAAATTAATTAATATCCTTTATGTTACATTGCTATGGCTTCCTATTAAGTATGATAAATATACTTCGTGTATTTGTATTCCGAAGTAGCTAATTACTGCAGCTTTATCCATAAATTTTACAATTTATATAATGAAAGTAAATTGTAAAGTAACTTTAGTACTTTACTTTTATATCGGACAGTAAAAGACGCCCTAAAATCGGATTAGCCGATTTAATAATTACCCAGAATAAAATAATAGACAAAAATGGTTATTTTGGTACTTTAAACATATTTGTGTATATTTCTAAATGGCAGATTTGCTTCAACATATTGTTCTTCTTGTAATAGTTTATGTTATTGTATATTTCTTTTTTAATACTTGCTCACCCAAAGATAGGTAAGATATCTTATTATTATTATTATTTTATTTTTATTTATTTATTACTTATAGGTAAGATATATTCATCAATTCGCAAAAAAAAAAATAATAAACAAAAATTTGTGGCCAAGAGCGTGGAAGGACACGCATATACAAAAGGGTTCCGTATGTGATACGCGATAAAGGTATTTCTGAAATAAATTCAAAATGATTGTCCAATTTCGCTCAAAATAATTTTCTTTGTGAGTTTTTAGGATGTTCTGTCAACATGGAAAATTTCAAGTCTCTACATCTAATAGTTTAGGAAACCTGGGTAGGAGGACGGACGGTCGAAACACTAAAAAATGGGACAGCAGGATTAGCGAATAAACCTAGCACTCCGTCTTCGGTTTCTGTACCCCTTAAGCTATCGAGGCGAGCTACAGTAAGTACACGATAATTCGAAGTTATCTTTACTTGGAGCTAAGCTGTTCCATAGTTTAGTACTCTCAGCAGTTTGTATTAGATTTAACGTCTGTTTTAGATTAACAACGCGGTTAGAGCACTAAGCTGAGCTGAGAGATATGCAGGTAATATTTATAGAGTATTCAATATTTTGTTGTATACAAATTTAACTAGAGATCGTTGGCTGGTCGAAATTCGCCCAAAGACCTTTTTGCGTACAACGACATATCACACACATCACTACACATGTATGTGTAAATCGTCTGGCATTGGTGTGCGTGTGGTTTTATTTTAAAAATTTAATATATTAATATTGCATATTATAAAAAATATATTAGCATTCCCACAACTTCCCCTATATAAACTACAATTGTGCCAAATTTCATACGCCTCCGTCCGCGTAATTTTCGCGAAATGGTACCTAAGCTTTTTGTTTCTTAATATAAAAGAAGATATCTCATTTCCCAAAAGACGCAGGATTTAATAATGACGAAGAATCAAAAATAACGACAGAAAATGGTTAAACTTTTCGAATTACTGCGCTGGTAAGCTATTTTATGGTTTATATATTATTATGTTGTTAAAAGCAAATTTAAATAAAACATGTTTAGAAACTGAATAAGAGGGTAAAGCTTTAATGTACTCTTTATCATGTTATTCATAATATATGTAGTATTGATGATACTTCGGTTTTAAAGCCAAACTGCGCGTTGAGGCACAACATAAAATCAGTGCGATGTTTCTTTGTGTAGCAGTGTCGGTGACGTAGCATTCACTTGTAAACATTACACCGATTTTCCGTCGCGTATTTATGCAAAGTAATTAAGTTTTTCTTGCTAAAATACTGCAACCATTATACGGAACCCAGGAATGATATTCGAATACATTTTCCGACGAGTTTCACCAGAAATTAATTTGATTAACAGCAGTAGAGAGTTGCATTATGTATCACTCAGATATTAAAAATATTTGAGTGCAATATTTTCATTTGTGTCATATTCATTTCCATTCAAATAGTTTAATGCAAAAGCCTGAGATGTGTGAATTTACGTAAAAGTTTTTTTTTTAATATACGTAACAAAGAACAAACGCCCATGGCCCATGGATACCATTTCTTTTTTTACCATAAATCGGTATTTTTGATTATGTCACTTTAATTAGAAAGGTGCGATATAGTCTTTGTTTGCTATAAAAAGCAAGTTCTACAATACTACCTGTTTCATAAAGCTGAATATATCCGTGCTTACAAGTAAAAAGTTCAGTTGCGTCCATCGAATACGTTTTTGTTTTTCCTGTTTACTTGAAGTTTGGAACGCTTTTATTGCAAGTTGAAATAAAAAGAGGAAACATTCGCCCATCTCGATAAAGCGCCTTTCAATTTGCTCATTTGCTCCCATTTTCTAGAGGCGAAAGATTTATTTAATTGAAATTCTTTAAGGGAGGAAACGAATTAAGATACGTGCGAGGGTTGGATTTGGAAAAATTTTCGCTGGCTGTTACATAATGTTATCTTAAAGTAACTTGGGCACTGGTTTCGCTTGAAGAAATAGTGTTTTTTATGGTAAGTGATAAATGAATAGATAATAATAAAGGTTACAATGAACGTTTAAGCAGTGTACAGTACTGCAGTGTTTAAACAAAAATTGACCATTATAAATACTGCGTACGCGAATAAATATAAAATAAAAATTAAGCTATTTCAGTTAAATACGGCTTTGTTCATAATTTCATGGCTTTAACTTTATAGTAAGAGAATTCAATAAAATTATATTTTTCGAAGTTATCCATTGATGTGCCGGTTTGATGTGAATCAAATGCATAGAATCAAAACCGTTCAAACGTCTTGTCATATAGATACAAAACATTTATTTATTTTCGTATATAAAGTTGTACGAAAAGGTTGTATGATTTTCTACAAATCCGGCTTTCTCTCAAAAGGCAAAAATAAAGCACAAAAATTCTTGTGTACCCCAGATTCCAACTCTGTGGTGGAGTTAAATTCACAAAGTTTTTGGTGCGCGCATGGTCCCCTAACTTTGCTAATTAACCGACAAAATGTAGGGGGCAGTAGCACTGTGATTATATAGGGAACATGCTGCCAAAATAGTTTAGATAAGTTCTATATGCTTCATGATGATTGCATTCTTTAAACCCTGAATGTGTTAGGCTTGTCTAGCCTTCTTCTACCTCTTTTTGAAAAAGTTTAACTCGCGTGGTAACTAGGACGCTGTAAAGTATATTTCTAATATTTTTTTAGAAATATAGTCTTCAACTACTTCATTTTATCAGCGTACTGAAAGAGTTTATGGGATACACTTCAACATTCGTCAATGCTCTTTAAACAAATTGAAAACACATATTAAAACTTATCATACAATGGAAGCTTAGTAACCTGATTTTCAAACCACACCCTCTAATGTTCAAATGCCAAGACATTGGTTCCAAATTTATAATGCTATTTTCTCTTAATTCATTTTAGGTCGAGCGAGATTTATTTAATTTTAACCTAAGTAGTTTATCGATTAGCATTTCCAAATATTATTTTATAGCAATTGGTTGTAAAGAAGACTACCTGAGAAGGAATAGATTAATTTGACAAAAGTTTTAAAGTTTAGCAATTGTTGAGGATTCATCTGCTCCTAATTAGTAGGATAACGGCGCTCGGCCGATACCAACCGCGTCGGTTTTAGATTAAAGCCTGTAAAATCTCCAATTCAAATAGCAAACCGAATTCAAATGAAGTCACCCCTACCACGGTTCTCGCAGATGTATTCAGGAGTAGTAGGACTTATGTTTTCATCTAGATTTGCTTGCGACTTTTCTGGTGTAAGTGTAAATGTTTTTCGCACTTCTAGTGTGGAGTCGCTTTGCTGGGCTTCTACTTCGGCGAACTGACTCTTTAACAAGCAGGCAGTATTCGCATAGTCTTGTGATCCTGCTGGCGAATAGACTTTTTAGAGGCACACCTCTGAGAAGAGAGTTCGGAATCGGTTTCGGGAATCGGCAAAGCGATGAGGAATATCTATCTAATTAACACTACTGAAAGTTTCAGCAGTCCTAATCATCTCCAACATTAGTAAATATAGATGTTTGCGTTGTTTACAATACTACATTACAGATGAGAAATATTGTAATACTCGCACTCGCTTTGAACCCGAACTGAAATCTTAGTACTGGCTTCGATCGTCCAGAATAACGCGACCTGTAGAATTTAAATGGGAGTCTGCGCAAATCGTCTTGGTGTGAGATTTATTTCGGTTTTTGCATTTCCCGCTCGTTTGTACGTCTGGTCGTTCCGCAGACCGTCCTGTGGTGATTGGTTGAATAAAATCACGAATTTAAATAAGGGTCCGCAATCGCAAGAAATTTTCTATTCGCTGAATAAAGGAATTGCTGATGTTTTATGTTTTTTTATGGAGAAAATTTAGGTCGGTCGTACAGAATATTTTGTTCATTATTAGAACATAATTTGATACATTTCGTTTCACTTGCTAGGAATTTCTAGGGTTCCATAGTGCTGCAAGGACCCTTATAATTTCGCGCAGTGCATTCGCCGTCTGTCAAAGATCCAAATATTACTTAGATACCGCACCGCATATCTTTGTATTGATCTCCTACGAATTTAGGGTTTCTGGGAGTAATCACTTTAAAGAGATACATAACCCTGTGCCTTTAAATTTACTCATAACAAAATTTTAATTTCTTTTAGTACATAGATCTTAAATCTTAATACATATAGTCAATCAATCAATCAAACATATATGAAAGATCAACTAACACGAAATTTCGAAATCCGCTTAGAAGAATTTTTCGAGAGGGCCATATTAAGGAGGTGTAAAGGTTCCGCTATTTTATATTTTATATTATACAGCTAACAGAAAATAAATAATTATAATTTACGAGCGTCATGTACAACCCTATAGGTAGTGATGTTTGTATTAAAGCCAATAAAACATCGACCGTGACATCCTTTACCACTACTATGATTAGTAATGACTTCATTTACAGAGCATACACTGCAGAAGCAAAAGAAAAGCACACTTGCTTCTACCCATTATTAAATCGACGCAAAAGTCTGTACTCTATGGCCCATAATAAAATTGTTAACAGTATCAATATGACGCTATAATAACGCACTAATGGTGCCATAGACTATGAGACATATGAAAACAATAAAAAAACATGGCAGGTGACACGCCAAAAAAAAAGAAAACGCATATCTACTTTTCCCACTCGTTTATTTTCTTAGTGTCCGAGCCAGGCATAGCTTCATTTCAATGATCATATACTGTAACCGGGAACTTTGTGTAGCTACAAAAAGTTATGTAGAACTTTGTAGTCTTCGAGAACAAAAATGTACAAAAATTGTTAAATGTATTACTTTAAATTTTTGTTTTTCTATGTTATATTCCAGGACAATTACTTCGCATAATTTCTTGTCCTAAAGATTATGAGGATAAATCGCTTTTTAGCGATAGCATCTGTCTCTGTTCTTGTTCTGTATTGTAGATTAAAGTGTATAGATAGATACTATGGTATTATTAGATAATCACATATTTTCGCATGGAATTAAAGAGCCACAGATTCACACAAAGAGCCGCAAGTAGCTCACGAACCATAGGTTGTCGACCCCTGCTGTAAGGAAACTTAATAAACAATGTTCTGTAACTATGTGTATTATCGAAAGATACCATTCAATGGGTAATCATAGACCGATGTATACTATTATACTGTTATTGAATAGACCATTGTCGGACACCAGGTGTCTTGACTAAGGACTTTGAAATTTTTGTCATGAATAATACTTTTTTTTAAATGGTAAATGGTGTCGGAGACTGTCTTTGTCATCTTTATTTTGCAGTGTTTATTCGGTTGTAATTCTATATAAAAACAATCGCTTTTTAGCAATAACACATTTATCACACATTCATTACCGTCTTATAATGTTCCTTTTGTGAGTAAATAAGATGATATTTTATATACAGTTTAATTGCTGACTTGATTAGTCAATTTATTTATTTTTGTAAGAAGTGTAGGTACAATAAAATGTTAGTTGCATTTAAGAAACAATACATTGTGTGCAAGAAACAACTAATGTGACTTCATATAAAGGATTAGAGTCCAAAACTGTAAAAGTCCTGGATATTTTTTGACGCTTTTATAACCAGTCTAATATCATCTTTATACGGACCGTGATTTTCGTGTTAGGTATCCCTTAGCTTTTAAGTCCGCCAATAGTCCGCCAAGAAAGTGCTTTACTATTTTGGATGACAGCTCCTAGTTAAAATTTTGCTAAGGGTTATTTTTAGAAATTAAATGCATAACAAGCAAAAATAGGCCTTTTCAGTAATTGACGTGCAAACGACATTCAACCTTATCGTGGCAAACCAATTTCTTTGTCCATTATAAATAGTTAACGTATTAAAGTATAAAAGAGTGGCTCAATACTTTTTTGCTCGTTCTTCTCGCGGCTCAACTTTTCCGAATCAGTGGAAGCTTTTAAAATATTTGACAATTAAAAATACCTTGTAAAAGTCGCCTAAATTCCTTGTAAGAAGTTTCAATAAAACTTCTTGTGATTTGATTTCTTTTGATAGGGCATTGGTTAGTTTAAATTCTACACGTTGAATAGACTCAACACTAGATGGCGAATACTGCTAGAAATTCACTTGAAATAGAGTTCCGCCCTTCATACAACTACATTTATTACTTAGGCTAATATTCTAAGGTATAATATGAGAAGGTCGTCGCTGAGTCAATGGTCGGCATTTGAGTCGATCGCTAGGTTAAGCAGTTCTTACCGCGGCTGGGTGATGGATAGGTGACCCATACTACCAATGGTTTTCAAATATCCAACCTCCACCGCATTTCGGATGGCACGTATAAGTAGGATAACGATAATCAACCGTTCTTCCACAGTCCTGCTGAAACTCGGAAACGGCTAGATCTTGTTTTCTTTATTTTCAAAAAAAAACCAAAGGTGAAAATATAACCTCCGTAGTTGTACCAACTTACATCTCGTGACAATGGTGCTACGTCGGCTCGTAGCGTTGCAGTTGCTACACAAACGTCAGCTCAAAATTGGATTCTATTTTTAAACTCTGAATTGTAAAGCGTTTGTTGTTAAAGTGAGAAATACACATCTTGTTTAGGAAATAAAAGAAATACAATCCCGCTAACAATATAAAGAAGTAAGTGTGTTGTCGTTTAAATTGTTATAATGCTACAATAGCGCTACGCCGTCTCGTAGCACCGCAAGGGCGCAAATGGAATGATTTCAATTGAAATTATATTCTACGACCTGGGCTTGAAACTACTTGTTACTCAGAGTTAAAGTCCATCTTATTACTCGAAATTGTAATCCTAGTTGTTATTCAAATTTACGGTCCTTACTATTGTACTGTTTGTTAAGTTTCTTTTTTTTTTTTTTTTATAAAAAATCTTGTACAGTCAATTTTGATGCCGGTCCTTATGCGAAGGTAAAGAAAACATGTCTTCAACACGAATGGGAACATCTTTTTTTATTACTACCAGACATTGTGAACAAAATTAAGTCGTGCTCAAATATTCTTACTTTTGTATTTTTAAAATCGAATGTCCTGTGAGAGCTCTTGAAGATTCTGTGCGACGAAAACTTGTGAAAAGAAAATTCTTGGCGCAGAAAATTCGCAACTTTTTCCCATATTTTAACGACCGAAACAATTTTAATAGACTTAACTGATTTTACTGTTTGGATTTATTAATTAAAAAGATTTAATGTTTTTCGCCTATAGAATTTTAATGGATGCCAATAATAAAGTTAGATATGAAATAAATACATGTTTAAAGTTATTTTTATATTGTTTAATTGTCCTTAAATGATATTTCCTTAAAATATCAATCCAATTATACTTATGAGAATTGTTAAATTACATTACTTAAAAATAAAATTTAAAAAGACATTAACTTTATTGTAAATTCAAGATTAAGATAAACTACAGACTATATTGTAGTCCGTAGTAATTGGAATTTAATTTGTTAAATTTCAAGATGTTGAAGCGCATAAAAATTAATATATTTATCATTTTAATAATATAGTATAGCCTTTATAAATAAAACCGCCCAAGTAAGTCATAAAATTTATTTATTTACTACGTAATCAAAATTAGATTGTTTATTTCTAAGTCAAAAATAACACTATAAAATATTTTTCTTTCAATTCCCTATCATTTAATCATTTTTTTTTAATTTTCCGATTTAAATTTATAGTGTCCATTTAATTAGATGGAAAAAATACTCATACAATTTAAAGTTTTTAATTAATTCACCTTTATTCAATTTTTTTTACAATTTAATCATTAATTAAGTCTATTTTTGTTTGCTTTTTAAGTTTTCTATGTTTTGAGTTTCTATATTTTATATATCTCTGTATTAGAAAACAGATTCGTAATTATTTTATAAACGAATCTTCTTTAATCATAGATATAAACCATCGCAAAACAACAGTACTCTCAATTTTTTTAATATTTCCTCACGAACGATATATGTATCTTATAATTTTTAATAATTAATTAATGCCAAACAAATCTTCATTCTGAAATTAAAATTTCATGTCTCAAAGTAAATTAAGTAAAGCTTGTATACAGTATAAACTTTAAACAATAATTCTACTAGAGTTACAATTTCTTGATACAAATGTATATTCATTTCTAAGATATTAAACTTTAATATAATATAAAGTTCATAATAATAAAAATATTTAAATCCTAAGCTTCTGACCGGACAAAGTATGACCTCTAACCAGATGTATATTATTAGTTCAGTGCACATAAAACCAGCATAGGCTAATTAAATGCTAGAGTAACCATGAAAATTAACAGCAACTTGAATTACAATGCCTCATTCATTTTAAATGAATTTTTAACCACAAGCAAATTGGAAAGTATATTATAACATTAACACAATCAGTATTAAATATAATTTACCTTACATATAAAGAAAATTCAAGACTTATTTTTCAATTTGACTGTATACATGACTGATTTTATAGTATGCTGATAAACTAAATTCAGTTATTACATGTTGAATTAAGTCAATAATAATGAAATAAATCTAAAAAAAAGAGGAAACTCATATTCACTATTATTTAAAACTATAATAGTAATTACTTATTATTATTCATATCACTTATTATAATTTTTAGACAATGCTAATTTTATGAACAATAATACCATTATTAAATATTTAAAGTATAATTGTTAGACAATATCAGAACTGTAAACACCTCTTTAACAATAATATTAATACATATTATTTTTTAGTATGATAAATGTAAATTTTAATGATTAATATTAACACCAAAATGATCACAAATAGAAAGACGATTTATGGCGATTTTCTTCGCTTGTAATATCGCGATGAGGTGTCTGATGAACTCTTTGAAGAAGTGGATGACTCACGTGCTCGCCGACGACTTTTTTTTTTTTTTACTTCGTCTCGACTTTCTTCTGGATTTGCTCTTTCGCTTTTCGTTGTGCCTTTTGTCCATCTGAATTGGTTCTTCATCAGGAGAACTTCCACCGCAAGGTTCCATGCCCCTCAAAAAATTACAGACTCATTAAGTTATACAGTAAAAATCTTATTTTCAATCTTTGAACTGATATTTTAATATATATACTTTGTACCTTTGAAATTATTTTATTAATAATGTTATTGTGTAAATTTATTTCAAAATGCATAAGTTTTACAAATGAAACCGCTATAAATCCATAGACGGGTTGATTTCATCTCAAAATAATAACAACATAATAACAATATTCAACTATGATTCAAATTAGGTCATTTAACATCAGTCAAACTAAATTAACGGACTATCAATCATTCTCACTTTATTTAATTTTCCAAGATTATTAGATTTTGTACACAATTAAAAAAAATACAGAAAATTAAATCTTTCACAGAGATTAATCCAATCTTTAAATTGTCTATATTCTGTCTTCATCTCTAAATCATTAGGAATGTGACTCATTTTTCATTCAATCGAAAGGTATAAAACATACAGTCAGTCATTCTACCCTGTTAGAATGAGACAGCTATTGTTGAATTATAAAGACGAAACGAGAGGGATAACTTCGCTCTCCCGCAAGTGACGAAAGCTTGTGATGTAAACAAACGAACCGTTGACCATCTGCCTGCTATCACAAAGTGGTGGTTTATGTGCGTCGCAAATCAAATAATGAGGAAAATGTTGCCCTAAATCACTGCATAATATGTCCATTAAAAAAATCCCTCTGCTGATTGTACGTATGGCAAGCACAGTACTTCGGAAGTGACTAATATCGTGCGTTATCATACGGCCGCGTGGGCCGTGTTTTCCACCACGTGGCCTCTACGTACATACGGCTCATACTATATACTATGCTACCCGTGTCGTAGTGTGATATGTTTATATTGTTCGGGTGACGTCTCTCTCTATCATGCCGCACAGTCGAAAATACGGGCGCCGTTATCGTGGGCTTTTTCCGTCTCATCGCACAAATTGCGCGCTTCGTTAACGCGGTTATTTAACACTGTTATTATGTTTTTAACGGGTCATGGCGATTGTATATCTCGTGTAACTCTGTCGAAACGTCGCGAAATATGATAAAGAGATAGGATCACGATCATGATTCGAGAGAATAATTATTATAGTTCTAACTGATGCGAAAGACTGGATACTTTATGTATAGAAAAATATGTGTGTCCTCCTGCGTGCAGAGGCCCCAACAGGAACATTTCGAACCGTTCGAGTCGAAAAGTTGACTGTATTTAGGATGAAAATATTTGTGCTGGGCTCCAGAACAGTTATTTATGACAACCCCTTAGTGTCAACGCGAATTGCATTAGCTTTAATTAAAAGCGTGACACGATAAAGACTTACCTCCTATCCCCTTAGAACTCTTGCCCTATTAAAAAATTGGTATGAAAAATTTACTCTGAGCTATGTCTACCGATTTTAGAACCCTAATTTCTATTTCAGCAAATTCTTGAATAGGATGTTGAATTGGATTAGAAATTAATTTATTAAGGTCTGCGGGGGGAGCAGCGTGTGAGGGTGCGAGTGAGGGTGCGTGAGAGACGGCGCGGGGCGGCGGGGGGCGGCCGGGGCGCGTACCGTGGTGCGAGAAGGCGCGCTGCGCGCACAGCGCGGGCTCGGCGGGCCGCACCAGCACGGCGGCGCCGGGCTGCAGCACCGGCGCCGGCTCCGAGCGCGTGGAGATACGGCCCAGCGTCGCGCGCCGTCTGCAACGATAGCCGGTGTGGCTGTGAAATTTTATACCGTGCCGAGAAATCGGCAATAACGTATTATTAGTTTTTGTGACTTTACAAAAAAATATTTAATTTTTGACTATAGACTAGTGTCGCCAAACGAAGTTAGATGCGAGTTTGGCCGCCGATGGCGCTCACTTGTGCCTGTCGTCGCCGTCGTCGTCCCCGTCGGCGGAGAGCGCGCGGCCGTCCCGCTCGGCGCGCTCGTCGTCCCTCTCGCTCGGCTCGTCGTCCCGCCGGTCCCGCTCGACTTCCCGCTCGGCGGACGCGGCGTCCCGCTCGCTGTCGCACGCGTCGTCGGCGGGCGCGCTCGACGTCGACTTCTCGGACGCGTCCGACGGGTTCCGGGATACATTTATACCTGCAATGCATTACCTTATTTTGTCTTCTAGACATCTATAGCTAGAGTGTACAGGGGAAATACACCGGTGATTTTGCATTTCTTTTTGTTACGAATTATAACGTTTCCGTAATGGTCCTGTAATTAATTATTCCTAATAGAGATATAAATCTTAAAAAATTAACTAAAATTAAAAAATTATTTTTAAGCAGACGTCGTCTTGCCCGAACGTTGGATTACTTATAATTTACTACATTCTATTATCCTATATTTTCCCCTTCCCAGTTTCCTTTTCCTTTCCCGCCCCTGTTCCATAATGGTTCTCTATTTTGGCGTTAATTACTTAAACATGAAAGATAGATACATAAATGCCATCGAGGACTTTTTTGTAAAACGATTTAATACGAACATTTCCTTCATACATTATATACGTGTAACTCTAACGGTTTTTGCAGCGTACGCCAGAATAGCTAGCAGATGGCCGAATTTTCTCCTACTTACATACATGACATTTATCGTTATATTTTGGTCAATTCACACAGTATCTTTATAATTTATAGACTATGTGTTATTCTGATGTATAAACTATATTATTATAAAGTTTTATTAAAATCTATTAAGTAGTTTTTCTGTGATAGAGCGTCAAAAATACATACATCCATAAATCCACGTGTACAAGCTTTCGCGTTTATAATATTTTAGCATTCATAATTATGTAGTTAGGATGAATGTTTATTTTATTATTGTTCATGAAATACAGTATGACTCTTACATGGTAGTGAATGTTTTCTTTTAAAGAATATTAGGAATACTCCTTAGGTATATCTAATATTCCATTTTTCTTCTCCTACTAAGCTTAAATTAGAAGCTTCTATTTGGAGTGTATAACCAATACCCCAACGGCGGTGGGGTTTGAACCGGGTACCTTGCGGATTTCAGTCCATACCAGGATTTTGGTGACGATTTGCAATTTTTTTTATATATATAACAAGGGGAAAACGAGCAGGCGGCATTCACTTGAGTGACCACAACGCCCGTGGACAACTGCAACACCAGAGGGCTCACAGATGCGTTGCAGGCCTTTGAGAAAGTGTGCTCGATGTCTCGACGGTGAATTAATTAAATAATTGTTTAATATCGTTCGTTTCCTCCCCGTGCTCTGATTCTTCTGAAATCTTCTTTCCATCCCACTGAGCATGTTGCGAATGATCTAACTAAATTGCATTTTGTTTAGTTTAATTTCTTTTTCATTACATAGTTAAGTATGGTGTTGCAAATTAATGCCAAATTATGTTTAATTATTATTTGTTTAAAAATGAAACGATTTGATACTCTCCCTTTTTTTGTGTTCCGCTAATATTGCCAGAGTGTGTATTAAAAAAAATATTTCAATTTTTTTTTTATATTACAAAAAGTAATGGCGTTGGCGGTTAACACAGGTGACTACCGACGCCCACGGGCATCTGCGCCACCAGGAGGTTCGCAGATGCGTTGCATTTAAGGAAGAGTTTGGACCACCGGGAACTCTCACAAACCGGACAAAACTAAAATCTCTTGTCGCGATGTGATCTCTGAATCTACTGAATCTCCCGATTTTGCTCAAATTTCCTAGCCATTATTAAGTTTATTTCTTATTTTTTCTAGTTCTAGTCCGGTCTAGTAATAGAGTTCACTTGAAATGCAGAGGATGTGGCTATGGGGCGATTTAAGGTGGCTGCCTACCACCTGACGTAATCTCCGGAACCTCCACAATCTCTACAATCTCGCGACTAACATCAATGTGTGACATTAATCGAGACACACTATTTTACGTGCCTTCCTAAACACTGAGGAGGTCGGATATTTGAAAATCAGTATTAAAATTGGTTACCCATCTAACACCCGGCCGCGGTAAGAACTGCTTAACCAAGCAATCGAATCAAATTTCGACCACTGATTGAGCTACCACCTCCTCCATCTATCTGTGATCTGTCTGTAATTTAATCCAACTAAATAATGATGTTAGCAGTTAGTTAGGAGGTCGTGGCCTAATCAGTGGTCGGTATTTGAGCGGATCGCTAGGTTAAGAAGTTCTTGCTGCGACTGGGTAATAGATGAGTGAAACATTCTAACACTGGTTTAGATTTGACATCCGACCTCCTCCGTGTTTCGGAACGGATGTAAAACAGTGGGACCCGATTAATGTTACCTTGTGATATTCGACGTAAGGTTGTAAAGATCGTGGGATTTCCGAGAATGACGTCAGATGGCAATCGGTCGCCTTTACTCGCCCCACAGCCACCTCCTGTGCAATCTAAGCGGACCCTGGTACTCGACCGTGATAACGCTGGGAAGAAGAAGAAATGTTAGTATTCGTTACATATGAATAAGTAACAGATATCGACCTCACTCTATACATATAGATTCACATTCAAAGCCCAAACTAATCTTAAAGTCTAACAAACTAACCACACGAAAATGCGGCCACTTTAAACCAATTGAACTTTTACAGCTAATTAAATCTGGGTTAGAGCCAAAATGTCTGACTTTAAATTCCTAAATTACAATCCGAGAACCGATGTATGTGAATGAATTTCGTATAATTTTTAAATTTATCTTTATTTCGTTAACTATTTCCTTTTCATGAGGAAACAATCTGTTCTTTTATCTATCTACTATATAAAGATGCCTGAAGAATAAAATATCGATATGATTTTACGAAAGTTGCGCCGACGGAAGAGTGTGCAATTTGGCACAACTATACTTTATATGGAGGAGGGTGGGCGAACACTAATATTATTATTAAATATGCATAATATAAATATATTACATTATTAAAATAAATCCTTACACCCACCAGTGTCAATCGATTCACACAAAATATATTTATATGTCGCAGCAAACTAGCTTAACCAGCCGTTCAATTAACTTCGTGAATTATATTCAGCCTCCATGTCAACTAATTCTTTTATTATATATGTACAGAAAGTTTTTTTTTTGCATTTAAACAACGAAATAACCTTAAGAAAGATTAAGACTTATTTCATTTCAACACGAGTGCATGGACATCGATCTTAAAGAGAGTCCTTGTACTGCTGTTGAAAACTGGTAGGGTAGAAGGTTGAGACCGTCTTAAAGATACTACACACAGTGCCGGCGGCAACACAGCCGTGTTTATGCCGATCGGCTATGCCGCCGGCATATACAAGCCGCCGGCACAAGCGGTTTTGACAGTCTTGTAGAACACTAGTGAAGGAACCAGGAACTAAACGACCCAGGCAAGCCTCGCAAACCGCCGGCACAGCCCGGCAGCCATACCGACGGGTCGTTTAGGCGTCTGGCGGCAGGAATACCCACTGGCATACCGGCGGCAATACCGACGGCTGTAATGTAATTACATTGTGTATAGTAGCCTGTAACCATCTTGGTTATCTTTTTGTTTATACTTTGAACTGGTTAGGCAAGTTTGATCAAATGACTGAATATCATTCAGGAAGCTAGTTGAACGCGCCGTTCGGTAAAGAGACTAGGTTTTTAATTCAACGGCTGTTTAAGCTAGTTGCCTGTGAAATGTACATTTTGTTATTGGATGATGTCAAAGCGTAATCGTGGCAACCACAACAACGTTATATTAATTGTCAAACGTGACAAATTATATATCGCTGTACCAAACATGTGATACGCAAAGCGAATTTCAACCACCAGGCGGTCTCTAGTATATATAAAAGCGAATGTTCACCTGTCACGAAATTACGAAAATGACGGGACGTACAAAGATGAAATTTTACTGGGAGGAACACAGTTTATAGTTAGTTGTCATCCGCTAAGAACGGATTTTACTATAAAGATTAAGGAGATCTAAGGCCCTAGATAAAGTCACGTGGAACAGCTAGTCTTATTATAATGTAAAGGATTATTTTTGCAATAAAAAGCTCGAGAATGAATCAGTCAATAAATATTAAATAAAGAATAGGACTATATGACACACGGACGTATGTTCCTAAGGTCGAGAACTTAATGCCTGTGTTATAGGTAACAGACGCCTGTTATACACAAATATATATTTTTAAAGAATTATTAAATACATGCATATAGATAATACAGCTAGACTCAAGACGGGAATCGAACCGACGACCCCGGAGCGGAAGGCAGGGTCACTGTCCACTGCGCCAACAAGCCAGCAGGATAATTTTGAATGATTACATAATATAGTCCAACGTGTTTGACGGAGACCCAAA
>JANCMC010009456.1:0-13228 GCA_024363005.1 Charaxes varanes | reverse complement strand
CCACTGCGCCAACAAGCCAGCAGGATAATTTTGAATGATTACATAATATAGTCCAACGTGTTTGACGGAGACCCAAAAAGTCCGGGATTATTTCTAATATGGCTCGTGAAGCAAAATTTATTCTTAAAAACCCTAGAACAAGCTATAAGGATGCGACACCTTACTCATGGAAGAGTGTATAATATCACTGAATACTGTATAATATCATTATTACTATCTGTCCCAATGAGATTTTAAATAAGAAATTATAACATTTAAAATTTTAAAAGTATTTCGATCAGCTTTTTCTGAATGGCTTAACAGGGGTAGCGCGGCGATGGTAGTTGACTTGCGCGTCAACATTTTCTTGACGATTGCTTCCCAATCAATGTTCACGCTACATTGCGCGGTCAATAATGCGATGAGGATGGCAATATCCGTAAGCTCCCATTTCCGAGATGAATGATTTTTGTGATTTTATTTAGGACATTAAATGTAGCCTAATCACAAAGTTTTCGGCACGTTGTCTTTTACACCCGGTATATTATCAATCCTGAATGAGCAGAGCGGTATGGGCCGGGTTAACAATTCGGTAACTTTGGCACTCTACCCCATATAGTATATTAGTAGTTTATAAAATTCGGGAAAAACCGCCCGCAAACCTTGTCTGAAATGATGAAAAAAGGAATAAGTTTTTTGCACGCTCCGCGATATACAATCAGGGTATGAGAAACCCTCTAAACTCTTATCGTACACTGAGTATTGGTGTATTTATCCAAAGTTCTGTAAGATAATACCTCATATCCTATAACTCGCGGAAAAACAAAGTTTTTGTTGTTTTTTAAAAATATCGAATAGTCTTCTCTCAATCTCATGTAACTCGCGATGGAGTTTTGCGAAAAACACGTTTGTTTGTTTCAGTAATCCAGGTTGGTAATATTTTATTTCTTTATCATATCTGTAGAAGAATGTAATTAATTAATCGACATCTATTAGTAGCCTTAGAGACGTTCGAAGTAATAAGATTAATCACCACCACCGTGATGAAGACTAAAAGGATATCATTATAGGATAAGATCAAATAGGAACTGCTTGGGCAGGGAAGGTAACACGGGCAGTGGAGGTGAGTATTCGTGTACACGTGGTCGCGATGTGCGATTTGCCCACTTCGATATAGCGCCTTTGTTGGAATAGCGTGGATATTACCAAATAGCCTGATTAACTTATGGGAGGGTTTTCTTTGGGCCAAATTCTTCTACCCGTTTGAGTATGTAACGCATGAATTGTTATTAGACAGGATAGATTTATAATGTGGTAACCTCTGTAACCATCTATTTGGTTATTTGTTAGTGTAAACATTTATAACGATCTCTGAAGGATGCAGTACTTGACTGGATATCAATCTAGTGTCTAGTGTATAATGATATACATGGAACCCTTTTAATTTTTAATTTATAAAGGTATACCGCTTTTCTTTTGGAACAGGCGGGGGCACGCTGTCCGCGCAAGAAAATTTCTAAACTATAACAAACTGAAAAATTATAGAATTTGAAAATTGAATGAGCCCATAGAAGCCCGACCACTTGGAAGAAGTTATACTTTTTTTAAACTTTACTCACACAACTAGTTGTTCCCCGTTACTTAGACCGCGTAAAAAGGTAAAAAATATTAGCGTGATGATATATATAAATATATAGCCTTCCTCGTTAAATGGGCTATCTAACAATGAAAGATTTTTTTAACCGGACCAGTAGTTCCTAAGATTAGCGCATTCAAACAAACAAAACTCTTTAGCCTTATATATGAGTATAAATAATAGATATAGATACAATAAGAAAGTGCTAGTTTTTTTGGTAAAATAAATTTGTCAACAGCGGTCGTCGATTTCTTAAAATAGTGCACAATAAATAGATATCCGTGTCAGATATTGCATGCAGATGTAAGGTATTAAAATAAAAAATCCTCTAATTTTTCATCATGTAATAAAATTTACTATTAAATATCTTGGAATTATTGGGAAAAGCCGGGCATAGTCCTCTCTTTGTTTCTGCCAACCCATCGTGCAACGGGTTGACCCGAATTTCTCCAACTAATCCAAGCTTACTTTTGGAAAATAAATAAATCCATTTTTAACCGACTGTAAAAAAGGGGGGATTTCTCAATTTGACTCTATTTTTTTTATGTTTGTTATATTAGAACTTTTTATTGGGTGAATTGATTTTGTTGATTCTTTTTTTTATTTGAAAGCTGGGGCTTTTCGCGCGATCTCATGGCAATTTTGGTCCAGTGCTGACAATGGAAGTCGGTTATTTTTTTTTACAATTTTTAACTATACACTAACCTATCATTGTCGAGTTTCTGTAGCTTATACTCGGAGCAATTCAGTCTATGATGGTCAATACCCTCTAACTCGTCTGTTACTTCTGGTAGTTTTACTTGATACTTTAGTTTTAAAAGCAGACCCATATCATACATTGTCTTTGTAACACGCATCTCATTGTTGCACTCGGCTGTACGCAAAAATTAATCGAAATAAAAACAGTCGATAATATATGAGTAAGAGAATATATACATCTTAAGGACATTACACAATTGAGGTAGACGTAATTACATCAGTGGCCTGCACTGAGTCTTTTGGTGGATTCCTTAGGTTAATAAGTAGCTCTTACCACGGCCGGGTTATTAGATGACACATTCTAGCACTGGTTTTCAAATATCCGACCTCCTCCGTGTTTCGGAAGGCACATAAAACAGTGGGTCCCGATTAATGTCACCGAGTTATATTAGTTGTGAGATTGTAGAGATCGTGGGGGTTCCGGGGATGCGCGCGCAGTGACACTAGACCAGCTTTGCGCAATATGCCACGCGTGACTATAATAGGGGAATATACAGTATAATTATGTTAAATTTGTAAACCAATTTTATTAAGCTAATGAGCAGTAGCGATAATTTTATACAAGCACGATAACCTAGCTTCGCCTTAATAAAATAGAAATATAGGCATACACAAGCGGTTCATTTCATTTTTTAAAGTGTGCTAGCAATATTTTTTAATTTTCTTCTTTATCTTCTACTAAACGGTCATCTTATCCCGATCTAATATGAGGGTCCACTTGAATTGCAGAGGATGTGGCTGTGGAGGGAGTCAAGATGACCAACTGCCGTCTGACGTCATCCCCGGAACGGAACGGAACATCACTCAGTAAAATAATCGGGAACCCACTGTTTTACATGACTACCGAAACACGGAAGTCGGATTTTTGAAAATCTCTGTTAGAATTGGTCACCCATCTATCAGACGGCCGAGGTAAAAACTGCTTAACCTAGCGATCGACTCAAATGACGAGCGCTGATTAATCTACGACCTCTAATTAGGAATATATTTGAGTACGCCTGACATATTCCAGCTTCATTCCACTTTCCATCAAGTTAAGCTTTTCAAAAGCACAAGCTTAACTGGATGAAAGCTCAGAGTTGACACGACGATAGCGGGTTTAAAGTTTGAACAGAGCATCTAACAGATTTTAGCCCGAACTTCTACCGTGGATGTCCGCGAAGATTTTCGCATTACGTATTAATATGAATTTGTGTGGAAATTGTTAATGTGAAACTAATATCAGCCCTAGCCATCTAGTTTGCTTTGGTGTAACCTTTTCCACTTGACATCATTGCCATCTAGTTATGTAGCAGCCGCTACATGTACATAAATATATAGGACTATAAATACAAGGTCGTCTGTTCCGATCCTAAGGTGGGCGTAAACCCTGTGTTATAGGTAACAGCAAACTGATACACAAATATATTTTATATATACATACATAAATAGATAAACACCCCAGACTCGAGGTGGGAATAGAACCCATACGAAACCAGAGTCACTTCCAACCGCGCCAAAGGACTAGTCTACTATTAATTAGGCTAAATCATCATTTTCTTTGATCTTCAATTGTTCAGCTATGAAAAGGATGATTGGAGGAAGCTTCGCGTATAAATCTTCGACTCCGCTAAGCTAGTGTTGCCCCCTATCTAACTTACCTAATCTAGTTGTAGGCATAACTAAAATATTTCTCGTATTCTAAAATAGGTAAGGAAATATCCACAAGGCCATCAGCGAGCGACACGAGAACAACACGTGTCTGATATCTGTAAAACTAATGCAGAGTGAAATAGCAGTAGTTAATGAATCTTCAAAAGAGGAGGTCGTAGCTTAATCAGTCCTCGGCATTTGCGTCAATTGCTAGGTTAAGTATTTCTTACCGTGGTCAGGTTTCATATGGATGATCTATTCTACCACTGGTTTATAAATATCCGACCTCCTATGTGTTTCGGAAGGGACGTAAAATAGTGAATCACTGAGTGATATTAGTCGTGAGACCGTAGAGATTGTGGGGGTTCCGGTAATGACGTCAGACGACAGTCCGACATCTGGCTCGTTGGCGCAGTGGGCAGTAACCCTGCCTTCCGCCCCGGTGGCCGTGGGTTCGATTCCTGCCTCGAGTCTGGGGGTATTGAGTATATTTGTATGTATTTCTACAAAAAAAAATATTTGTGTATAACAGCCGGCTGTTTCCTATAACATAGGCATTAAGTTGTCTACCTTAGGAATTAGACGTACATATGTATATATTATTTGTATATATCTACAAAAATTAATTCCTATACCCCTTGGTAAAATTAAAAAAAATACACATAAATAAATAAGTTAGCGAACGTTAACTTATTTATTTATGTGTATTTATGTGTGTTAGCAACTAAGTTAAAGTTTATAACCATGAAAAAAGACAATAACTTGAGTGAGCTAAAATCTAAATAGAGAACAATCAAATTATATAAATATATAACGAATTGCACCACACCATAGTTTCATTGAAATATCCAACGAGAGAGGGGGACCTCATCTCGCATGTAAGCAAACATTAATATTAAAATGTTTTGTGTACGTCATTATTATGCGAAAAAAATATATAAAAACTTTTAACAAACGCTAACTTTTAATGCAAATTTTATGAAAATTCCAGACAAAGACCTCTGGAATAAATGATCTCCTGGTGAGAGCATGTATTGTATTTACATAATTAAATTCCACACCAGATAATATACCGGCTTGGATGCAGTTGGTAATTTATCTTTTTCGTACTGAAGTACTTAACAATAATAATAAATATATACAGGACTATATGACACACGGACGTCTCTTCCTAAGGTAGACAACTTAATGCCTGTGTTATACCGACGGAAACAATGAGTGGCTTTTTAATTAAACTTACTCGAATTGTATAAATATTGCTGCTCCTTTCTTAAAAACAACCATTGAAATCTGTTAGCTTACATTTAGTTCCATTTAGTTCTAAGACGCTAGCGTATTTTAACATTTCATTTATTTTATAAGATAGAAGGAAATCTTTAATTCTATTCTTTTCTTTTTATGTTTTTAGTAAGGAGCTCCTTTGTTCATATATCTATTGTTGCGGACAGATGAAGCAGCCAGGACAAGGCGGTGTCTTCGACCGTGTGCGTCGTCGAACGGACTGAGCACAGCTGACACTAGTACGAAACATAGCGAGCGAGATAGGCACGGGTTGTTAGAAAGAGAAGGCGATAGTGCTATCTCGCTCGCGTAAACACCAAATGTTACTTGTGTAGGGTGCGTATTAGTGTCAGCCCCCATTTAGTAGATAAGGTAGTGCCAAATTGTTGGACGGCACGTTCCCATGACATTATGGTTTAAATATTGTGCTTGTAAATATACAGTTTGCGAGAAGTTTAAGTCAAGTTGGTGTTTCATTGATCCTCGTCAATAAGAGCTCGGAGAAGATACCAACGTGTCCGTTACATCTATAGTATTAGTTATAAATAACAATATAAAAGAATTCGTATTGACTTATCCTCAATTTAATCTGTGTGAAACGCCTATTACCACCATTACAAACGTGACTTAATGCTGGAGCCAGACATAGCTTATTTTGAATAATCATTTCAATGATCATGTAGAATTATATTAGCTGTTAATCGAACTGCTAAAGTTCCTGGAAATTATAACTTTTTAATTTAAACCTTATCCCTTAAATTATTGAATTTAATTTTCCCTTAAAGCCTGAAAAGCTCATAAGGGGAAGGGGTTTTAAGGGGCCATCCGAAAATAACGTGACACGTTAAGGGGGGGGGGGCTTATTACTAATATATGACATTGTGTGACAACGGAAGGGGGGAGTCAAAGGCTCTGTGACGTTACTTTCTTTGGCTATGCCGAGGATAGCTCTGGTCCTACGTTCCCGTCGAAGCTGGCCTGTCGCCCCGCAGTCATATCGCAGGTATACATACATATGCATATCTCTATAATCTAACTAATCTTGATTAATCGATATAAATAAAAGGGAAAGGTCACCTGATAGCACTTAATCCGAGAGTGGAGACCTGGAGAGTTGTAATACGGGTTTCTCATACCTACAACAAGCTCCAGCTATCCAAAAACACTTAGGTCTCATGTAACAAACTGTGCTATTTTATATATTGTAATATGTTTGCGGAAAGGAATAAACGTATTTAATATTATTATTATTTATTTATTATCTAATATGAAATCTCTAAAGCCGCGGAACGTACAAAGATGAAATTGAGCAGGGACGTAGTTTATAGTTAGAAAACAGCCGCAAAAAACGGTTTTTTTCCTTAGGGCCAAATTAACTAAAGCCAACAAACAGCAACTAGAGCCTCAATAGCTCAACGGTATAAGGTATGGACTGAAATCCGCAAGGCGCCCGGTTCAAACCCCACAGCCGTTGGGGTATTGTCGCACCCACTCCTAATACAAGCTTTTAATTTAAGCTTAGTAGAGAGTATACGTGCACGTGAAATAATGGCGGAAAAAAGTATCCAAAAGTTATTTTTTGGTAAAACTTTACGCTGTCCGCATTACTATGCAATATAAATTGATCGTTTGGATTCAAAGCGCCATTCAATCTTGTTCCATATTAATTTTATTGTGGTCTACAACGTTGTGAACGCCTAAGAACGGTTTTTTCGATAGGGCTAAATTAAGGACTTCTAAGAGCTCTCGCAAGTTTTAACGCGTATAAAGTCGCGGGAAACAGCTAGTATAATAAAGAGATGTCTCCGAGTTATTGTTAAGTTGTTACTTGTCTCGTCCTAACGGGGAGTGTGACACACCCGTATGACATCTACTTTGGTCAATATTCGTTTCATTGAAATGTTTACACCGATTATTGCTCATGTAACTGACGGGCCCGCATCCAAAAATTGTTTTACTGTGATTATTAACGTACACTTACTTGTACACGGGATAATCCTGTTTAGACAGTGACATTACAAGTATATTTATAGTGTTACATTCATACTATCCTCATTATCATTGGTATTAAATATATGTGTGAGATGATAAGCAATGGCTAATCCCAGAGCACTTGCGTTCGTGGCTAAACAAACCCACACGAGATCCACAACCGCGTCCACAGCGCTGGCAAGTTAGATTCTGGGAAGATGAGTTAGATGCCGCAGTCCCTGTATTATGTCGGCGTTTCCTCTCTTGGACTAACTCCTTCAGCCAAGCGTTGTCGTGACTTTTTAGGCCATCCGATGCGATTTTCCTACATTTGTGCCTGTCTTCTGCTGTTTTTTAAGAAAATTTATTTAATCAATTTATATTTTATAGGACTTGTGCTACCTGACTCCGGATCCCAAGTTTCCGTTCGTGGAGTTCAACATACACGTCTATAGAGATTGCCGGAACTAAGTATATATCGATTAATGTTTAAGTATACTTTTATGAAGTAATATAAAATCAATATTTAAAATGTATTGTCACACTAGTATTTGTTTCAAATGTGACGTGTGCTATAGAAGATAAACTTATTTTCTGTTTTATTTTTGTGTATTAAAAAATCTAATATATAAGTTATATTTAAGGGATCGTTCAAGTATTACGTAAAGCAATTTGGGGGGATGGGAAATCTTGTAAAACGTCACAATGCCTTACAAGGGCGAGAGGTGGTTTTCGTTCAACGGGTTACGTAACATGATTTAATAAAATTTATAGGTTAAAAATCTTTCAAATTGGCAACCTTTTTCATCACTGTATTTGGTGTTTTTTTTTTTGTTCAGAGTATTATCTTATTTCAATAAAAACAAAGGTATTTTAGCAACTTTTCGTTTCTCTTTATTGCATAATTTAAAAAACAATTATACAACTAGGTGAGCTTAATGCTAAAAGGATGTAGGTAAAAATGGTCATTTAGATTTTGCGTAATATTTACGGTGGGGTGGGGGGTTGGTACCGAAAAATGCTACAGGGCGTTACGTGGGGGTAGGGAGGTTCGAAAATCTTTAAAAAATGCGTTAGGTAATACTCGAACGCCCCCTTATATGAAAGTTTATCTTGGAGAAAAATATTCATGCTATAAGAAGGAATTAGAAAAAGTCTTCGCGTTCCCATAGCAGTGCCCGGGACTTGTGACCCAGGTGTAGCTTTAAGAGCGCGTTCTTTATAGTAATCACTAGGTACCTAAAACAAATTGTATTGGTCATAATAACAGTTATAAACTTAGTAATGTATTAATTTACCATCAAAACATTATTATCGTCATTTTTTTAATCTGATTTATTTAAGGGTCTTAAATCTATTTCACATTATGCCATACCCATTAAAAACCACCTAAAAATCTTCCTTCTTTTTATATATGCGCGTATGTAAGTAGGCGTACAACTTCTGAAGTACAGCTCTATATAGGCTAGGACTTTTTTCTGGTTTTTGTCATTGTCAGGACAAGGTTTGTATAATAAAAAACATTTTTGTCTGTCTGTCTATTTGTTACTCTCTAGGTAATCTCTAAAACGGCTGGATCAACTTTAACGGGACTTACACTAGTAGATTTTTCAAGGAATAAAATAGGTTAGTTTAGTTTTAGCAAAATAATTAAAGTTCTGTACAAAAAATTAATAACCTCAAACTATAACAAAATCAGTCATTCAAAAATATAATCGTTAGCGGATTGGAAACCAAACCAACCTTATGTATTTCAGACAAGTGCTGTACGGTTGCGCTTTTGGTTTACGCGGTTGGTTCTTCAATAGAAGACGATAAGAAAGACAAAGGTCTGTTGTTATTTAGCTATTTAAATATTTAATCTTAAATGGAAAGCCACTAAACTAATCTCACCTGGTCCCTGAATGTCCCCAAAGTCATGTAGGGTCGTTGGGGCACGTAGAACAACTTCCCTTTAGGCCTCCCTTTATACCCCTTGTTATTACTAATCTTATTTTTAGCGTTATCCCGGTCTATTACAAGGATTTTTTTTATTGAAGATAGGCAAGCGCTTGACCGCAGTCATACTTGATAAAGTGTAGATGCGGTCTACGGTGGAACGCATTTGCCTAGAATGAACCTGAGAGAAAAGAAGAGTGAACACTCTTGCCTTAAAGATACCCATGTTGTAGTGGTCTGGGAACACAGACGCCGGGAGAGCATTCCGCGCCTTAGCCGTTCGGATAAGGAAAGAACGTCAAAGTCCGCCTAAATTGCAGAGGATGCCGCTATGGGAGGACTTAAGATGACCGAATCTGTAGGAATTGTGGGGGTTCCAGTTGACGGCGAGAAGAGATTCTTGAATCTCACAACTAATATAACCTAGTGACATTAATCGGAACTCACTGTTTTACGTGTCTTCCGGAACACGTAGGAGGTCGGATATTTCAAAACGAGTTTTATGTCGGAGCCCGATTTAGCTTCATTTGAATGATCATTTCAATGATCATTTCAATGATCATTTCAGTGATCATTTCAATGATCATGTAGTGTGGCCGGGGTCTTTGTGTAGCTGCGCAAAGTTTTGTAGTACTTTGTAATTTTACTTTCAAGGACGAAAATGAACAAACACTGAACTATGTCTGGCTCGGACATTAGAATGGGTCACCCATCTATCACTCAGTCTCAGCAAGAGCAACTTACCTAAGCGATCGACTCAAATGCCGACCACTGATTAGGCCACGACCTTCTCATTTTTTCCCTAACTAGTATTCTTTAAAATAATTGCCGCCACTTCAAACCGATCTCATGTGAGAAAGAGGTACTAGTACCCGGTCGCGCCGGCCCAATTCGGCTACAAGCATGGCGCTACCTCTAATTAAAGTATTGTTGTACCCTCACCTATCAGAAGCTTTTATTTTCAGCTACTTCAACTCTCAGCGTTCAACGGGACCCTTATGGGTTTTCCCTAATGAAGCCTTGATTGGGCTGCCTCAACGGGACTTTCATGGGATTTCCCCATCAAAGCCATTAATGGCTTTGAGTGACATCTCAATCTACAGTCGTCTTTGGCATTCTAATGGCGACCCAGTAGGTCGTTGACAAACGTGTTTAGTCGGGTAGTAGTCTAGTAATAGTCGGGAAATGGAAATATTAGTAATACCTGAAAAGTATTTTTAATATTAAAAAAAAATCTCGAAATACTGTTGCTTCTACATGCTAACAGTTATCATTATATATGTATATATTTATCAGTGCATCACTAGCTACTTTATATTTTCCAATTGATATGACAGTTAAAATTAATTAAAACTGTAGCGGCTGCTACATATCAAGATGGCAATGATGTCAAGTGGAAAAGGTTACACCAAAAGCAAAATCAGATGGCGCTGTACGGATTGCGACGACTGCAGTACAAGAACTAACTCACGCAAGCAGTTTCTACTTACACTCACTATATAAAGACCTTCCGACGAACAACTGTCGCCGAGGCGCGGCCGCCCCGGGAAACTCCAACAAGCCCGGATTCGAAGATCTTCCTTTGCGGTGGTTGAGCATATCGACCTTCGCTCCCACCTTTCATTCGTAAGGACTCCTACGTGCTGATCTAGCATTTGTATTATTGCCCAAGAAAGGTTATAATTAACTATGTTTGGTACAGATAATTATTAGGTCACAATTTAGGCGTACTATTTTACGATATTATTTTTTTTACCAATATACTTTCTAGTGCAGGACAAATTTAAATTAGATGTAGCGCCCTTTAATAATTATTTATTTGTTTATATATTGGGGCAGCCGAGCAGGCGGTTCATCACCAAAGTGACTACCGAAGCGCATAGACATCTACACCGCCACAAGAGATGCCTTGCTGGCCTTTAAAGAGGAGTTTAGGTCACCGGGAACTATCGCAAACCGCAAGAAAAGCGACAACAATATCATCACATGATGTGACCGCATTGCCGCCGCTTCATGAAATCTCGAAAACCGTTGGACATACATAGATAGCAGGGAGATAGTGTACAGTTAGTAGATATACTCTAAAAACAGATTTTTCAATAGGGTCAAATTATGGAAGTCTCAAGACTTTCGCAAGTTCAATTTTTCGCGAATGAAGTTGCGGGAAATTTCTGGTTCTCTATAAAAGCGAACATGCAATATAATTTGAAAATAAAATTTTCAATTTGCAAAAAAAGCTTTCGGATTTTTAAAAAGGGGCAACTTTTTTCACATAAAGTAGCTTCCAATATATGCACATATTTGCTAGTCTAGCAAATAAGACGACAAAGGAATTCAATGAATACCTACTCCTCATGGTTTAGCGCTCCGTACGTTTACTATGGAAAATAAACAGGATGACAACAACCTATTAAAATACTCTTAGGATAATCGTCGCGCCACCTCTTCCTCGGCTTGCCGGGTTCTCGGCAATTGACATTGATCTATGACTTCAAAATCCAATAGCCAAAAGAGAGTTACATTATACTAATGACGTATTTCATAACCCGAAGGGGGATTTAATTTCCTCTTGTCGAAAACCTGATTTTGTTCGAATTATGCCTCTGGCGAAGCATATTATGCATAAATCAAAGTAAAGCCTAGATTTGTAAGCATTCCATTCTGCTTAACGAGATTTAACCAGTGTGTATAATGTTCTTACGTTTTGGAATGCATTTGAATTGAAACAATGTTTGCTATGTTGAACACTACAGCATATATTATGTCGAGATGCAGTCATAACACCTCGCTATCTCAGATGCAAACAGCAGTCTTCAAACTTGCGCGATTACTCCGCTGACGTATTCGTTTTTACTGTTTCCATTTCATACCATTCCGAATATTTATTACTAGAGAGCGCCGGCTGGTTGAAATTTGACCACAAATCTTAAAATTTGCTTTTTTTTGAACTTACATACTTATTTAAAAGTATAATATACAAAGTTCTCATTCTTTGTACAACGACATTATTATATTTGACAATTAATATGCTTACGGTCGCCATGACTACCCTTTGACATCATATAGTAAATATGTAGATATGTGTGTAAATCGACGAAATGTGCGGACACTCCTGAACCGCTTTTTTTTTACTAATCATTTTACGAATAACCTTCGTAGAGTCTATCTCCTGATGATGCTTCGGTGTCGAAGCGAAACGTGCGCTGAGGTACATCGGAAAGTCAGTGTAGCACAAGTTTAATTTGACCTGGATCGCGCTTTCTCTAGACGGTGGTTCTAAATTTAAATGTGACGCACAGGGATGACGTGAGGGAGTATAAGAAGATATTTCAGTCGCAGCCCCGACCGACGTAGTAAGCCCTCATTCGCTCGGGAGTCAAAAAAGCGTTGCGTTTAATCTCGACGTTGGCGCTTTTTTAGCATCGTCCGTACAAAAATATAGCGTGTATGTAAATAATATAGCGTTGAAAATAGATAGTTGCTCCATAAAAAAAGCGTCGTGTTAGCCCACATTTTCGCTCGCGTCGCTTTTTTAACGCACGTTAAAAAGGCGACGCGAGCGAAAAAGCGTTCAAATTGAACATATGGATTCCCAAGTTTAAATTTATAACACGACACTTTTTTAACGAGCAATTTTCTATTTTCAACTCTATAAATATTCGTATACGATGTGTTTTCGTATCGACGACGCTGAAAAAGCGTCAACGCCGATATTGAACGCAACGCTTTTTAAACTCTTATGCGAACTGGGGCTTATAGAATAGAAGCGTTGCCGTTTGAACAAAACTTGGTAGTTCATATGGCCTATTTGAACGCTTTTTTAACGCACGTTAAAAAAGTTTTTTCCTAAGTAGTTATTTCCGTCCCAGTCCGGACCGACGTAGTAATAGTAATTTTTATAGACATTATTATTGTGTTACGTAATATTACGTCTACAATTAGTTGTTTACATTTTTTATATACTACGCACACAGGTGGGTTTAAAGTGAAAAAGTCTTACAAAGTTACTATGAATATATTTTCTAGCTTCTT
>JANCMC010009451.1:0-10414 GCA_024363005.1 Charaxes varanes | reverse complement strand
GAAATAATTTTATTTACTAATTACATATGATTTTATATACTTTACCTATAGCAAAAACGCATGTTAAAAAAGTTAAGGGGTCACTGCCCACTGCGCCAACGGGCCAGACAATATTATAATGGCTATAAATAATTAAAGAAGCAGCATTTACATACGTGCGTATCTGTAATTTCTTATTAACTGCTTTTAATGATGTCTTCTTGCTACAGCTACGTCATCTCCAGAATAAACTATCATTATGGATTTGAGTGTTATTTTTCCACAAACGTTGGAAAAAATTTTGTAGACTATGTTTGCAGTAACATGAGAACCAATTTATTAAATGTACAAAATTGCAGAATTTACGAACAAAGTTTAACAAAGACATACGTCCATATACGTCGGTGAGGGCTTAAAAGTCATTTTACTGAACAAATCGTCTGCACGGCTAGCCGCTTAGTTAGAGTCATCGTTCTCAGGTCGTCTGGAGTGGGATTTACGTGAGAGTTAGTGCTGAGGATATAATGTTAGATTTACTATACTTTGATAACATTGTCTGGGAACATTTCGAGAACGAACGTGACTTATCTATGGATGTCTTTATGGATGCTTTTTTAGTTCGTGTCACATTTTTATGAACTTTTATGTCTGAAATCGAATTGATTCGGAAATGGTTTTGATTCACAATTGGGCCTGGTACATACTGAACTGGCTCCTAAGTTACGGGCTTACCTAGTTTAGGGTGCCAGGGTTATATTGAAGTATGTAACATGATTTATATAATAAAAATTACTATTTCTAATACTTTTGCTATCGGGGTCCAGCATTATTTATTGTTAACCAACGTTTAGGCAGGATTACGTCGTCAAGTCCGCTATTACGCACATCAATTGTGACCGTTATTCAAACCAAATATCTGACACATATTTATCCACTCTTTCTAACGCAGAACTATGGAGTCTCATAAAGAATTGCTTCAGTGAAATCCATTCGACGCTAGATATATCCAGCAGTTTTCTCCGATCTGGTTTTCACTCAATCAATCAGAATATCACCCTAATCGACATATGATTTTTCACGGGCATTTTATTCGCTATTTGCAAGGCAGTAAGGCGTAGCAAAGACAAATTGCTCTGCTGGCTAAGACTGACAAAGACAGAGTGTTGAAAGTTAAAATTAGGGTTGTCAACTACAAAAGAAATAAATTTACGCATTTATCGTATAAATATATGGGTGAATTTTGTATCTAGCTAGTAATGATATAGCGTCGTAAAAGCAGATAAATTTTACTGGTTTACTATTAAGTAAAGGATAGTAATATAAAAAATCATGTTACATTTATAATAAGGAAGGGTCAGTAGAGATAGTAGATACAGCCAAATCAAATCTATGTATGTTTTATTCAAGTAGGATATTAAAAGCTTGAATAGCCAAATTATTTAAAGCCACCACGGATTCGGGAAAGTTGAGCCACGAGAACAATCAGCAAGAAACTCGTTAGATACTCATTTAAAAATTGTTCTTACAAAAAATGAGTTTAATACATATTATTTGAAAAGCACAAAGCTGGAACGACTCAATTCCAAGCAGTGCTGTTTTTAATAAAGTCTTTGACAACAGCTGCTATACACGTTTCGATATATCGTTGCGGAATAACTGTGCAATTTAAACTGCGCAGATTTATCGATACCTACGCGTGTATTTAAAATCGTTGTAGATTAAACTGAACCGTTTTTCTCACAAAGATTTAACTGTACAGTTTTTTCGCAACGATTTATCGATACGTGTGTAGCGACTATAATACGCCTTATGAGTAAGCGTGTTTTTAAAATGTCGTTTAAATTTATCAATAGACAGATTTAATATTGCACCTGGAATTTTGTTAAAGAAACGTATAGCCCACAAACAATTTTTGAGACGTTTGCTATCGAACTGCGTTTATTTTTCGCACTTTTCTGTTTCTTCAAAGTATGATTAATTTTTAACCGACTTCAATAAAAAAGGAGGTTACAATTCGAGTCTATGTTTTTTTATGTATGTTACGCGATTACTCCGCCATTTATGAACCGATAATAGTTCTTTTTTATTTGGTAGAACATACTTCAAAGGTAGTCCCATATAAATTTTATCAAAATGGGCCCAAAGATTTTTGAGAAATTGACAAAATTCTAATATACATTGTTATACATAAGAGACGTAAATAAAGACGTAAGTAAATTATAAAAGTATGTAATTTTTTACCAGCGAAAGTACCATCTTTTAACCGCATCAGCTCTTTGGAAGATTTCTCCGAACAAAGATACAGGACTGTAAAACCAAATGACATCCACCCACTCGCTCACTCGTTCCCATCACGATTGTCCCACCGAAATAGCAAACTAACAATTTCCAAGTGAAATGAAACACTCACAAAAGAAATCCTTCGTCTGCGAAATGGAATAGAACAAATAACGAGGGATAAACACAATTTAATTCACATCTCCCACAAAATACCGCCGACCTAATAATGCTAAGATATTCCATTACCCTCTCCGTAGGCACGCAGAGAAGATGAGTAGCCACGCATTACCCCTACAGAGGGAATTTTATTACCGGACACCCTGAAATTAAGCAATAAACTCGCCTGTTTTTATATCCGCCTACACGATTGATGTGATGTGCCCGTCTAACGTGATAGTAAATTTATCTGAAGACATTTTTTTACCTTCGATATTATTGAAGACACTTTTATGAAGTATCCTTGGGAATGAGGTGGTACCACTTTGTATGTTGGACCGCATGTATCTGGAGTTCTCCGAGGAATTGTTTTGGCTTACAACAACCGATGAACTTTGTCAGGGAATCTCCGTCCGAAAATTTATAACCGTGCAATTTGCAAGGAATTTCTTGACAGGTTCAATATCGAAAAAGCCACCGCTGTTCCGCTGTTTTCTTCTTTCAGGTGTCGTCCTAATGGTACGCGAATGCATACTTAGTTTATAAAATCGTGCGAATTTAAGTTTGATGCGATCGTGCAAACTTCAAGAGACACTTCCTATTGAGGGATTTACATCAAACGAGCAAATACTCATTCTACCCCCAATCTCTCGATTCTGTTAGTTTAAATAGGCGGACAGCATTCTTTCCTTGTTCTATCTGTGTTTACAATAATTATTTGAATATCCTAAGAATGCTCCCTCGCTTGATTTAAACGGCACTATAGCGACCAAACAATTGTTGTTGCGTTTTTACGTGTTCGCGCCCGCTCGCTCCTCGGAGCGATCTCTGTAAAACGTTCTAGTCATGTTCTAGTGTCAATGTTGACATATTCGTTCCTTGTCAATTAATATTATATGTATACGATTGTTATGACTACGCCTTGACACCATCCAATAGAATGTATGAATATTATTCTTTTTCGTTTCGGCTCAATTGACTGACTAGGTGCAAAATATTCTGCCAGTATCACGTAACGTGGAGAAGACACTTAGTGCTCGTGGTAAATTGTAAAGATAATGAGATACTGATAATAAATGAGGAAAACTTGTACGAGAAAATTTCAAAATAAAACCTAGTAAAATTATATCTATTAAAAGTACTACCAACCACAGAATTATCATGAATGAGCAATAAACATTCATTTGACTCGTCTAAATATATGTAGAATTCTATCTAGTCTTTGGCTCTAATTCTTATTTTAGTTTTTTGCTCTTTGATATCTTGATGTGAATGCTAAGAACAGCTAAGAACGAACAGTCGTTTATATTAAAAGATCGAAAAAGAATGTTCTTATTCCAGCTCTATGTTCGTTTAGTCTAAATGCACCTGCCTTATTGATGTTAAGTCAACCATAGTTCTTATTCAATCTAAGAAATTAGCAAAGCTGCCTTTATTTTGCAAGGCTGCCTTTATTTCTAAGGTTCGGAAAATGGAATAGGGAACATGCATTCCCTAACGTAACTGGAGGAATTGAAAGTAGTAATGCATACTTGGAAAATGCCTTCGGCTATGGCATGGAGATCGTGGAAAAGGTATCGAGAAACCGATATGTAATTCTATGATTTATATTCTGAGCGAATCATGCAGGATGCTATTAGTATTCCGCGCAGGTCCTTCGTCGTATATTTGCCGTATAAGCATTACTTTCATAATATCCTTTTGTTATGATGAAAATAAACATGGCTACAAAAACTTGAGACGGTAGCATTAAGTAAATGTCTGTTATTTTTCAGTTTAGATGGCCTCTCTCGCCTCGGATTTTATCCTTGACTGAGTCGATTTGAAAAAAAAATTGTCTCCCTCTTTTTTAGTGGGAGCCAGAGGGATCTATTTAGTTTAAGGAATAATGATGACAATAATAGCAGTTACGTTTAATGGTCATAAAAAAAACATCAACAATGGAAAATACCTAATTTTAAACAAACTTAAGTTGGATACTGCTCCGCTATTATAGCTCCGACATAATGTCTTATAGAGATTTTTTTTATTAATTATTTATAAGAAATTACAAGATTGTTTTTAATAATTTAACATTAAAAAAACCAATGCGGTTTTTCCTTAATGTTAAGGTTGGCATCTGCATTATTCAAATAGTCTTGTTAAAATTATGTATATATATATAATATAAAAAATGTAACAATTGTAATGATATATTGGCTTATGAACAATTAACACCTTACAGTGTTTTAATTGGGCACTTTACCGCATCGCTTGCTGACAGTTGACGCGTACAACAAGACCGTAGGAGTGTAACACTTCAATTCCGATTAGGGAATGAAAGATTCTATTCTTATAAAACAAATATAATCTTGATTTCTACCTCAATACGCTCATTAAACAATCAACCCTTAAGATCCATCAATGTCCTTAACAAATTCTTGATACTCTGGGAAAAAACTAACTAAGTAAGTGGTCTCTTGAACAATTTGAATTATTATTTATGTGCTAGACTTCTGCGAATGAAAGTGGAGTTAGACGATCGCGAAGAGAATTTCCTCGGAAAATGGTAATTAATGTCAACCATGTTGACGGAGGCCATTACAAAGTGCCCCTCGAAGGGTTCACGTTTTCAAAGACACATATTTACGTAGCCCCACCGAAGGTATTGTCCACTTAGCCCCACCAACTTGCGAGGGTTAGTCAAACAATGCGCGGACCATTAGCAGATTGGCTAATGTATTCAGATGTCTTTAAGACTATGTAAATAATTTAACGACCTTCCAGTATCCTTGGTGGTCTGCTAACTACTTGATAAGGTCTAAGCTGATTAGTATCCAAATAATAATAACAGCAAAAGTGGGAAAAAGGGACAAATTTCCAAATTCGCGCACGTTCTCACTGATTGATCGTCAATCAGCGAGTGCATGGCGGAATTTGGACTTTTTAGATATAAATAAAATCTAAACTATCAAGGCTATGCAATTGAAACTTTGTATATATAATAAGTTCACTGTTAGCATCATTTTTCGAGAATTTTGTTTATCTGGTGTAATCCAAATCAAAGCTTCAAAAATCCGACGAAGTATTTTGAGAAAACGCATTTAGTGGCCGCTTCCCTGCATTTCGCTTCGCAGTTTCTTGGCGGACCACTGGAGTGCTCCCAGAAACATTATTTTATGTTAGTGATGATATAAACTACGAGAATTGTGTAAATATAGCTTAAAAACCAAGGCTAACTTTTACCAAATGGACAGGGTTCAATGCGCACATTTCATTTTTTATGTCAATTTTTGGGCATTTTCCAAATTACCTTGGGGGCACGCGGGTGCACGCAGTGATGCCCCGGCCCTATCCATGTATATGTATGAGTATTATATTAAATCAGTAAGTTTGCGTATCATACCAAAGGGTACAAAGCTTCCCTCGAGCGTAAAGTCAAACAATTTACAAAATGAATTAATTCCATCACAGATTCTCGAACCATTAGTAAATTTGGTATGGAACTTATGTATATGTGCTGTATAGTATATAATATATGTACTTTCATTTATATATATATATGACATTCGTGTTAGTAAAAATCTATTCTTCAGCTTCTTCCTTGCGTTATCTCAGTCCAATACCGAAATTAACTTAGATTGCAGAGGATTTGGCTATGGGGTGAGTTAAAATATCCGACGGCCGTCTGACGTCATCCCCGGACCCCATGATCTCTACAACCCCACGAATAATGTTACTCAGTAACATTAACCGTGGCCCACTGTTTCACGTGCCTTCCGAAACACGTAGGGGGTCGGATACCCAATATAAACCAGAATGGGTCACCCATCCATCACCCGGCTGCGGTGGGCGTCACTTAACTTAGGGCTCCAGTCTATTTTTAGTATTTTAAAAAAAGAAAAGAAGGGGCAGATCCCCTTCTTTTCTTGACTTGACTTGTTGAATATAAATAATTAAATATATATGATTATATGACACACGGACGTCTGTTCCTAAGTTATTTCTTTTTTTGGAAATATACAAAAAAATACATGGACAATACCCAGACTCGTGACGGGAATCGAAACCACAACCCCTGGAGCAGAAGGCAGGGTCACTGCCCACTGCGCCAACGAGCCAGTCAAAATGCTTGTAGTATATACAACACGCATCTTACTAGTATGCTTGCAATATTTTGGAAACCGATTTTGACGGAACTTCCACTAGCAAATAGTTAATGTTGCAAGTACTATACGCTCATCTTAGTTTTAGAAATATAATTAAAGTTCCACACAAAGGAAGGAAAACCCTCAAAATTCAATATGATCACAGAAATCACGCGAATGAAGTCGTGGGTTACAGCTAGTTTTTAGTAAAATCCATACAATTAGCTGTGTCGAAGTCATGTAATGTGCAATAACTATGTCGCAAGTAGGACTACAGTAGCTAACACGGACAAAACTGGAGGCTAAAGCTAGTAAAAAATAAAAACTTTATACGTTGATCACGTTCGTATTATAACTTGTTGTACAACAGGAGAAGTTAAATGAAGCGACCGACCCAGTAGCAATAAAAAGTTGTGAATATAACGTTATTATCTTATGCAAATCACTTTTATATTTGTTTCACGTGTCACACTGCGTATTCATTGTCTTTCAATATAAAGGTTGACGCCCACTTGATGTTTCGGTAACAAACATTCACAATTGTCACCATAGAAATACTTATGTTTTAAAATAATTTATTAAATCTTTTCTTATTTTTAACCGCCGAAGCAAAAAGAGGGGTGTTATAAGTTTGACATCGATGTGTGTGTGTCAATGTGCGGCATCGTAACTCTCAAACGAATGGATCGATTTCGATGCAGTTTTTTTCATTCGAAAGCCAGTTTCTTTGCGGTGGTTCTTAGCTAATGTATCACTGTTAATTTATTTACTTTATTAATGAAAAATCTTTCTATGTATCAGATACAGTACTTTTTAATGAACCAATGTTTGCTTGAAAAAAACATAATATATCTATATGTTTTTAAATATAAAAATGTCCCTTTCTGAACAACAAAATAAAATAATTATTAACGTTCATTAAGAAAGAGTAAGTCAAATATGTAGAATACAAATGCAATCAAACACAAAAATTCTCATCAAAATCGGTCCAGCCGTAAGGAAGTTCAAAGACGTTCACGTGCATTAAAATTATATATTTGGTAAGCTGTTTAAGTGGGTTGATATTTGATCTGAACCCACAAAAATGTAGCCGCGTGTTAAAACATCGTCTGTAATCAAGTTACCTGAAGTAAATAAGTGTTTTTGCCAAATCCACGCGCAATACCAACAATTTTCATCCTTTTTTGGTTTTGATGTGATTTTCACTAGAAGATACTACACAGGGTTATTTTTCCTAGAGACATAAAGCTTTCTGCGTAAAGATTAAAAAAAAACCTTGAAAATGATAAAACCTAAGAATATATATAAAAGCGAAAACCTAACATAAATCTCGAAAACCGCGGGACGTTCAAATATGAACATTGTCAAGTTTATCGTTATTATACATCCATATATAGGATAGGATCGCATTAATGAGGTCGCAATTTTACGCGAGTGAAGACGCGAAGTAGGACTAATCTCCAATAAACATAAACTGGTTCCTATTTAACATTGACTGGTCCGTTGGCGTAATGGGCGGTGAACCTGCCTTCCGCTACGGGGGTCGTGAGTTCGATTCCCGCCTCGAGTCTGGGTGTTTTATATATATGTATGTATTTATACATTTCTACAAAAAATGTCTTTAACAGGCGTCTGTTAGCTATAACACAGGCATTAAGTTGTCTACCCTAGGAATAGGCGTCCATGTGACATATAGTCCTGTATACATTTATTTATTATTACTATTTAATATCAAATTCCAACAATTTCACTACCATTTAGAATACATAGAAGGGGGAGGAATTCATTGGACAGTGCACTACACGCCACTCGCACGGGGCTAAAATCAAATTTTCCGTGGCATGTTCCTGATCCGACCTACTGCCCTCATCGCCAATTCAATTCTGGTAACTGGACTGCGAATGTTACAGCAATTATATACTGTGGAAATTCGGAGTTACAGTGACTTTTTCATCCGCGTTGAACCTGGAAAATGCTCTCAGGTTTATGTGAGGTCCTTTTGTAACTGGACACAATTATTTGGGAAGATTCGAAAATAACATTAAATTCGAATTTTTTAAAATCCCCCGATACTCGACTTGGGTATGTTCGTTGAACTCAGTAAATTATTAACCTACGTCATTAATATATAACCCCCCCTCCCCCAACACCTTAAAAAACTCAGTTTTGTGATACAAAAAACTTTCTTTTGATACCCCACTCGTATATATTCACTTCCTATTGTTTATTTGAGTTCCCTACTTTCACCCCCCACGACTTTTAAACGGCTCAACCGATTTTCATCAAACAGGTCTGAGAACACAAAGAAAACTAAATTGAAATCGCATCATCCCTTTGGGAGCTATGATGCCACAAACAGACAGACACACAACACACACATAGACAAACAGACACGTCAAACTTATAACACTCCTCTTTTTGCGTCGGGGGTTAAAAAGGAGTATGGGCCTCACTGTTTCACTAGCCTCTAAAACTCAGCCGGGAGTCATCCACTGAGTTGGGCACCAGAGGTTCGTTTTCGTGTAGATTTTTATGCACTGTACTTTAATATTGCATTATCACACCAGGCTAATAAGGAAAAATACGACCAGGTTGTACGTGTTTACTACAACAGGTAGTAGAGAGTTCGCATCTTCGCCCTTTGTAATAAAAACAAAGAAGCACGGCTTCGTACAGTTCCACCTTTCAAGTGTTCTCTTTAATGCTGACTCCACTCCTTTTCCAATCTACTCAGTATTTCCCCCTGGTCCCGTCCAAGCTTCCTCTGCACACAGCCTTCAGTCTTTTTCTAAACCTATACCCAAGTGGTCGTCACATATTTTGCCATATCTTTTTTTAACTTCTAAACCTGTTAGGAGTCTCCGACTACTAATATGGACTGCTAAAATGTTTTTTTTTCATTATATTTTCCTTCCTTCCTTCCTTAGGTCTGATGAGGCACAGCTGGACGTATATCCCCCTCCGTAAAAATATACATGACGACAAATAGGGAAAATTAAAGTGCAACGCAATAACTTATTCCTAGAAGAGATCTCTTCCAGTTATCCTTGGGTGTAGAAAAAACAGTAGAGTAACATAAAAAAAAGAACCGACCTTCAACTGGGTGAATCGATTTTGATGATTCTTGTACTATTCAAAAGCTGGTGCTCATGTGGTCCCATTTCAATTTGGTCCAGTTCTGACAATTTGAAATCGGTTTTTTTTTTCGTTAAAACGTTATTACATTACGTGGTGTGTTTATAAGAAATCGTGACGGTTTTAAATGCGTTCACATCAGAGGCTTTTAGTCCACTATCGACAAAAAGGTAAAAGTCCATCGTATTGATAGGACATTTACTCCTTTTAAAATATGCATATATATTATGAAGATATAATAAGTTATACAAATAAAATAAATAAATATATACAGGCCTATATATCACACGGACGTTTGTTCCTAAGGTAGACAACTTAACGCCTGTGTTATAGGTAAGGGACGCCTGTTATACACAATTTTTTGGTAGAAATATATAAATACATACATATAGATAATACACCCAGACTCGACGCGGGAATCGAACCCACTACACCAGGAGCGGAAGACAGGGTCACTGTCCACTGCGCCATCGGGCCTACGCATCGCAACGCGCTAATCTCAGGAATTACAAGTCAGATTTTAAAAAATCTTGCATTGTTAGATGGATTACATTTCTTACCAGAGTTTTAAAAAGACAGCACTTAAATAAATCAAATTTCAAAAAAAAAAAACATCAACACTGTCATAGGCTTAAATTTTTTGTCATTTTTATTACTATTCTGAGTTTATTGACTTTTAAATCACGTATAATAAACGTCTCCAATGATAAAGAAAAAACGCAAGAAATCGCAAGCAA
>JANCMC010009435.1:0-12587 GCA_024363005.1 Charaxes varanes | reverse complement strand
GTTAATATTGAGTGTGGTTGCAACATAGAGAATAGTAGAAAAATATAGAGCTGTATATTTTTGTATTAGACAAATAAATTTTTATTTCTGATACAAAGTATTTCGTAGTTGATAGATTGTCTATTATTCGGCATTGCACTATTAGAGGTGGATTGGTTTATGATAATTGCATTCGTGTCTTTCTAGTAGTACGTACCTATTATTATTATTACTAGAAAGTACCTAATGATTTTACCTCAACATTGGCACAAAACAAGTTACTCATTAGAGTCGAATATAATTAATTATGTTTATTTTATTTGATTACAATTTGTTTGAATTACAATTCGTTTCCAAATGCAGATGCAATATTAAATATGTCTTTTGATAAATTTAAACGACATTAGAAAAACATGCTTATAGCTTATATTTTAAGTATGTAACCAATTTACCGTAAAATATTGCAAAAATAAAAAAACGACCGCTCGTCGCTTGTCAAATATTCGAGCTCGATTAGTTTTTTTTTATTGTGAAGGAAATGCTTTATGGATTACGGACAAAATATAATCAGCCTTACCTCAACATAAGCTTTTTTGCCGTTTCTGCGCATAATATTACGTATATTATCCAATAGATCCCCACAACGCTTTATTGTCGAAAAATTTAGCATCGATCTCCTACTATAAGTGAGTACCAAGACATCTGCACGAATAGAAGGCTAGCAGATGCGTTACCGGGCATTAATAAAGAGTTTAGGCCACCGGGAAGTCCCGCAAACCGAACGCGACAAAAATACCTTCATCATCACTTGACGTGAAAACATTATACTTATGAAATTTCTTTTTAAGGTCCTTACCCCAAAAGTGGACTAAAGCGCTTATGGGATCACTTTGATGTCCGTCTTTCCGTCTGTATTACAAGACTCCTTTTCTCCGCAACTTGAACTACAAAATTGAAATTAATGCCAAATACTAAAGTTTGCGGTCTCTTAAAGCTGTGTAAAAATCATCCCTCCAAGTGTGCAAAATCAAACGATATGGTCGTTTATATCACATTTCCCATACATTTGCAAAGAGAACTAAAACCTGTAGGTTACTTCCCGTTAACCTAGAATCATGAAAATTGGAAAAGAAGTTTTGTAACACAAATTTAGGAAGAAATCAGCAAACTTTCAGTTTTATTTCTTCATTTATTGTGTCATCAGTGTTGTTTGTCTATCTGCCTGCCTGTCTAGATTCTAGACCCTTTTCTCACATATGCGTAAAGGTATAAAGTTGAAATTAATACCAAGTATTGAGGTTTATGATTTCTTCAAGCTGTAAAAAAGGACCCTATAAGTATATACGCAATCATAAGGTCATCTTTGTCACATTTCCCATACGTATTCATTCTAAAGAGAATCAGAACCCATAGGGTCCCAGCCGTTGACCTAGAATCATGAAATTATACCCCGACGCTATATCCCGAACTACAAGCATAGAGATAATTTCGAAAACCGTAAATTTGTAGTTCACATACAAAATTTGCGGTGACTGTCAAATTAAATGAAGTATGCATGAGAAACTAAACTACTTTGCTTTAATCCGCGAATGAATACGAGGTAAAATCGGTGTAATGCTGCAACCTAGCGAGACTACTATTAAGACACTAGCTGTAACCCGCGACTTCGCCCACATGGATTCAGTGATTTAGTTAAATTTTGAGGGCCTCCATTTATTTCTGGTGAACCCTAATTATAGCTAAATAAAAAGCACAATAGTCTATTCCATATAGAATCACTTATCTACCAGTGCAAGTCCAAATCCGTCCAGCCGTTTCGGAGATTACCAGAAAGAAACAGACAGACAGAAACAGAAACAGACAGACAGTATCTATACTTGAATATATAAAGCTGCATAATATACAAACATACGCCTGTTATATACAAATTTATTTATTTACAATTAATGTACCAACATAACAAATATATATGTAACAGAGAATTTTGTTAACATAGGATAACTTATCTCTTAAAAGAGATTTCTTCCAGAAACCCTTAAATAGTAGGAGATTAATGCAAAGAGAAGGGGTGTAGGTACAGTAAATATATTATAATAAAGTTATAGGATATAATGAAGCAAAAATACTACATACATAACGATATACTACAATACATAATTATATAATAAATTCCATAATATCTACAACAGTAAATACATAATTATTTATAATTCATATACTACAAGAATAATTAAAAGAATACGTATATATACATATATAAAATTTATGTCGTAATTAAAAGATAATGCTGTTTCAGTTTCTGTTTAAATGTATGTACACTAGAAATATGTCTCAAATTGTCGGGTAGTATATTCCACAAGTGTGTTGCCACAACTGAAAAAGATTTGTCGTAAAATATTGTATTAGAATGAGGCACTTCTAATGATTTACAAGTTCTTTACATAAGTTAATAGTTCTCTGATTTATACCCGGATTCAGAGACCTAGACTTGATAAAACAAACGTCTTCCTTGTGAGCAATCTTCTTACAAAAGGTACACGTAACTTTAGTGCTGTTATTGCTAGGTGTCGCATGTTGCTGGGGATTTGTACGACAGTAAGCCCTAGTGTATCCAGTCTTTCCACAAGAGTAGCATTTCTTATCCGGGATAAACGGTTGTCTTTTATTTTTATTTATCATCACGGGTCTACGACTCTCAGGCCTAACATCAAATTTGGGTTTAGTATAATTAGCAAAAAACGAGACTTTAAGTTTTCAATTGTTAAATCCGAGTTTGAAGCTACTGCTTTAATTTGTGCGTCAGTTATCCCGCGAATGATTATCTGAATCATTAGTTCTTCACTAAGTCCCTTTACTATGCGAAGTCGTAATAGCGATCTGCGAGCGTATTCGGCAAACGACGGAAATTTATCGGAGTAAGTGTTCATAACGTCAAAAAGAATATTAGCGTAATCGATCTTACCCGGGCAAAGAGATTTAAATTCTTTAATAAAATTGGACCACGACTTATCATATGTTGTCCATTCATTGAGCCACGTCCGAGCGTCACCTTTTAGATTACCCGCAACGCGCGACAAACACTCTAAATCACTCCAGCCATTAGATAATTTTGCCCGTTCCACCTCATTACACCACACCTCAAAGTCGTGAACTGATGGATCAAAGTTAGACACAAAATAAGCACGATTTGTCCGATTGATATTAAAAAGGGTATCCGCGAGAGCTTGAGATGACGTCAGATGGCAATCGGTCATCTGAACTCGCCCCACAGCCAAATCCTCTGCAATCTAAGCGGACCTAGTATTCGACCGGGATAACGCTAGGAAGAAGAACACTTATACAATCTAAAAGGTTATATATAAGTAAGAAGATGCTAACAATAAGTAACATAATGAAAGAAATATTGTATTTGTTTCAGTGCAAGATCTGTAACAAGAAATTTGGCTACAAAGTAAGCCTCAAGGAGCACATGTCGACACACGCAACAGGACAGACCCACACTTGTCTGTATTGCACCACGGCATACTCACGCTTGAGAGCTCTAAAAAGGCATATAGCCGCCAAGCACAGTGACAAACAGCCGACAGAGTGAAATTTCCTCTATATTCGATTCAAATGTGCTACACTAGTATCCCTGTGACTCAATTTTGGTACTCCAGTCCGCAAAAACCTGCGTTGACACACAAATCGATGCCTCTCACGTAAGTTGTTGCAACCCCAAATTCTCAGCTTTACAATAGAGCATCCTTTCTTTCCACATCTACCTTTATTGCCTTTTTCTCTATCCCTTTCCCCTACTCCTGCCTTTCTAATTAGAGGTAGCGCCACGCTTTTAGCCGAATTGGTACCAGTACCTCTTGCTCACATGAGATCGGCGTGAAGTGGCGGCAATGCTGTGACGTCATGTTATGGTATTGTCGTCGCGTGTCGTTCGGTTTGTGAGACTTGCCGGTAGCCTAAACTAGTCATTAAAGGCCGGCAACGCATCTGCTAGCCTCCTGGTCGTGCAGTTGTCCATGGGCGTCGGTAGGTATGTACATGTACACTCAGACTCGTGGCGGAAATCGAACTCACAACCGCGAGCAGAAGGAAGGGTCCCTGCTAACTGCACCAAAGGGTCATTGAAATGAAAAATATGTGTCTATGGAATTCAATAATTAAGATAATTTTAAAACGTGAAAGATATTGCGTCTTTTAATAATAAAAATAGTTACGTAACATTTAAATAAACCGGGCGAGTGCGAGTCAGACTCGCGCACTAAGGGTTCTGTATCATTATATAATACTATATCAGGCTACTTTAAGATTTATACTTTTCATTACATTTCTTTTGATTTGATAAAGTCACCGCAATTTTTTTGTGATGTAACTAAAAATTGCGTTGACGAATTTACGACATCTCGACAGACCAAAAATGAGATGAAGGAATGACTTGAATCGTTATAATGGATATTGGCAACGCATAGCCTTAGACAGAACCTTATGGAAAGAGGGTAGAGAGGCCTTTGTCCTGCGCTGGGAAAAAAAATAGGCTTAAATAATAATAATAAATAAACCTTGACGGCTATCAGATTTCTTCCTAAACTTGAATTTCAAAATATAACTTTCTTTCCAAATTGTATGTTTCTAGAGCAACAGTTAGATCCATTAAGTTTGTTCTATTTCCTTTTCGCTTTCGCTTTGCTGTTCCTTTTTTACTATAAAAACCTTTTCCTAACACTTACGAACTCGACAAAAAAAAATTATCCAATTTGGTGCAGTCGTTCGGAAGTTATGCACGTGTGTACATTTCAGCGACTCGTTTTTATTTACGACTGATTGAGATGTAAGCTAAACAACGATATATAAAATTTCCACTGACTTTTCTATGTGCCTCAACGCACGTTTCGCTTCGACACCGAAGCATCATCAGGAGATATACTCTACAAAGGTTATTCATCCTTTACTTTCATTCGCGGATTAAAGCAAATTAGTTTAGTTTTTTATGCATGTCATGGATGTCCGCAAAGTAACGCCTGATTCTATCAGTTAACAATTTCTTTAACCATTTACTATCACATACTAGAGATCGCCGGCTGATTGAAATTCAGCCACAAACTTATTTGCGTACAACGATAATCACAGAAAAATCAAATTTGACAATTTATTCAACATACGGTTGTCACGATTACGCTTTGACATCATCCAGTACATGAGTGTGTAAATGGTGTAAACCGTCTGGCATCGGTGTGCATGTAGTTTTAATAATTTAATATACTTATATTGTATATTATAAAAAAATATTAGCATACGCACACCTACTTCTATATGAACTACGATTGTGCAAAATTTCTTACTTATCCGTCCGTGCAATTTTCGTAAAATGATATTTAAAGTTTTCGCTCCGCTTTACGTGTTTGTATATAAATTTGTACCGACACGTCGACGGCCATAGTCAGTTGTACTTCCAGAAAGCTCATAGATGTTGCCGGCCTGTGAATAATAAATATGGTCTTCTCTTGAAGGTCCCTAAATGGTATCAGTTCAATACTTACTCTATACAGGGTGTAAAAGACATCCATATAAAAGCGAAAGTTCACCTATCACAAAATTTCGAAATCCTCGGGACACACACTACAGAGATGAGATTTTCAGTTATAATATGATTTATGCTAATTGTCCCATCAATAATGTTTTTATACATAGCGTTTATTAGGTGTTGTTATTTTTTTTTAGATTTATGATATTGAATTTTAATATACACTTCGGATAAAACAGTACCTTTTTATACTCTTTATTTTATTGCTTTTATTGCCGTTTTCTCGCTTGTTGATAAACTGTTGACTGCAGATTTTTTCATTTGCCGCGTCTTTTCTGACATACTATATTTTTTATTGTTAATAAATATAGACACCAGAGGCTAAAGACCTGTGCTAATTGTTAGTTATTATATTATATTTTTTCTTTCTTTCACTCTACGTTTTTTATTCCTCTTTTGTAGTTTAATTTTTACAGTTTTTTTGGCAACATTTTAAAATAAATCCGAATAGAGCTTTCAGTTCGGGGCAGCCAATTCCGCGATGAGATGCGCATTATGATGGTTGAAGGCCGCTCTGACAGATAATAATGGTTTATGTTTGTATATAACCGTTAATAAAATGAGCTAAGAATGCCTTAATTTGTCATTACTTTCATAATTTGAAATATAGAAATAATATTGTTGTTCAAAAATAAAATCTTGGCTTCAAATTAATATCGTGACTCGAAATCGACTAATAAAATACACTTATGTTAGTTCAAATAAACATTAATATTAGAATTACTGAAAATCGGTTGAAATGAACTATTTTAACCGACATGTATTACGCAAAGTGAAAATTGCCGACGTCGCTGTGGGACAATTTAATTAGATTCCTTCGGGCTTATATAACCTCAGTCGATATTGGCGATATTAAAATGTATACATTTGTGTATAACAGGTGGATGTTACCTATAACACGGGCATTAAGTTGTCTACCTTAGGAACTGACGTTGAAGTGTTATATAGTCTTTTATATATTTATTTATTTATACAATACAAGTGTGTGTAAATGGATTGGCATAGGTGTGAGTGTGGTCTAATTTTAATAATTTAATATATTAATATTGCATATTATAAAAAATATTAGCATTCCTATACCATCTTATATATGAACTACAATTGTACGATATTTCATACTCCTCCGACCTCTCAATTTTTGTAATAAGGTACCAAAAGTTTTCTCTGCAACTATTAATAAAGAGACATGATACACTGTAAAAATACACGTACAGTATTGGCTCGTCTTGAACTCAGTATATTTTCTGTGTTTCAATTTGACGCAGCATACAAGTATAAAGAATTGGTTGTCATTTCATGGGAAATAAATTCTAGAATGGCTGGTCAACTTCTGCTTTCAGATATAGATGCTGGAGTCGCAATGGAAGTTAACAAAGCGTACAGAATTAATAACCACTATGAAGAAAATATTGCAAAAGAAGCAACTCTTCCAGCAAATAAAACTAGTAAGACCTCCCAGGTGGTCTGACTGTTTATTGGACTGCTTCTTCTTCTTGTCGTGTCGATGGCGCATCAGACAGTTCCGTTCCAGAACTCAACCACGCGAACAGCATCCGCAGGACGTGGCTCGCATCAGGTCCTCCCACGTACACGTGGCTGGGCAGGAAGGGCACGATAAAAGGGCTATCACCCGGTCGCAGCAAGAGCTACTTAACCTAGCGATATTACGCTCATTTAGGAGGTTAGATATTGTATGCGTCTTATTTTTTAGGCTTTGTGTATTCTGCACAAGTATGTTCAGTTCACTTTTAGTGCTAGTAAGGCTTTATGTCACTAATGTAATAATTACATTTGGTACTTTTAATAGGTAATAATTAAGACCAGGATCATATATACATATTATCACTTTGTTGTAATACATACTGCTTTCTTGCATTGCATTAGTATGTGTTGTCACAAATTTTTATGATATTTAATATTTTCCATCTTTAAGCCGATCTCTGTAGCTCCGCTAGTAATAGCTGCTTAAGCTTATGTATGTATCAAAGCAAACCCGACAAGATTGAAAAGTGTAGCAAACTATCATCACAATCATAAATATTTATGATCTGTATGTTTACAAGCACCATTGTTTTAAGCTGTCGTAAAATACTAGTGCTTTATTGTGATTGCATTTCATATCGCCGTGTTTAGGTTACGTTGTGCATATTTGAGTAATTAGATATATAGTACAGACGCTGGGTGGACTTGAGTATGCATAATATGAGGACCGCATTCTGTGAATAGTTTTGAACTCGGAAAAGCATGCAGATTACGCCAGGCACCAAGATGGTCCATTTTTTACCCCCACCCCTTGAGATATCTAGTAAATAGACCTTAAACATATTTTAGAATTATTATAATGGGTTTTTTTAGCGGGAATTTGCAATTGTTTCTTATGGTTAAATATACTGAAAACTGTTATATAACTGAAAAAAAAAAAAATTGGGCAAGTGTGAGTCGGACAAGCGCACTGAGGGTCCCGTACTGCCATACAATGTTGAAAGATTTACAATTTATTTGAAACATTCCCTGTAATTCAAGAAAGTTGAGAGATTTCTTTATGATGCAACTAAAAATTTACGGCAATGCGTCTTGCCAAAATGTATGTTTCACGTTTTCAGCTGTAAGGAACCGCAGATATTTGGTTTAATTTCAACTATGTACCTTTAGGCCTTGTTTGAGAAAAAGGTCGTGACAAATTGTACTTGTAACAAATGACTGAAGACTGCCAGAACACTTATCAATAATTCTTGTTATCTTATTTTATTCTTGCGTTCTTTTTTTTTTTCAAGTGAATAGCTGCAAGTATCTTTAATTATAAGAAGTAATTGGATATTGCCACTAAAACAATCATAATAATGATGACAAAGTATGTTTAGCACATTCACATGATATCAAAGGGTATGGGGTATAAAAAAATTTGGCCGACATGGCTCGTCGCAACATCCAGAATTATAATTTGGATGGTTGAAAACCATTCACGTAATACGGTTATATGAAGCATACTCAAGTCCCCCCAGCACCTCGACTAATAAATTACTGATTAACAACTTCCGTTTAGTCACACTCGCATCTAACCCAAAAACCAAACTCATTTGAATAATTCTTATGTTTTTTAATAGTTCTATGGATATGAAATCTTCTCAACCAACGTGTAAAAGTTTTGTCCTCGTAATCGAAGAGAAGGCCGTTTTTAAGATTAACGGAGAAAAAATAAAAGAGTTGCTTGGGTAGTAGTACCTAACTAATAAATACTGAATAGACTTAGATGAATTCAGTTTTTATTGAGATCACAGATAAATATATTTCATTTTCATATCTTTATAGATATGTAAGTAAATAACGCGGAAATTTTTCTACTTGTTACGTTGCTGGAGGAAAATAATATGCCCTGTAAATAATGAAGAAAATTATCCGCCGGTATGACCATCTGTAACGGTGTACGTCGAGTCCATAAATATTTATCACTGAATGCACAGATATGCTCATTATGATTCGTATAATGTTTGTTCAGCTTCGTGAGCATGTAAACTTTAAACAAAGGATATACTAACAAAAGATTACGCTAAGACTAACTTTACTAAATAAGAGCTACAGTATTATTTTATACTGATTAGTTCTTCTTAAAAGTCAGTACGGAAGACGAAATATCTTCCGTAAGTTTTATGAAGATTTACAGATACTTTTAATTTAATTAATTTTACTTAAATCATAATATCGTACCTGACCAGCTGCATTGTTTTCTGATGTCCGATGTAGCCATAAATGAAGCAAGTTGCTACTGTTTCTGCCTACTGCATCAGCAAACGGCCCGGTAAGTGTAATGGAGGCCGTGAATCTATCGTCTGATGATTTGAGATAGTATTCTGAAAGGTAAGAATGCTTAAAGATTTGATTTTATGAAGGAATTTAAATTACTTTTGGCTGTCCCGTTGGCGCAGTGGGCAGTGATTCTGCCTTCTGCTCGGGGGGGTCGTGGGTTCGATTCCCACCTCGAGTCTGGGTGTATAATACATATGTATATATAAGAAAACATATCTGTGTATAACAGGCGGCTGTTACCTATAACACAGACATTAAGTTGTCTACCTTAGGAACAAACGTCCGTGTGTCATATAGTCCTGTATATATTTATTTACTTCTATTTTTGCATTTGTTACGGTATCATTTTGGTTACTATATGGCCGATAAAAATATAAAGTAAAAAAGTCTGTGATTCTTAAGGCTACATAAAAATATTATAAGCAGCTTCATACGTGTGCAATGTGCATGTATTATTAATATATATCTTCCTCTTGAATGAATCTGATTGATGAAAATCGAATGAAAATCCGTTGCGCAATTTAAAAGATCTGTACAAGAACGGGAAGTAGGGTTGCCAACCATACGTATCCTACTTTAATTGTGGTAATTATGCTTTATACGTTTCCATAAAAATAAAGTACTCCAATTCAATACTTTATTTCCAGCCACTACAACCTTTAATGCCGTACAAGATAGTAAGTAGAGCGTCAATAAATTTAATGAAAAAAGAATTGTTTAAAATTTATTTAAATAAAAATTTTGATTGTCAAACAAGCTTTGAATCATTTAAATATAGCTAAAAATGTGCTAAAAGCATACAAAAAACCTTTTTAAGACAATAAAACATTTTTTTTCCAAACACTTTATTTTTTCCAATTCAATCTATTTTGTTTTTTTTTTTGTCAAAAAAACTTGGCAACCCTAACGGGAAGCAACTTTGCTTTATATGTAATATGTAAAGATAAGAGAGATAAGAATCAGAAAAGTACGTATTGACAAGCTGACCTTGAATTTCTCCATTACTGACCGCTGTGTGCAGCACCACATCAGTTTTTTCGTTATTGAGTAGCAGTGAGATCGTGAGCAGCACCCAACAAGCTACCAGAGCCGAAAGCTTTATGATCCGTAGAGTTTTGTCTAGCTGATGACGATTGACGAAAATGATGTTTATTTAATTATAATTAAGAACCTACATATGTACATATAATCACATAAATTGGCAAGAGACTTAATGCTGATGTGTAAATTGAACTTAAGCTGATACAAATTATTTTTACTGAAATTGACGTGTAAAGGACTTTCCGAGTCAAAAAATCTATGTGAATTAACAATTTTTTCTTTAACAGTATTTTTTTCATTACTTTTTAATTTATTTTAAGTACGTACTGCGAATACTGAAATCTGCACTTTTTGTTGTTTTGATAAGCCATAACATATAACTCTATTTTTATAACCGCTTTGGTGGCATTTCATAAAATAATTTTACCTGTTTTTTTCTGGGTGAACGTGTTTTTTCCTCTTCATGTTGATGGAGTTGTTCCATCAGTCTGTAAAAAAATAAACTTAATTTATTTATTTATTTTTTATGTTACAGAGGACAAACGAGCTGGCCGTTCACATAAGTGACTACCGACGCCCATGGAAATTTGCACCACCAGCAGACGCGTTGCGTTGGTAGCAGATGCTTTGTCAACCTTTAATGACGAGATTAGGCCACCAGGAAGTCTCAAAAACTGAACGAATCGCGACAACAATACCATTACTTGACGTGACAGTATTGCCACCACTTCTCGCCAATCGTATCTGAGAAAGAGGTACTGGTATCCGGCGCGCTGGCCCATTTCCGCTACAAACTAAAAGGACTGTAAGCATGGCGCTACCTAAATAGACAGGACTAAAGGAAAGAGATGGAGTAAAAGGATATAAAGGTTGATGGAGAGGAGAGAAAAGATGATGGACGGTGATTTCGGACAGTTGTCAATTGCTAATTCTCAGACATGGTATTAAATTAATCCAATGTAATGTAAATTATAAAGACCATAAAATATGGTACTAACGGGGAGACATACACCCAGCATCGGGATAGATAATGCTGAGGATGATGATATATATATATAAACTATACTAAGATTATTAGTTATTAGTAAGTGAAAGAGGCACCTAGTATCTCCATCCTTGCAATTGGCATTTTTATCGATGATTTCGCCATCGTTGGTATCGGAAGTTTTTTTATTAAAATTATTTTTGTCTCCTTCTGGTATGAGTCCTGTTGGTTCCAATTTACCTGCAAAAAAGATTTTGGTTCGTTTGAATTGTTTATCGAAGCATTATATGTATGTAAACATTTGAAGCATGTAATAAAAACAAGTTTGTCAATTTAAATGATTTTTTTTAAGTAGGCAATATTAGCGATATATGTTATACTGGAGTAGTATATACCATCACCTTTGCGGGTCCATTCGTGCCACATGCCCAGCCCATTCCCACTTGAGCTTTGCTGACTTTTTTCCCACATCCATTACTCCAGTGATGGAACGAATATTACCGAAAATTATTTTCATATAGCCAAAACACAGGACAATATTATAATCAAAATAAAAACACACCGTCCGTTCGTCACTGCGGCACATTCGCGACATGCCGCGTTAATACCTTGTTGTCTACCTTAGAAACAGAAGGTCAGGCAAGGCAGGTCAAAGGCAAGGAAAGATCCGTGTGTCATAAAGTCCTGTGTTTATTGAACATTATAAATTCGAAGTCATTTCCTACTTTTATTACAATGTAATATAGGGTATACAGAAGAGAGTAAACAGTTTTAATTAAAATTTACTTAAGACAGGAAATAATAAAGGCAAAATGGAATTGCTACAAAAGATACAGTCATTTTGTAGAGAAAAAAGGCTATTGTGAGTATCAAAATATTAACACAATTAATTAAAAGCAATGAACATACATTGCCTCCAACACAACTGTTCAAAAACATCCATGTATAAATTAAACCGAGTTTTCTTCAAACATCATTGTAATAAGTACTACGTGAAATTTAAAAGCATTTAAAAGACAATAAGATAATATGTATGAATTCAAGAGTAACAACGAGGTAAATCTTTACTTATATAATATACTAGTTGTTACCCGCGACTACTGCCGCGTAAAATTAGTGAAAATTTTTAGCACAATGAGACATAGCCTTCCTCGTTAAATGGGCTATCTAACATCGAAATAATCTTTCAAATCGCACCAG
>JANCMC010009428.1:0-12587 GCA_024363005.1 Charaxes varanes | reverse complement strand
TTCGCGGATTAAAGCAAAGTAGTTTAGTTTCTCATGCATGTCATGGATTTCCGCAAAGTAACGCCCGATTCTATCAAATCTTTATTCATTAAGTAAGTCTTAATTCTTTAATTGGCTGATTGAGGATGTTCGAAACGAAGACTGCCTGTATCATTAAAACACATTAGACCTAAAAGTTAATTGGTCAGTTTATGACTAAGCGTGCAATTTATTATAAAACTATGAAAATAATTTGACTTACAATATAAGGTCGCCGACATAGGGGTACAGTCATGAGGGCAAGAGTGTGTAGAAAATGAAATCTATTAGCAGTTTCAAATATTTTCTTTAGGTCTTCTTTGCTTTCCGTCTCTGGGAATGTGCGGTGCGCTCCCATTGCGCCTAAAACAACCGCTGCAGCTCCACTTAATCCCGCTATCCTAACGAAAGGACCAGCTTCTTGCGCTAATTGCCACAAAGGCATTTTAATTATAATCGGTGAAGGTGGTGTCACTGAATTACTTTTAAATAATCCCTGAAAATAAATGTTTATTTGTAATCCTATATATTTAATAAAATACCTATATCGTGTCGATAGACTCACAGTATTCATAGAGGTATCTATCAGTAATATGTTTTAAAAAGGAGACATGCACCCAAAGCATAATAAACTTACAATATTGCGTAAAACATTCATAGCTCCTTCCGTCACCGTATTTATCATAAGGGTGTCGACGATATTAACCATACCTTTACGAATTAAAATAAAAGCAGGAAGGAAGAACACTTAAATCTGATATTATTTGTAAATATAAATAAATACAATAATATATTTCTTCTACATTAACCAAGTGCTAACTGTAGTTGTAAAATGTAAATATTTTAATATTGAACCATAAAGGCGTAAACTAATGTCACAGAATACAGATTATTAGAATTCAACTATTTACTCTATGATTTCATTCTCCTGCTTATAATTTAACTCTGAGGACTCAAAAAGTCAAAACATAATGGAATACGTACTAATTATTAGTTTTTAATGTTTGATTACAGTAAAGTTGTAACAGAATTAAATTTTCTATTTGAGATGCCCTGGTTCTTGTTCCTCTTTTTCTTTTTTTTAAACCTGGAAAATGCATTCACGCACCCCAATCGACAGTGTACCCGATCTCGGGCACAGTCTCGACTGGGAATATGGGATCTCCGGCTGATTGATGTTCTTGTTCCTCTGGCTGTCGAAGTCTTAACATAAAAACCTTCAAAACGATCTCGCGAAAGCACATACACCTATAATAGAGTCTACAGACGATCGGATTTGGAGCGTTCCCTACCGCGATCTTGGTGCGCTTTGGACCATATCCGTCATATCGTCTGTACAGCGTTCTACCGCACCTTATTATTATTATTGACGGTGAAGTCAGTCCAGTGATTCTCTCCGCAGGATTTAGTCCAGTCAGCACCTTATCCGCTTGTGTGTACGGACCTCTCCGCACTTTCATCCTAGGTATTTAATTGTTGCCACTTACTTATTTTACTGGTCATATTGCAATTACAAGAAATATGTATTTCTATGTTATAGTCATATCTGGGTTGGCAGTTGTTAAACTTAGTAAATGTTATAAAGTTCGTTTTAGAGATGTTGAGGGTTAACACGTTTAGGTTAATCCAAAAATATACTCGAGAGAGTCCCTCCTCAGCTGTATTCTTAACGTTACTCCAGGCAGTACCGTCTGCATATGCGAAGATATTCGCGTTGTTTATTTTGAGGTTAAGGAGATCGTTTATGTAGAGCAGAAAAAGAGTTGGGCTCAGAAAACTCCCTTGGGGTAAACCGTCGCAAATTGTTTTCTCATTACAAGTAAATCGCCAAACTTGACATTTTTCATATGTTCACGTAAATAGTGTTTCGAAAGGGACAGCGGCATATCTCATATCCTAATATTTCCAGCTTTTTCATAAGTTTAAAGCATTTTTCACAATTCGTGTAAAATGATAACACGAACCTTTATTTGTCGTTTCGTTTCGAACATAAAAGAAAGTAAATTGCCGAGAAATAATTGTGAAAGGCTTACTATCTTGCTTATTCATACTCTGAGGGCACAGTGGAAAATTAGAATTGAAATCGAGATTATATTTATTTTACTATGGTCTCTACTTCCCTGATTACCGGCTCTAGTATTTTTGAACAGTTACCACTGAGGGACCTTCAATAGAAGAGCAAATACTCGCTTTTAATATTGTTTAGATAAATATGTTGAGCTACACAGTCGATCTTCAAGAAAAGTGCATACTCATTACTCAGGCTAGCAACGCATCAGCTCTCTGGTGTTGCAGTTGTCCATAGTTGTCGGTAATCACTCGAGTAAACGCCTACCCGTTTTCACCTCGTTATATAAAAAAAGTCGCGATAGCAAAACGGTAAATTATTGGACTGATATTTCTAAGGTCTCCCCTAACGCAAGTTTCTTAAAAAAAGCTTCACTGGAGTGGTAACAGTAGTATTGAGGATAACTCACAATATTTCTAATATTCTTAAATAATTAAATTGCAGCCGCAATGGGTGTCCGAATTGAATACAAAACGGCACACGAAGCGGAAGCGGTGGACCTCGAGAGACGAAAACCCATCGCGCCCGCACCACAGCCGGATAAACTGGACGATGAACGGGATATTGTTGAATATAAACGTATACTAAGGGCGGGGGTGCCCCCAGAAAGTGTAAGTATCGAATGAGAAAAGACGCATCTGTAGCAATAATTAAATAGAAGCTTAATCGCATAAATGATAAAACTATTTTTTTACAAGTAAATAGAATGTTTTGAAAATTGTGTACAATTATTATTACGTTAGTCGCCAATTAAAAAACGATCAAAATAGTTGTTACCATCAATTTATACAAATGTACGAACGAATACTCGTTTATAGGCCAAACCTTTGAGTGAAATTTGTATAATTTCCCTTTTTCAGTATGTGGAAAATTTTCGAAAGTCGGTTGAGCAACATGAAAAAGTTATCACGGAGAAGGGCCATCTAGTTGAAAAAGACAAACCTATTCTAGGTCTGTTACCTGAATATTCGAGAGATATATACAAACACAACGACAATTTGAAAACAAAAATTGATAAAGTAATTAATATTGAAAATATTTGTACAGCAATAGATGACAATGTAAACAATGAAAATATTGCATCCATACAAAGCAATGTAGAACAAAATATTTCAGAAGAGCTTATTGAAAACAAAGAGGAAGAAGCCATAAATGGTAATAATGAAGATCTAAAACTTAATTTACAATCAAAATATGAAATAAACATTGGAAATGAGTATGTCGAAGAAGTAAAAAATAATTCTAAATGTTTAGGAGAATTAAAGAAGACTGAAAATGAAGTCATTAAAAAGGAATTCGAAAATAAGTCTGCTAGTATAGATAATGAACTTAGTATAGACAATAATACGTCGATGATAGATGTAAGTAATTATACAAATAGTCATGAAAATACTGAAAAATGTAAACTTAAAGCAAGAGGAGTGGATGATAAATATGTAGTAACAAAGCAGAAATATTATAAAACTAAACAAGTCAATGATGTAGATAACACGAAGGTAATAGAACACATATTTCCTTACAAAAATTGTATAGAATTACAAAATGGTCAAATAACCCTGGAATCCATTGAAAGAAGCAAAAGAACGCTGTTGGCAGAACTAAAAAAGACACTGTCTGAAGAAGATATTAAGAAAATGAATTGTTTCTCTATGAAAGACATAGATATAGATGCGCCGGATTACGTCAATGAGAAGGTCGAAAATGTTGGTTTCGATTCTAAAGAGAAATACAAGAGTATTGTAAACGTATGGTCTGATGACAAAGAATATAAACCGTATTATTTAGATGGTAAAGGTCAGAATGGAAAAGATTTTGATTTCGATTATCAACCCGATTTAAAGGGCCACCCAGGCCCCAGTCCAAGTGTTATTCTGCAGGTAAGTCTAATCTTTTTAGATATTTTAACGGTAAGAGTGTGAGCACATGTGCCTTTGGTTAGTATATTAAAATTTTTACTGAAATAAATTATTTTTTAAATGTGAACCTTTAATCAAACCGCGCCACATTACACAGATTCGCAAAAAGGTTGAATAAAAATTTGTCCATTTATTATTTCGCAAAGTACATGCATGTTGATGAAAAACATCGAAATCTATAATTTAAATGAGTCTGAATAATTCAGGGCGTTTATGACTGTTTACAATTCCATAAACTAATATCTATTTTTCTGATCATAATACAAATCTAGATCAAGAGCGTGTCAAGACACTATTATATAGAAGGGTTCCGTATCTGTTATTCGATAGAGGTACTTGTTAAATAACACCCAAAAGTAGTTGTCCCATTTCGCTCTAAATAATTGTCGTAATGAGTGTTTAGCGTTCTAAATGTAAATTATCTGTAAACATAGATAATTTCTCTCTAAAGTCCTCTACATCTTATAGTTGGGTAATCCGGTTAGTGGGGGGGGGGTGTACCTTACCGGGGGATAGACGTACTGGCAAAGTGACAGCGAAACTATAAGGGTTTCTCGTACGGAATACCAGAGGCCTCACGGGCTCAAGTGAACTCCCTGGTTACTCCTGTGCTACATGAAAAAAAAAAATTGGATAACATTACGCACTGACCTGCAAGGCTGTAGTCCAGGCACGTGGAATCTCACGTGGGCTGATTGCGGTGGTGTCCGGAGCGAAGAGAAGGTCTTGAGTGTTTGCGAGACTCGATCGAAATGGGGCGATGGCCTCCGAATCCGGTTACTCCGGTACGCTGACTTGACAACTAACTGTCAAAGGCAGCCATAGAGTGGCAGTGCGTAAGGACATGGAAGTAGTAAGGGGAGGAGACCATCGACAAGTGCGCAGAGATTATAAAATCTAATTTGAAACCCAATACTCTGTTCAAATTCCACTGGGCTATCGTCCTGGTCACTCCTTACACAATATTCCTAACAGCTCAACTGGATTGGCACTACCCAAAGAATGTAAAAAAAATATCGTTTAAACCATCTACAAAGTTAATTATAATTCAAAAAGCAGTAAATTTCGACCGGCTCCCAATTTACATGAAGTTAATAACTCACAGCGTGACAAATTTAATAAAAAATATGTGGTCGGGAGGGCTATAAAATATTTCGGTTTCGCGCGAAAATTTATGATAATGCCCGTGACGAATTAATGTCCGAGTATCTGTATAATTTGGGAAATTAAAATTTAAACGCCAAAAATGCATTTTAAATAGTCACTGCATCCTCTAATTAGCGGTAGCGACACGCTTGTAGCCGAATTAGGCCGGCGCGTCCGGGTACCAGTACCTCTTTCTCACATGAGATCGGCGTGAAGTGGCGCATTAGACCTCGTCTGTGTAATTTGATACAGGTCCTAGAAACTGAATAAGGTTTTCATTCACTTAGTCATTCATTCACTTAGTCATTCATTCATTCGTTCGTTCGTTCGTTCGTTCTTTCGTTCTTTCGTTCGTTCGTTCGTTCATTCATTCATTCATTCATTTAGTCACTCCTAATATATTCATATTATATTTCTTAACACATTAAGTGCAACTGAAGACTACTTAAGTCAAGGACTATAATATACTCAAGGGCTATAATAGGATTTTTGAAACCTCTAACGTATATTAACTACGTATAAGAACTTCTGGTATGTATGTATAGTCGACCAAAAAAGAGCTTTACCATTTTGGATGACAGCTCCTTCCTCTTAAAGAAGATTTTGCTTAGGGTTATTGTTAGAAATTAACATAATGCATAACAAACAAATATGAGCCTTTTAAATAATTGACGTGCAAACGACATTCGACCTTGGCGTGGCAAATCAATTTTTTGGTCGACTATACATGTTGTCCCGTGTAAACAAAATGAGATTAAAAACTAGTCCCTAGTTACGTAGAGGGAAAATAGAGATGGCGTCGGATACAAGGGACAATTGCAAAGCTCTTTCGGAGATAAGGGCGAAATAAAACGTAAGCAATTATTTTTTATGTCCGCACCACCGGCCGGGCGAGGCCTGCGTACAAAATGGCAGGCCTCGCAGCCATGTTGTTAGTAAGGGTTCTTCCACACATACCATAACTTCAAACATGGCCCAATTTTGCAATACACAAATCAAACCTTTTCATTTGATACCCTACTCATAGTTTAGAAATTCTAGGCGGAGAACCACCTTATGGGCAGACATATGTATGAACGGACGGACAGACCGAAATTATAAGGGTTCCTTGTAGTACTACGTAACCCTAAAAACTTACAATCTCATTCTCAATTATCAAGGGAACAAAAAAATAAAGCATTTAAAATATCCAAACTAAAAAGGAAGCGGACCACCAGTACAAATAATTTATCCCCAAAATACGCAGTAAACTCATTTAAAGGGGAAACTTATCTTTCAATTACGGAAGTTAAAGATAAAACTTTGACTTAAGAACTAAAAGCAACGAAAAGTCACAGAGCTGGATTTAATATCGGCCTAGACTTTATTGCGATCACTGCCTTGAGATCATTATTTACTCATCCATCCTACAAAGGGTTCCTTTTCTATTAAAACTAGAAAGTGACGACTCACGAAGCCCGTTGAAAAGAATTTAAGGACGATATCTTCTTTCTATGTGTTGTAGCTCGCAGATACATTGATAAACTTTCAGAAATGTGTACCGGTTTAAAGAATTATTTCTCTTAAGAACATAATAGTTCGCTTATTGAGAACTTAATCTTAACATGTTGAAAAATACAAATTAAAATAAATGGTTGACACTCGAAAATATAGGATAGACGTAGAAAATACAGGGTACGTGTATCCTCTTATACCGGAGCCATACATAGCTTCATTTCAATGATCATGCAGTGCCATGACTTTGTGTGACTTTACAAAGTTTTGTAGAACTTTGTAGACTTCAAGGTCAAAAATGTACAAACATTGAGCTATGTCTGGCTCCGGTTTGGAAACCAAGACAGTTTCATCTTTGTTCGGTTAAACGTCTTGCGAGAATATCTCGAAAAGGTAAATTTGGATAAACGTTTTCTGCTTGTTCTATACTAATCAGAAATCATTTAAATTATGTATTTATCTTATAAAATGTGATACACAAATTTAGTATTGTGAGCGTGATTAATAGGGATTAATAAAAAAGGAAACAACAACATACAACAATCCGCCATGATAACTAAAACACCCATTAGAGCGTGTGACGTTACCGTATATTATAAGTGTGTTCCAATAAGCGATTGCAACGTTTTAAAGTTCTCATTCAGATATTCGACATTTGACGACTATGGTCGTTACGGTCGCGACTAAAACGGCGAGGTGACGCTTAATGGAACGCACTGTTAACATAAAGTAACGTCATGACAACTTCGAGTGTTCTGGAGGAAATTTTAGTCCTTAAATTTATAATGTTTTTTTGCTATAAAAACGTTAATTTCTGCAGAAATATTATTTTCTTTTGGCATTAGTAGATACTTGAAAACATTATAAACCTATTTTTTCAAAATTTGCCGTCATTTCTATAAGGACAGATGAGATTACACGATATTTTGTACTAACGGACCCGCAGACATTGTCCTGCTCTAACGTTGGCTTACTATTGAATATTAAAATAGCACCACTATTTATTGGTTGCTTACGCCATTGACTGCCAGCTCGGCCCCCTGTATTTTAAATCTCTTATATCATCTAAGATATTCATTTTAATGATATGCTGTAAAGGGCCATTTTTTGCTGTATAAAATGTACAACGTTTCACCGCATCTACACTTTATCAAGTGTGACTGCGGTCAAGCGCTTGCCTATCTCCAATAAAAAAAAAAAAAAAAAAAAACTAATTTTACGCGGACTAAGTCACGGGAACAGCTAGTACTTTATGTAAAGGGTAGTAAAATATTTTTATAAAATATGTATTATTAATACATTAAATTATTAAAATAAACCCTCACTTTATACCAACATATACATATACACTGTATGTATGTGTATATATGTTGCTTTTTATACTAGCTATACCCACGATTACGTCTGCGCTGATGTCGTTATAAAAGCCTTTTAATTATTTTTTCGTAAACATAAACACTGACGGAACTTTAACTCTTTATATAAAATTATAGTAGTATATTATAGAAGTGTGACATTCAATCAAATATCGTTGAAAAAATCTTATTAAAATTGATCCAGCCGTTTCGGAGATTACCCACAGTAAACAGACATACTGACTATTTTTTATTCGCACTCGTAGTCCCCCACATCTAAAATTCTTTACGTTACGAATAAGTCTCCTCTTGTCTCTTCTTATCTTAAAATAATACTAAAGCATTCATATTTCCACGCTTTTTTAGAGTTCCGTAGTACAAGGAACCCTTATAATTTCGCTCTGCCCGTCCGTCTGTCTGCCCGTTAGGTGGTCCCCCCCTAGCATTTCCAAACTATTAGACGTAGAGACTTGAAATTTTCCATGTTGATAGGAAATTCCAAAAACTCATTAGGAAAATTACTCTGAACGAAATCTTGGACAAATTTTGAAGTTATTAAACAAATACGTTTATAGCGAAGAGATCTGCAAGTTGTAAGATTGTGGGAACACCCAGGAAGGCAATTTGTTCCACATTTTACACGTACGAGGTAGAAAAAATACATATGATATCCATATGTATTTTTTTGCGCTGGACAACTTTTTACTTTTGAGAATTTTCAATTTAAGAAGCTGTTCACGTGAAAAACAATAAAAACCGTCAGTAAAGAACGCCTTGGGGAAGTTTTTCTTCTACCGTGGTCATCAAAATTTTGATTAAATTCAAGTGCATTTTTGCAAATTAAGGTACCTATTTCGATCAAAAAAACTTCTCGGGTGCACTAACCTATCTAATAGCTAATTATACCTCGATAATAACGGCAAATAGATTAGTAATACTGAAGAATAACTGCCTCATCGATTACCATTAGACGAGATTAACGTTAATCGTTAATTAGTATCTAATCTTTTACTAATACAAATAAACAAACTTTATACACATACAAAATATATTTATGTAGTAAATGAATATATTGAAAAAAGCGTAGTTTTCTCAAAAACGGTAATAACGCCCACACAGACTATCGTGTTCGAGCATTGAATAAATATCTTGTAAAAATGTTGTATGAAACGCAATCTTCATGTCCACAATCACCGGGATAAATAAATATACCAGTAACAAATGAATGTAACGTTTTTGAACACGGCGATTTTGTGGTTGTGTGTTTGAATGGCTATATGGTAAAGTTGTCAGGTTTCAGATTGCTTTTAACCACGCTTTTGACTTTTTTGGGGTTCCGTAGTCCTACAAGGAACGTTTATAGTTTCGCTTTGTCCGTCCGTACTTATGAATGATTAAATTTTAGCTTAATATTAAAATTGCTTAATCTATTTGCACACTTAAGTAATAGTTGAATGTATTGGAATTAATTACTTTTATAACATCATTTGTACCACATTCTGGCTAATAAAGATATGATTATTGATTATTACTAAAAAGTTTTTAATAATATGTATTCAGTGTTATCCTGATCTAGTACCGGTACTAGATGCTCATTCTTCCTCTACTCTATCAAATTCATATAGTTTAAAGGACGATTTATATCAGGCGAGTGAATGCTTTTTCTGTCCCTTCTCAGCGAAGGCTCATTCTATTCCTATCTGGCTATGACTTTGGGGTTAATTAAGCTGACCGCCTGCTATCTCACGTCATCCCCGGAATCTCTACAATCTCACGACTAATATCCCTTAGGCCAGAACCAGACATAGACCAAAGTGTTTGTACACTTTTGTCCTTGAAGACTACAAAGTACTACAAAACTTTGTGCAGCTACACAAATTCCCCGGCCACACTACGTGATCATTGAAATGATCATTCAAATCAAGCTATGCCTGGCTCTAGCATCAGAGACATTAATCGGTGCCCACTGTTTTACGTGCCTTCCGAAACACGGAGGAGGTCGGTGTTTGAAAAACAGCGTAAAATGTATTTTTTATGTAATTAAATATCTTTAGTTCAATATATATCATTAAATCCTTGAAGTAAAATGAAGTCAGAACAGTATGTCGAAGTTGTGAGTACACAAGTCGAGCGGAACTCGCACGCACCTGTATCCGGCGTCGCTTCCGCTGTCAAACGGTGTATTATATGATTAGGAATATAAATTATACAAATATGTTAATTAATATACATACTTAAAGATATTTATTTTCAATAAGCCTACATGGCGCTAGAATAATAAAAATTTATTTTATTAAAGGGTAAGTTCTAAGAAAATTAAACTATCAATTACTACTATTTCTACTTGAAAGGATATTATAAGCATGTGGTTATAATTACAATACCTTAGCCAAAATGGGTGCAAAATTAACCACAAAACCTAAAACCTATCATAAAGTAACAGTTAAACCGGAAAGGTAACTTGAAGCCTAGAAAGTTTATTAAGTAAAAAGATAGACAAAAATTTATAAGTTGCTTCGCTCAAGCCCGACCTAGCTGAACTAATATTGTGCCTCCTCTAAAGACAACCTTTCAAAAATAGCCTAACTGGAAACTTAACAAGAATATTAGGCATTCAATCCTCATAATTTTTTTTACATAAAAATAAATAAATGTGGTTAACACCTTGGGCATGAAACAAGTCGGTAACTATAAACATCTTATTGAACCATTATCATAAGAAACCCACATTGACAAAATAACCATTACTTGATAACACAGTGTAAAATATACCACTGATGGTGATAGGTACAGAAAAAAAACCTAAGAGAAAAATTCGGATAGCAAATAGTCTTAAAAACCTAGTAGTCACTTAATAAAAGATTTTGCTAATACTTAAACTGAAAATTAATGTTAAGAAGATATTCTTATTTCTTTTTCATTTGATACAAAATGATTTGAAATAAATAAAAAATCCTTTTATTTAAAATATAATTAGTACAATTTTGTACTAATACCTCTTTTTCACATGAAATCGGCGTGAAGTGGCGGCAATGTTGTGACGTCAAGTTATGGTATTAATGTCAACGCATCTGCGAACCTTCTGGTGGTGCAGATGTCCATGGGCGTCGGTAGTTACTTACCGTGTGCTCGTTTGCCCCTTCTAAAATATAAAAAAGCAATTTTGATCTGCATAAAATGTATACCGTATCTAGCGTATTTAATATTATAAGGATTAATACGGCCTTCTTTAAAATAACTTTGTAACTAGGTAGTTAATTGTTTTATCTTTTATTTATTTTTATCTTTTACATATTAGTAATATGATAAAACGATAAAAATAAATAAAAGATAAAACAATTAACTACCTAGTTACAAAGTTATTTTAAAGAAGGCTGTATTAATGGCCGTATTAATTATAATTTATCTTTTACATATTACTAATATGTAAAAGATAAAAATAGTTACTGTAGGTTATAAATTATAATTCGTTGAATTTTTTATAGATCGTTTGATATACAATTGAATATCTTTAAAAGTACACTAGTAAATAATTTTGATCTATTTCGTAAGACAGTTCACGCAATATAATCTCACACAACTATGTTTTTTTACATGAAATTAAAAATAAGTTAAGTAGCTCTTTTTTCTGATACCTGTCTACGGGTCACAGTTACAACTTTACACGTATGCAGGTGTTCATAAGTATACAAGAATCAGACCCTAAGGAATCTAATCAGACCCTAAGGAATTCATCTTTCAGAAAATAAGTTATTTCTCACGACGCAGGAATCTCAGGATATAGATTTAGAAAATTTTGCTAAGGGTTATTGTTAGAAGTTAACGTAATGCATAACAAGCAAAAATAATCCTTTTAACTAATTGACATGCAAACGACATTCAACCTTAGCGTGGCAAATTATTTTTTTAGTGGACTATACTAGCTTTGTTCCATAAATAAGTATTCTTTTGTCGATTTGAGTAACTTGTTTGATGTCAGCTTTTGGGTTGTGACAATCTTTATAACAACTGTCAAAATCTGAAAATAGCTGAAAAGTTTGTTTGCCTCTTTGCTTGAACGCGCTAATATCTAGAACTAATGGTCTGATTTGAAAAATTCTTTCAGTGTTAGATAGCCCATTTATTGAGGCTATAGGCTACATGTCATCACGCTAAAATTTAAGCTATTTTTATTTCCTAATTTTACGCAAACGAAATCGCGGGCACAGCTTGTAATATATATAATATATGCCCTGTAGCACCTAAGATATTAAATTATTCTACATTTGAGTAATTACATTAAAAAGTGTCTACCTAATTATTTAATACTTATTATTATAATTCATAATACCCACCTGAAGCTCGTAACATTCTGGCGACTTAATATCGTCGTCTCAAATATTTGTGTTATTCATGTTTCAAATAGACTCTTCTTCTTCTTCCTAGCGTTGTCCTGGTTAAATACTAGGGTCCGCTTAGATTGTAGGAGATGTGGCTGTGGGGCGAGTTAAGATAACCGATTGCCATCTGACGTCATCCTGGAACCCCCACGATCTCTAGTAATTAAAATTAATATGCCAATAATAGTAATATATAAATCTTTTATAATCA
>JANCMC010009421.1:0-12588 GCA_024363005.1 Charaxes varanes | reverse complement strand
GAAAGATAGATAGATACACAAACAGAAAGACAGACAAAAGCTTTTGAAATATTTTTGACGTACTGTAATCCCCCCCTATAACACGGCAGGTTTATTCCACATTATAGGAACTCGCGTTGTGGGATTATTGTCCCCGCTCGTACGACCTCGAATTTGCATAATATAATATATATATTATAGAATAATATTAACCCGTTATAGGAGCACCGTATTGTATGGGGATTACAGTAATTTTAAAGAAATCTTCTGGGCATTGGTTTTAAGCTTGTGGCGGAAAAACAAATTTCTCAAAATTTTCTTTTGAACAAAAAAAGAGATAGGTAGGATTAAAGTTCAATTAAATTGCCTTTTAATTTTGTTCAATTTATTTGAGGTTTGCGGCAGGTTTGTGGGTTTTTTGAACTTTCAGATATATTTTCATCACTCATAATATCATCTTTTCTCTGTTATTTAGTCGCTAACAATATTAATAAACGATTTTGTGTTAATGACGAAAATAGATTAGCATTCTAGATAGAATTTTTAATTTTTAAGAAAGCAAGGTTGATATCTTTGAAAATCTATGAAGGAAACTTAAAGTAATGATAATAGAAAAAGTGCAATACTTTATTTCCTTATAAACTTATAAACCAGGAGACGGGCATAGAATAATGTATTAGTGTAACCCAACATTCAGACAGGACAACGTCAGCCGCTAGTATTATGTATTTAAAAAAAAAAACAATCTATATTTTCAAACAAAGTTGACAATGTGTACTAATTATTAAAATAAAGTTCCTAACAAACTACTTGATTTAATGTGATTTCAGAGGCACATAGCTGATTGTACAAGAAATAACATAGGGAACCTTAGTAATGGTACAAGAATAATGCGGAAGCTATAGCTCAAAGTGTTTGTACATTTTTGTCCACAAGGACTTCAAAGTCTTCAAAGACTACAAAGTACTACAAAACTTTGCGCAGCTACACAAACACCCACATTACATGATCATTGAAATGATCATTATAATGAATCTACTGAAATTTTAAACAATTACACCTAATTTTGCGCGGACAAAATCACAGGTAATAGCTAGTGATATTATAACATTCAAAGTCCAACTTCTTCATCATCTGTTTTCAATGGCAAGCAGTATATTTTGGCAGTAAGGACTTATATTTTCAAAGCCTAAAGAGAAGCAACATTAATTGCTCAATCTGAGGCGGCCATCAAGTAACCAATAAAAAACTATGGAGATTAGAATAGAAGGATTAATATCTCTGTATATTAAATATGTCCCCAGGAACTCTCACAAGCCGAACGAAACGCGACAATAACACCATAACTTGACGTGATAGCATTGCCATCACTTTACGCCGATCTTAAACGAGAAAGAGGTATTGAAACCCGGACGCGATGGTGCAATTCGGCTTTAGATCAAAAGGTTTTCTTTGGAGAAATACAACTTCAAAAATTTCTTTAAAAAAAAGTATCATATTAAGTCTAATTTTTTCTTTTAATTTATAGAAACGAGCAACGAACAACGAACTTGCAGCAAGAACTTTAATTAGGTTAAATTACAAAATGTCTTAATTGTAGCTTAATTACTTAACTGTCACTGTTTGGTTATGTATGATTTTTTTAATATTAGAGTTCATAATGTCAAGGAGGTCGTAGCTTAATAACTTGCCGTCATTTGAGGCCCAGGGGGGTGGATCTTGTTTTATCTGTTCGATAATTGGTCAGATCCACTACGGGTACGCGATCCTGGAGCTATTGCCTAGCCCTAGCTGCTATTGTCATTCCCCCTATACCGTTCGTGACAGTAGTATCCGCATCCTTTCTCCGGTCCCCATCTACATTTATATTCTTTTTCTTTCCCTTATTCTTTCTAATTAGAGGTAGCGCCATGCTTGTAGCCGAATTGGTCCGGCGCGTCCGGGTACCAGTACCTCTTTCTTACATAAGGTTGGCGTGAAGTGGCGGCAATGCTGTCACGTCAAGTGATGGTTCTGTTGTCTCGTTTCGTTCGTTTTTGAGACGTCCCGGTGGCCTAAACTCGTCATTAAGGCCGGCAATGCATCTGTCTAGTCTTGCAGATGTTTGTTGCCTGCAAAATAAAAAAAATAAGGTCTCAGATTAGGTTAGGCATACTTTATATCCTAACAAAATCGATCCACCACTTCGCTTGGTTTATACACGGCATTATATTAAATGGTTTCTGGAAATTGAACGCACACATTTTTTCGTGCGTACCAATAATGTTCTGTCTGCAACAAAATCAGTCAGCTGTTTAAATCGTTAAATGCTTTAAAAATATCCAAGAATAAGAGTGTACGTAACTCAAACCGTTCTAAACTGGTAGCAAGCTAAACCACACACATTTTGGTATTAAATAACAGGACGTAGTAACTGTAAAATGATTTATAGATGTTCAACAAATAGCCCTTTTGTTCTGTTGTGTTTCAGTCTGCTGATAAACTGCCTGATAGTCAATCACGTGCTTATTTGGCTGATAATGTTCGAATTTCAATCAGATAAAAAGGCCGCTATAACATCCGTATGACTTTAGTACCTACAAGCTAATTTCACAAAACTTGTTGCTACTTCTTTGGCTTAAAAATTAGACCTTAGACATATTAAACTCAAAAAAATGGCCTGCAATACAGATGCACTGTAACCCTTTTGGATTCTTTGAACTATCCCCTTTCCTACAAGTTTCAATAGTAATAAGGTTTCACACGATATATATAAAGAACCAAATCTCTCAATTATTTAATCACTAGTTAAAATATGGCCTATTATTTGTTATATTGATAAGCTACATGGTCAGATATATAGCACAAGACAGTTGAAGGCATCACTATATCATTACGTAATCATCAGTTTATCGGTAATTATTCTTCTATAGATGTCATCGCAAATGACTTCCAATTAGAGTTGTAACGGAACCTCCTTTTCGCCTCCGTAAGTGAAGAACTTCTGTATGAAATACTACCTCCGCATCCACATTTGCCTCCGTATCTTTTCTGCGGAGTTGTAACGGAGGTATATTTTCGTCGAATTATAGTAGGAAAGGAGCGATTCTAGGCGATACGTCCGCTCGGTTAAGTGTTTCATGTGGAATGGTAAAGCTTATAGGTACTTGGCATTGCTTGTGAGGCTTTCACGCGCGGGCAGCCGATGGTGTACTTACCAACCTATATTTTAAACAAGTACTTACTATTTATATTATATTTCTTTAAAAAATCGTGATATAGTTTTATTTTCACCTCCGAATCCGCCTCCATATCCGCATCCGCTTCTACGCCCGTTAAGAAGGCCTTCGTCGTAATTCCAATGTATGGAAAGCAAAGCCACTTTCCTCTTTGTAGTGTTAATATCTTATGTGATGATAAACCCACCTAACAAAGAAGCGAAAACTATTATCATCATCATTAGTTTGGAAGTCGATGAACTACAAATAAACAAAAGATGGAATGGAGATTTGTATATTACTATGCATATAATAAATGACAAAAATTATAACACTTTAGTTCATAATTGTCATGAAACATTGTTATCGGTTGTGTGATAACAATCGAGTCCGTTAATGGCTGGAAATAATACTGCTGGCGCCGGACAGAGTGGCAAAATTTATGGCCTATTCAAATCTGATATGGAGCGGCAACTCTCATTACCTCCCACTGAATTCATTCATATGACTTCTACAAGACTCTTCATCTTGATGCTTGGCATTCTTGATAAAAGTTATTCAAACTACTGCAAGGAATTCAAATTTAAATGTACAAACGTTTCTTACAAGTGAGAAGGTTGCAGTTTAATCTATGACCGGTATTTGAGTCGACCGCTAGGTTAAACAATTCTTACCGTGGTCGGGTATCAAATGGGTGATCCATAACATTAGTTTCCAAAATATCCGTCTTCCTTTCGGAAGGTATGTTAAAGAGTGGTGCCCGATTAATGTTACTGATTGATATTGGTCGGAAGATTGTATCTCTACTGCTTGTGGGAGACCTCTACAACTTGTGGGAGTTTAGGGGATGACGTCAGACACCATCAAATCCGCGTCACCTTCGACATTAAAATACACAATGCTAACCAACAGAATCACATGGGGCGACATCGTGAAAACGAATCTTCTAGTAAGTGGAAGGGATTTTGACCCTCAATAATGGAGACTACGACGCAGAGAAAGAGAGAGAGAGAGATTGAGAGATTTTAATCCTCGCACACAGAGAGAACAGTTAATTAAAAAAGACAGAGAGAGTATTGCCGCATCCACTCTTAAGTCTTAGCAAAAGCTTTGCGTTCCGTTGGCGAAGAATCGAGAACATTTAGGCATACATTAAAGCATTCCTAGTTTTCTTAAAAAAATATGTTTAAGTGTCTTTTGGGATCGACTGCGTAACTCTAATAATATGATCCTCCAGACGATGAGTGATCATTTCGTCGATGCAGCATCGCTGTATGAACCGCAAATGAATTTAATCTTTGTAATTTTTAAATTATTTACATATTATTTTATCAATTATTTTTAATCTTATTGTACTTTTTTTTGTTATATGTATATAAATTTTAATATCTGTGGGCCCTAGATGCCTGTGAATAAAGATTTATTATTATTATAAGTTTACTTACAACAAATATTACGTTCTAAGAGTTTATTTTGTAGCCGTCTGAAAGTGGTCCTTAAATTACAGTCTTATTACCTGCGGATAACATGAAATTGCTCTTTGTTTTATTTTCAGTTATATAAGGAGGCTAGTAACATTTTTGGCGTAAACTTGCCATGTGAATGTACTTGTTATCCCCGAGCCAGACATAGCTCAAAGTGTTTGTACATTTTTTGTTCCTGAAGTGTACAAAGTTCTACAAAACTTTGTGAAGTTACACAAAGTCGCCGAACACACTATATGATCAATGAAATGATCTTTCAAATGAAGTTATATCTAGCTCTGGCATTAGGTGTGCAAGTACAGACCTACTCAGAGAATAAGAGGTTTTACCATCCCTGTTGAAAAATTCCCATATAAACCAATTAAATGGGACATAAGCCACACAGAGACCAATCAGGTGTATTGTTTTTTATGCGATGTTTGTCCCATTTAATTGGTTTCTATGAAAATTTTTCAATAGAGAAATTTGACATACATTCACAATATAGGTATATATGTTAAGGGCCAAATAATTAATGTTGGAATTATTTATAATGCCCGGGCATTATGAAAAATGTCTAGCTCTATCGGGTTAAGTGATTAATTTATTTAACACATTGCACGGTCATTATTATATTGCTATTTGACAATTGGGCGATTTGCTAATAAAGTTAAATTTGACGTGGTGGGAGGAGGAACGGGTAACTGCTGACCGTTTACGAGGTATGAAGGCTCGACAAAACGACATTTTGGCGCGAAGCGACCAAGGCGAAGGCTTCTCGATCGCTGTTTTAAAACAATAAGAATAACGGGTATAGATTAAAACCGACATTTTACGTCAATAAAACAGAAAAGCTTCGTTCGATAAAATATTAAAATAAATAATAATCGTTAAAATAACTGCCCGTATGTGTTACTATCTTTTTTGCACTATGAACTTTTTTTTTTACTAATGCGTGTTCGAGCAAGCGGTGACGAATGCCGGTGTGCGGAAAAATCTGAATAGATTTATAATACACTGGTAATGTAATAACTTTTAAAATATTTTGTATGTGTGAATAGTAAATTAAAAAAAGTAAAAAGTTCCCTAGTAAGAAAATCTCTCTGGTAATGAGAATCTTATTCAAATAAGTTTGGAAGATGTGTTTAAGAAAGGCAAGACGTCAAATCACGTATAATAAATTGGTTTTAAGCCCAGGGTTGGACGGCAGAGCCGATACAGGATAAATGGTTCCAACGCTCATGATTGATCATCTCAGTATATTTTTTAGTACATAAAAACGCATGGAACATATATAGTTTCAGTTTTCACGATCGTAGTCCAGATCGAACCCTAGGGCATACAAAATCATATACTACAACTCATAAGCCTAAGTGGTAGCTATACAGGGAAAGGAAATAAAGACATATACTCGACGCTATACCCCATACTATACTTGACGCGATTGTCGATGCTATACCCGACGTTATACTTGACGCGATAACGGATATCGTAATTCTAAAACTTCTTTTTTGTGTACATAAAGTATATTTTCTGACAAAATTTGACTATCCTTTGAAATTGCACCTGTATATTAACATAACACGTATATTATGAGTTTGCAAATTGAGAATCCTTCTAGTTTTTTACATGTACACAAAAATGTAGCACATATCTAAAAAGATAGCACATAAAGAACTTATTTAGCTATAGAACTCATCTACTAAAAGACCTGATGAAAATAAAGTAACAGTTTATTTTTTTTTAATCTTTTCACTGTAACAATAAATGCATACTAGACTACTTAAATCAAACTATATATACGCACCGGCAGGATTAGCGGTACACAAAAAAAGGGAGAATATAAAGTAGTTAGTTTGATTTTTAAACAAATTATAATTAAACATGAAACAACAATTACGTTAATATGTTTTGACATTTGTTACACCATATCATAGACTACTAAACTAAACGAAATGCGTTTTTCTTACAACTCTTCGCAGCATGCTCAGACGGATGGAAACCTTAATAAGAGTACGGAGATAACACTGTATATGAAATATTCATTTAATTAATTGTAAATAGTGATAAAATATTTCTGTTTCAAATCAAAAAGTTTCTCACTCAGAACGAAATTAAATAAACGAACGAAGACGAACGAAAATAAATGTTTTCATTTTGTTTACTTTAGGTAGGTTTTCATTAAACTTTAAGTATGGTTTTAAAAATGTCAAAGCATGTTAATTTAATTGTTGTTTTATGTTTAATTTTTTTTTTTTAATAAAACTATTTTATATTTCCCCTTTCTTCATGTTCCATTAAGTCTGCCAATGTGTATATACTGATTCGGAACTGTTCAAATCGTAATGCGTTGTTCTAACTTCAAAAAATAAGTAGATTATTTGAACAAATTTCATGAATTTTGCCAGGGAGGTCCGGTTAGTGGGTCGCTCGGTGGGCAGCGGTGGTTTGTCCCCTCTGGTGGGCGGCATGTTGGACGCTCTGCCGGCCATGCGGAAAGCACACATTCCATCACAACAGGTAAATTATGACCCTTTATGTCTATATCTACATATATACATATATATATCGCAAGCCGAATGGTAAACTGACCTAACTCAAAAAAGCTGATTTTTAGGAAATCGCAAAAAACTTTTTGTCGTTTACGATTTATTCCGCTTGTAATTCGATAAAAACGACAATGTAGTAACAGATTGTGTATTTTAATTATAGTTAATGAAGTGATGAATGATCTTTTTAACAAAAATCAATTTTAGTTAAAAAGACAAAAACACCTGTAACTCAGTGTTGGTTGGAGGTTTCGAAATAATTCTTAGATTGACTGATAGAGGACATTGAAACGATATTGTCTGTATCATTAACTCACTTTAGACCTAAAACGTAATCGGCCAGCTTACCATTAAGCATATATAAAACCGAAAGGTCACCTATCACGAAATCTCAAACACCGCGGGATTTACAAAGATGAAAATTAGCAAGTAGGCTATTTTTTTGTTTTTTTTTTTTAAAGAATATTAGGAACACTTTTTAGTTATGTCTAATTTTCCCTTTACCCCTCCTTCTAAGCTTAAATTATAAGTTCGTATTAGGAGTGGGTGCGACAATACCCCAACGGCGGTGGGGCTTGAACTGGGTACCAAATTTCAAAGCATGCAAGTAAATGCAACTTCCTAACCATAAATAATTGGAACAATCCATTCCTGCCGATGCGGTCGATTGGGTTCGCAGCTGCGCGATATAAAACATCATTTGGATTCCGATCAGTTTAAATTTAGCTGATTAGGCGGAATCTTGTTTAGGAACTAGCTAATGAACGTGACTTTACCTGCCGCACTTCTAATTTCTGTTACTCATACTCGTAAAGTCGTCTGATTTTGAGGATATTTCATAAAAGAACCATTTGGATTCCAATCGAAAATTTGAACTTAATGTTTGTACAAAATAACGTAACCAAAAATAAATTTGCCCAAAATGACTTATCCGATTTTGATAATATTGGCAATGTGTGACAAAAGATGTTGAGTTGCAAACAGTTTAGTAAACATCAGTTCTTTACAGATTTTAGTCAATTATTTCTACCATTGGATGAAGGACGCTCAGTGCAACGCACATTGCAAGTGGCTAAAATCAATTCCAAATATCGTAAAACTTTTTTCAAGGAATACTTGAGTTTATTTTTGGAAGCTTATTATGAATTGTACCCTGGGAGTATTAAAAATGATAGCCTTATGAAATTAGAGATTTAATTTAAGTCAAATTAGAATTTTTTCGACAATTTAGAAGTGCATGCCAAATTTGCCAAATTAATTAAATGTTTTAACCCGTACCTTTATGAATTAACTCTACACCCTTTTTTAATGATATATTAAGGCTCTAGTGGTCTACATTATAATTGATTATATTCTCACCACGTCATGAAGCCTAGGATTATGTGAATAGACAGACAGACAGACGGACAACGAAGTGATCCTATAAGGGTTCCTTTTTTCCTTTTGAGGTACGGAACCCTAAAAATTGTAACTAATTATTATGCAATTATGGACATTCGCAACATAATGCATGCCGAGCGCATGCCGGGATTGAGGCGCCAAGACATAGCTCGCGTTTCGTCCGTTTATATGAAGTTACAATAACGTTTACATAGTATTACCGTGCTACTAGTACTGGTACGCAAGCCTTTGTGCATACATAGATAACCGTGACTTTCCCCGCCCGTTCCCCTCATTTCGCCCACTTTAGCTCAACATTCGCCCACCTTAGCTCATCTTTCATCCACCTTCGCCCACCTTTCGCCCCCAAATTATTTTAGTGTAAGATAGCTCATTTATCGGGGAAGGCTATAATATCATCACGTTAAAATTTGTCACTTAATTTTACGCAGACGACGTCACGGGAAACAATTAGTTAAATGTACTTTTCCAATTGAAGGTTAAAAATATTCAGCTGAAGTCTGGCAACACTAACTACACACGGTTGATGCTGATTAACTTATAAAGCGCATTGTCGTGCAAATTGTCGGGTAAATAAGCAATGAATCTATCAAAACTATTAATAGCTACATGTGAAACGATATCCCATTTTATTATTTTGTTTTCGGGAACAACTTTCGCAAATCACACTCTCAACTCATCGCTTTTAATTTTGTATTCGCTTTGGTGGTTATATTTTGTGGTTAAAGAATTTATTTCTCAAAGAATTTGTTACAAAATTCACTTACAGAGAAAAACAAAATTATAACTTAATATGAATGAACAATCTTTAGAAGTTATTACGTAAAACAAAAACCTTGGAAAACATTTTCGAAAATAGCGCGGACTTACGTCCGCAGAATGAAAATATAGTATATAAATAGGAGAGTATACGAATGCTAATATGTTCATTAAAAAATGCATTATAAATATATTCAATTAATAAAATAAAACACACGCACACCAGTCCCAAACGATTCACTCACATGTATACACTTCTAAAGTGGTTGCAACAATAGCACAAAGTTAATAACACAACTAGTTAGGTAAACTAAATACATACAAACTATTCCTATTCACATTTTAATTTTACTAGTTTTTAACAAAAAAAAAGACGATGTCAAATTAATAAAACTAAACGAAATGGTACCACACGGGAAGTAGCTACTTTTGAATAAAAATGAATCATCAAAATCGGTTCACCCAGTCGAAAGTTTTGAGTTAACCAATATAAAAAAGCAGTCAACAATTTGACTGGTCCTCTTTTTTTAGAACTAGGAGGCTTTTTAGAAATCGAACCTCCTTCTTAGAAATCGATCCTCCTTTTTAGAAATCGAACCTCCTCCTTTTTAGAAATCGTATGAAAATGGAAATTGATGATGATATTTCTTAATATTCCACTTCAAAACTATTGCAGTTGTTTGCTTGGCGAGAAATATTGTTGTTTAGTCCGTTAATAATGGTTATTTTGAAAGTGAGACGTCTCGTTGTAAAAAGCTACCGGCCGGAACGACCTTGCATTGGTCCACTGTTTGTCTGCGCTACAAATAAACGAGATTTTGGCCCCAGAGTTCAGGGGGGGTATACTATTTGTAAGACAAATATTCATCTGCTTTCGATAGTGAAGAACAAAAATGTTGGCTTGATTGCACTTCACAATGTAGACAGAATATTTTAAAAGAAGCTTAACGACCGCTACTTGTAAGACTAAGCAAGATAGTTCATATTCTGTACGTGTCGAGACACATTACAAGAAAATATACAATTTTCTTTTTGTTTTTAACACTTCGAATGCGAGTTTTCTAAATAAAATAAATGAGTAATTCACATTGGTTCTTTGTTCTGTGAGTAGATATTGAAAAAGAAAAGTCGGATGGAATCATTTTCATGAATGGCTAACCTTACTTTTTTAATCCACTCGCAAGATCAATTAGTGAATTAATCACTTTGTTTAGTAGTTCGTGGTTGGAACTCAATTGCAACGCAACTTTTGGCAATATGGTAGAAATAAAAAAGTTTGGGAACCTCTAGTTATGAGAACGGAGATTCGTTTGAGTAGACTTAAATATCGGTTTTGTGTAGTTATATTATTTGTACACGATGTTTATGGGCAAATATATGAAGCTGTAGTTTAGTTAGTGTATGTAGACAAATTATACACAACAATAATAAAGCTGTTATAATAAAGTACGCAAGAGAGCGGTTAAAAATCAGTAGTTGTTTTCAACTATAAACAAGCTGAATATTAAAGCCTTTTGGACAAACTACAACACTATATTTAGTAAAGTTAATAGTTTTTTTTAATTATCAGAGATTTTGTTAAACGAGGGCTTTTATTATTTTGTGCAGAACCCTAATTATTTAGTTAAAAGCTAAGTTTACAAGTGGTGTGCAGTACCTCAGTGTAAAAACACATCAATAAAATCATCGTTCAGAGCACGCGCCCATTAGCATTGTCACGTTTTCGTGCATCTTAATTAATTAATTGCCAAATAAAGTTTCAAGTCAGTAATTATTTCGTTAATTGTATCGCAGCAGTGATTTAGTAATTGCAGAATATAGTATTCTATCACAACATTAAATTCAGTGTCGTTCTGAGAAGTAATTAACGGTCAATTCAACAAAAGTGCAAACTTATTAAGTTTATAAGCTCAGCGGCGCAAGGGTTTTATTAACGGTAATATACGGTGGTTCTAATAAATTATTGAATGTTTTTCTTACTTATAATTTTTAATTAGCATGGAAAAAGATAACATCTGCGCGGGTTGCAAATCTACGCTAAAGGATACAATTTTTTTTAAATTTAGTTTTTGTAAATTAAAATTTGACATTCTATGCACTGGCTTAACAGAAACTACATATAAAAAACTAACTAAGAATCAAAAGAATACTTGGCAGTGCCCAATTTGTCGGAGTAAGGTGCCAAACACCGACAACTCTAACACAGCTTTACGCCAGCCCGCGTCCGAAAAGTCTCCCAGTTCTTCTCCTACAAACATTAATGTCACGTTACGACCTAGGCAGATAAAAGAATCTCCTAGTGAGAATATCATATCGGTGGATACAATTCGGGAGATTTTTCGGAAAGAAATATAAGCAGTTTTGAAAGACTTACTTGCAGATCCAAAACACTCTTTTAATTCATGCCTTCAAGAACTACGAAATGATATAAAAGACTTTAACCTCAACATAACAAACCTCAGTTTAACGAATTACTTGATATAACGAATATTTTCTTGTTCCCCTCCGATTTGTTGAATCTAGGTTGCCTTGAATTTACCAATGCACTTTACCAAAAATCACCTCATTAAATAACGAATAAAATGTCCTTATCGGGTTAAACCTGTTATCTTAATCCGGTGAGTTACATCGAAATAAGATTATGCTAAATATATGTATCAATTGCTGTGATTTGATATGAAAAATATTAGCAATTTACACAAATATATAATATGTCAACTTCGTTACGTCTTTTACACTATTTTCAAACATTTTAAGACAAAATCCATCATTTATAAGAAGTAAAATACAGCAAAATGTATGTCCGAATTTCTGTTTTTCGGTATCTATATTTTACTAAAATATAAAGCTGAGGAATATGTATGTTTGTTTGTTTGCTTGAACGCGCCAATCTCAGGAACAACTGGTCCGATTTATCGAGAAGGGTTATAGGCCATCATCACGCTAAAATTGAATCTAATTTTCTTATCCAATTTTACACCGTCAAATAATATTTTCATATATATAATGACAAATTATAGAAGTATACAGCGGAATAAATAAAATCGAAAATAACAATAAAAAAAATAAGAAGAAGTTAACAATGGCACGGGCCTCTAGCCTGTGGATTACACAATGAGTATAATTTTATAAGTAGCCTATACTGTCCCACTGCTGGGCAAAGGCTTACCTCTTTTCTAACCACATCTTCCTTTCCTGAACCAACTGAATCCACCATAGTGTCGGCCCCCATTTAGTAGA
>JANCMC010009407.1:34054-123792 GCA_024363005.1 Charaxes varanes | reverse complement strand
ACACATGCAAAACAATAACCTAGCGAATAGCCCTTAGGCTTACTATATACGCACGACATTACTGCTGCAATATTACGGCCTGATTCTATGAATTAAATGCAGGCACATCAAAGACTACCAGCCTCCACCTCACGCGAGCCTGGATTACTCCTACGTGCGTCCACAGCACATCGCCGCTGTCAACAACCTGTGCGCACAGTTCTTTTGGCCTGGCATCGATTGTGAGTTTAACTATTTTATTCTTAGCTATGACCCACTGTTTCAATGATTTTGTTAAGTTTTGAATGTGTTTATTTTTCTGTGCCGAACCACGAGCCAAACACAAAGTAACCTATATTATTCCTTGTAGATCGGCTATCTACTAGTGACTGTCTCCTTCAAATAGGTTTAGCCGTTTCGGAGATTAATAGACAGATGCGGGGACCGACATGTTTTAACTTGAGTTTTTGCTATAGGTTTCGTATATATTAGTCATAACCAATTAGTATAGAAATAATTTCGTCGTTACAAACCATATACTTCTCAATTTTATTTTTGTATAGATATCTATGATCACTAAGTGTGCTTGTTTTTATAGCCTAGTAAAAAATAATTATTGAAATTTACAAACTTGGCTATTAATACACAAAAAAATGGTTTTAACTGATATATTTATTTTCTAAATAATAGTCGATTTTATACAAGATATTCCGGAAGCAAAACCTTCTTAGAATATTTCCAGAATTTTATGAGGAGGTCGTGGCCTAATCAGTGGTCGGCATTTAAGTCGATCGCTAAGTTAAGTTGCTCTGGCTGCGACCGGACGCTCCAATACATCGTGTAGAGATGCTCAACGACGCCGTACTTTTACTTCTCTAAAAAATTGTAATACAGCTAAGTCCTGGAAATATCTTGAGCCTCTTGGAGTTAGCAAAACTTCTCATATTTTTTTTATAATCTAGATAGTGAAACTCTTATTAAACTATTTTTCTCTTCGAATGTTATTGATAGCAGTGTTCTAAGTCACACGCTTAATACTCTTTCTTCACTTCCAACTCCTAATTTTTCCTCGTTTACTTTCAATTCTATCACTGCTTGTGATGTTAAGAAGAGCATATTGTCCGTCTCCTCGAGTGCCGTCGGTGCTGATTGCATTAGCCGTAATATGATCCTACATATCCTTGATATTGTCCCATCTATACTGAGTCATATCTTAAATTACTCCATCTCTACCTCTAAATTCCCCAATGTGAGGAAATACGCCCAAATCCTAAAATATCTAATCCAGTGGCTACTTCTGACTTCCAACCCATCTCCATTTTACCATTTCTGTTTAAAATTCTTGAAATTTTTTTTTATCAACAGCTAAGCACCTTTGTAAACACGAATGCCCTTCTTAGCCCATATCAATTCGGATTTCGTCCCGGTCATAGTACGGTTACGGCATTAGTTAAAGTTACAGACGACATACGTTGGGGTATGGACAATAAACAACTCACAGTTATGACATTGCTCGACTTCAGTAATGTCTTTAACACTGTTAACTACGACATTCTGCTGGGTCTGTTAAGCTCTATTAACATATCTCCTTCTGTGATAGAATGGTTTCAGAGTTACTTCAGAAGATTTTACTGTGTAAATTAATATTAGAGTATTGTGTATTTCGTAAGCCAAACCACCATGAACTCCACCGAAGCCCAGCACTGTACCAACTTTTTTTTAAAGAAAACTTTGCAATAGGAATTTCTTCAACACGTGCGCCGGGAAGCCTTTAAGACACGTGCTGAAACAATTAGTGATAATTAAACATTATACTTTCACCGTCCACGGTCACGTAGAGATTGTGGCCGTTCATTATCCATATAATTAGCAGTTTCAGAATTGCACTGGTCTGGATGCTCAGAAGGTTTTTATAGAGTTGCTGAAATCTGTTCAATCTATATCAAGTGTATTATAAATATCTTTTTTCATACGCACGTGCGATGTGTAAAAGATCCGGCGGAATTTTTATTATCTACGATTAAGGTATCAGAGGTTTACTTACGCATCTTCCTTTGTGCCATGGGTGTGTATGTAGCGATTTAGAAAAAAATAGTGGCCTTGCTTATCCCACTAGGTGTGGCCCAATTGAACATCACTCCCTAATATATGTAGCTCGGATAATGCAGCGGAAAAAAATAATAAATCTTGCATTTACGAGACACTGTTTTAGACTGTGACATTTATATGTATTTTTTGCGCTTAACAACTTTCCACTCCTGGCAATTTTCTATTTAAGAAACCGTTCTCGTGAAAAATAAAAATAAGAACCGCCAGAAAAGGACGCCTTGGGGCTTGGGATATCTTTTATTCTCCTGTGGCCGTGGAAATCAAAATTTTAAATAAATTCAAGTGCACTTTTGTAAATTAAAGTATTTCAAACAAAAATTTGAATAGATTGGAGGAATTAATCAAGAATGTTGGAGTCAGTGATCAAGAAATAAAAGGAGTAATTGAAGAAATATATATGAAACACTTAAATAAATGATATTCTATTACTAAGAAAATTTTAGGTTTATTAACGGAGATTTACAAAAATAAAACACATTGGATGTCGTTGGTTAGTTACTGTTTAATTATATTTAGCATTAGCATTAAATTATTGTTTATATTATATTAAGAACTAGCTGTGCGAGTCTAACTAGCGAGGCTTCTTCCGCGTATTACTATTATTATTATTTTGAGCCTATTTTTTCACAATTTAGGGCAAAGGCCCCCCTACCCTCTTTCCATAAGGTTCTGTCTAAGGCTATGCGTTGCCAATCTCTAAAATCTCCGCGTAAAATTAGGTACAAAAAATTTAGTGTGATGGTGTAAAGCCATGCCTTCCTCGACGAATGGTTTATCTAACACTGAAAGAATTTTGAAATCGGAAAAGTACTTCCTGAGATTAGCCCGTTCAAGAGAACTAACAAACAAACTCTTCAGCTTTATATATTAGTATAGATTTATACAAAAATTATGTGGGTAAATGTGTATATTTATTTTTTAATTCCTATATACCTTTTAAAAAACGCAGGAGCTTTTGAACTTCTTTATTATTGAATTTCTTTATTATTCTCATAACAATGACGAATACAATGTACTTACCACCTCTGTTTACTATATTTTTATTGTATTTACCACCGGCACGGTATTGCCTTCTCACTGCCACATGTAGTCATAGGTATGAAGGTGTCTTCTGAAAATCAACTGGAATAACAGGTGTAAGCAGTGTCTATATTTTGTCAGGTAAAAATTATGCTTTCTTGTCTGTTACATTGTACCGTTAATGTAAACGCCCTCATGTTTATTACTGTACATGAATACAACGTTTTTTTTATATTATTTTTTAATGAGTGTTATAATTAACAATATTCATATAAATGTAATCGTTGGTACATCAATTTGTGATGAGGCATTTTATAACAAATTATGAGGAAGGTCTATGGTTAGTCATGAACCATTTTCAAACCGGCTCGGAAATACCGTAAATTGCCTATTAATTGACATGAATTAGCGAATGTAGGGTTATTAGTAGTCAATGGTAGCTGTATCAGCGTGGACTTTAGCACATAAATACATGGAAGATTCGTATTTTAAATAAGATATGTATGTAACTTTAAAGTAATTCTCTCTGTGCCTTTATGTTCTTTGTCTACAATATTCCACTGAACCAATCTAAATAGTCTATATGTTTGTTGAGACCAATTTTTGGTATTTCTACTTATACTTATAATTTTTGGAAACTGACTATTTTTTTTCTTTTAATAATCTTCTTGATATTAAATGGTAACTTATTTAATTCATGCTTTGTATAAAGGGTTAATAATATACACAATACAATAAAGTCGTTACTGTGGCATTTTCTCAAATACCGAGATTTAGGGATTAAAAACCGCTTGTGCCATGTGTATCTTTAAAAAAAGTCATTGGTGCTGACGGAAAGCGGATTATAGAGTCTACAGAATGTTCTGTAAATGCAATAGCTGAACAAGAATTACATAACATTTCTTTAATAACAATACTTACTTGGAATGTCTTATTCCAATCGCATTGAGTGAAGACTGACTTATACGGCTTCGTTCATTTGCATGATTCTTATAAGGACGTTCACGCTTTACCTTTATTGATGTATTCTTATAAAAGACCATAATAATAATTGTCTGAAGGAACTCTCTTTGCTTCTGCTTGACAACTTTCCTGGTTTTACCCAGAAATATGTAGATCCTTGGTGATATCTGTCTGGGTCCCGTTATAAAACAACTTTTCTGATTTGCAAACAGGTTTGCATTGGGTACTTGATTTAGGTTTCGGCTTATTACTATTCTATCGGCGAAGTTAAGATTAATATTATCATGTCATTCAGAGTTCCAGTACAATAGTGATTTGGCGATGGGTGTCTCATATCTGCTATATCCCTAAATTTTAGTTTAGGTTGCTAAGGCAGCAATTTTATCATTAGCATACAAATTGAGGCAAGTGAGGCATTAAAAAACTTAGCATAATAGGCCACATTCAGGCAAGTGAAATAGACGGGATACTTTAAGTTACAGTGGTTTTACGCGTAATGATTTTTCATTTATTTGCGAGTGAGAATCGTGTAATCATGTTTTATTGTATAAGAACTTAAGGTTATTCCTGTGTCCTTGGTTCTAGAATTGTGCCCATTCAATTAGTCATCATATTCCGCCTCCTAACCTGCCGGGCACAGGCTGGACATTTTTATCACCATTAAAAATGCGCATGGGCTGGGTGCCATCAAGTTATGGCTTGGGCTCTGGTTTCTTGGGTTTTCTGCTTGTATTTCATAAAAATTATGACTTACAACGCCTTAAGCATGCAATTTTTGCATCAACGCAATATGTCCTTAGTATAAGATTTATAAGTAACCAAACTCATCTATATTTCATCGTTCTAGTCCCATGCCACAGCGAGTGCTGAGAGACGGGAGCATCTATACAAGATACTGGTGATTGGCGAACTAGGCACCGGGAAGACGTCAATCATCAAGCGATACGTACATCAGTTCTTCAGCCAGCACTATCGAGCGACCATTGGTGTTGATTTTGCACTGAAAGTACTAAACTGGGACGCAAATACTATAATACGCTTGCAGCTATGGGATATAGCAGGTTAGTAATCGTTATTAACATTTTTATAGGAAATAATTTAACTAATATTAAAGTATGATTATATACTTTTAAATAACAAGACTACAGTTAAGCAATTAAATTAATTCTATTTGTTTATTGGAATCAGTTTTAGAAAATGTGCAATAGATATACTGTCTTATACGCTAATTCAATCAACACATTTTTTGTATTCTAATGAAATTTAATTTGTAATTTATACTGCTTTTGCGTTTTCCCCCTTTGTATATTATTTAAAAAACATAAATTGACACTTGTCACGGCAAATATGGATGATATGGGGTTAATGTTTTCTTGGATGTTTATGTCCTTGATGATTATTTATGCGCTTTTATTTATGGCATTATTAATAATGGTTCCGTACTAATATTTTCAATTATAACATGGGTAAGTTATAATCAACAAGTTTTATAACTATGCACAAGAGTAGTAGAATAAAAAACTGTTTTTGTAGGCAACTATAGAGTATATTCTGATTAAATTCTCAATTCTCTATCTTTGTATGATAGTTGGAATTTTTAATTTCATTAATTTATTTTAACGCGTGGCTTCACGAACTCCTTGTTAGATTGCGATAGCGCCGCTTATTTTTGTAATTGAATAACGACTGTTAGTTTCTTATACAAATTGTAGAATTGCAAAAAAATGTATTTTCCTTCCGAATTAACAGTTTTTATATGCAATGGTTTATCTATAAGCCGCAGAATACAAAATAAACTCTGCGTTCTAAGCTATCTATAATACTAATCCAATTTACGTTCTATGTTGTATTTGTTACAAACAATGTCACGTGTCGTACTCTTTCGAGGTATCGATGAATGTCACTTGGGTAACTTGCTTCTCGTCTCTCACGATTTAGAAGGCAAAATGCTCAGAGTAATCTAATCACCGCTTAGTTTTTTTCTCTTTAGGCTCGCAACTGTTAAAATATTGAGTGTCTTCTCTAGCGGGGGTTAAATTAGCCTGTAACTAACTACTTGGCGCAGAAAAATTAAGTTATTATTCAAGTTATCATTGTGCTTACCGCTATACATGTTAAGTGCATCACCAGTTGGCCTTCACATTTGATATACTATTGCAATCTAATAATGAAGTGTGCAGAATAATTATAAGACGCAAAAAGTGGCATATATTCTTTTAATTTTAATCATTGGATAAAGACAATAATATCAAAATACTAATTCTTAATCTATTTATTTGTCTCCAGTTCTGAGGATACATTTTTTTTGTCAAAATTGGTATTATTAATAAATATATACCACTATAAGACACACGGACGTCTGTTCGTAAGGTATAAAAGTTAATGCCTGTGCTATAGGTAACAGGCGCTTTATATACACAAATAATTTTTAAGCATATATGAATTTTAAACATATAGATAATACACCCAGACTCAAGGTGGTAATCCAACCCATAGTAGACGAAGCAGAAGGCAGGGCAACTGTCAACTGCGCCAACGGGCTAGTCAATGGGGGGGATTGTGTGGGGAAATTTTTACAGTTGTCTTTATGGTGGTTTAAACTGCAAAGAAAGGAAAGAACAAAAAATTTAAACGTGTATAGGACACTTAATCTGCCTATAAATATTAAAGTTGCATATGGCTTGACGCGACAGTAGTTATATATGACTTTAGAAGTTAAATTTATATTGATTCTTTATATTCTAGGCCAGGAGCGTTTCGGGAATATGACGCGGGTGTACTACAAAGAAGCAGTCGGCGCATTCATAGTGTTCGATGTGTCTCGCGTCGCCACATTCGACGCTGTGGTCAAGTGGAAAAACGACTTGGACACGAAGGTCCAACTGCCGGACGGATCACCCATCCCTTGTATATTGCTGGCGAATAAGGTATCTGTGCCAAATTACTGGCAGTGTTTTTTGAAGTAACGTGAAAGTTGCTTTATCTCCCGAAGATTTTATCAGTAATACTTATGGTTATCCATAAATCTGTAATTTGTATACACATACGAAATTCTCGTGAGACATTTTGCCATTTGTTAATTAGATCTATTGTATGTTAATTTGTAAATAACATTGGATTTTTCCTACAGTGTGACCAGCAGAAAGAGGGTATAGTGAATTCACCGACAAAAATGGAGGAGTACTGTAGGGAAAAAGGTTTCGCGGGCTGGTTTGAAACTTCCGCTAAAGAAAACATAAATATCGAAGAGGCAGCCCGTTCTTTAGTTAATAAGGTAAGGAAGTTTATTTTTATTACGTCACGACATAAGGCTGGATATTTAAGAAACAACTTATCAAGCATTGTTTAATTAATATTAACTTGGGAAAACGACAACTATCGATGTATTTTATATTTTGATGTATTAGTAAAGTATATATAAGACTAGTTGTTAGCCGCGACTTCGACCGCGCATAAATTAGGTAAAAAATTTTAGCGAGATGATATAAAGCCTTCCCCGATAGATGGGCTATCTAACACTGAAAGATTTTTTCAAATCGGACCAGCAGTTCACGAGATTAGCGCGTTCAAGGAAACAAACAAACTTTTCAGCTTTGTATATCAGTACAGATATAGATATAAAAACTATATCACCTCGATGTCCTAAAGTCCACAACTGTGCGCTTTTCTAGACACTTTTTACCTCGCACAATTTCTCTGTGGAATCCCTCCCCATCCCCACATGGGGGCAATGGAGATAAAATATAAGTTTATTGGTGCCTTACCTAGTAGATACAGAGCCAAAACTTTCGATAGTTTGGAACTGTGGCGCGGTTTCTAACGCTTACCTTTAGTGCTACAACCGTCTTATCTATAAATTAATACATGAAGCGAAAACTTTAGGTACCATTTTGGGAAAACTGCGCGTACAGACCATTTTGAAAAAATACGCTAGCGCACTGTCGTGGATTGAAGCAGCTTTAACATGCAATGCGTTCTTTTCACAGAAATTCTAATTCAGCGCTATACATCGCTTTTGTATTGCTCGAAATGTCAAATACACATGCTTTAAAGCGCTGTTGAAATAATACATACTTTTAATCAGCGCTTTACCGCACGCATTTTAACAAAATTTGAAAGATTAAATATATCCAGTGAGAAAATTATTTTAACGTTTACCATGTACAATCATACTAATCGTTTTATTAAGCGCTTAAGCGTCTTTTTATACATTGACCATTATCAAGAGTTCGGGAACGTAAATTGGCTTGCTTCAAGTTAATATGATAACGATTAAATTAAATTGAATAAAAACAAACTTATTAAGTTTTTATTTTAGTAAAATAAAGATGTCCGCTTATTTGTGAGATCTTTTTCAATGTAAAAAATATGTATACTAAAAAGTAATAATATATTTTTATTATATATTTGGTTTGTATTTACTTCAAAGTTCAGAATTAATAATATAACTGAAGTGAAAACTACTTTTTACGCGTTGGGCATTTGAGATGGGAAAAACCATTGAACTGTGTTACGGTTGTAGAGGGCTGTAAACATTTAATGGGGTAAGTTTTCCGAGGGACGGCGGCTAAGGCCTGACGGGGGTAGGGGGGGGGGGGGGGGATATCCTAGGAGGCGTTTATACACGCCTAGTAATCAGTACTGTAGTGCTACAGATCAGCCACTCGATTATATGATATAGTTTCGAAGCTAAACGATGAATTTCTTAAGATATTCAATTCGCTTTCAAAATTATTAGCCATGTCCTAAAGTGTTCCTAATATTGTTTAAAAACTTACTCCTGTGAAGCCACTCTTCCTCATTATTCTACTTAGCTACAATACGATTCATAAATCCGCAGTTTTACGAACTGAAACCTTTTCTTTGCACCATTATCGGTTAATATATTATAAATTAAAATTTTGCTTATATTAATATTGTTTTAATCTAAGCATGTTGTGATGACCTATTGTCAGTAGGACAAAAATGTAATGAATTTATTTTTTGTGAACCACATGTTTTTGTACGAATTTTTGTACCTAAATAAATAAATAATAGTAAATAACAACCCTTACTTTTATTTTTGTTAATTGTATAAATTAATATTGCACTGTTTTAAGTTAAACGTTTTATCAGTTATGTACAATTTTTAAGGTTACGTAGTACTACAAGGAACCCTTATAATTTGGCCTGTCTATCCGTTCGTCTGTCTGTAAGGTGCCCCCCCCCCCCCACTAGTATTTCCGAACTATTAAAAGTAGAGAATTGAAATTTTTGATAGAACATGCTAAAAACTCATTAGGAAAATTAATTTGAACGAAATCGGACAAGGGATGGAAGTTTATAATATGCTCGGTTCAAACTTCAACCCTGGGCTGTCTTTGTGCCGTCTCTTAACATAAGCCTTTAAAAATATTCACTGGAGGATCAACGACTATATTTGGTATTCTTTAAAAAAAGGGATTTAATTTGTCATATGGTGTACGAGTTCTAATAATGACACTATTTAACAAAATAATAACAAGATTTAACAACAAATTTAACACGATACGCTTGCTAAACTACTTTCGTGTCCGCTACTAGGACACTACAAGATTTTTTAAAAGATAACTTTATCTCTGTATTGAATTGTTTTTTCAAGCAGCAAACCCTCGTACATTACAGCAAACAGGCAAAACCCTTTCACAGAAACATTCTTCCTTCAATCATTTTTCCTTTATTACATCAGACTTTCCTTATTCAAATCATTGTAAGAGCATTTCATAAGGACAAAACTATTAGTTCATTTATATCATCTATACCTTATTGGCAGAAAGGATCTGAAAACCATATCGACGTTCCAGACTACGCTTGGCTGTTCATGAAACCACCCCTGATATAAGATTTAGGCTAAATCAGTGGGGAAAGCCAAGTTTTCCTTTTTCCATTCATCATTTTCCAATCATAAGCACGGTATTAGAAGTAACAAAATATTGTTGTTTAAAAATCCACAGATTATTAAAGATAACTGAAGCTGTTATAATTTTAAATAACCTTCCAACATTTATCAAGAAATAATTTAGTATTATAATTTAATTTGCATTATAAAGTTACTACTACCTACTGTATGTAACGATTTAACAACCTCAACTTATATATATATTTATATATACCTGAGATACTTTCATGCCAATGCCCGATAACGCTACTTAAAATTATTATTTATACTTGTTTAATTTATTAAAATGAGTTTAAATTTTTCTGTTTTTTTTTAATTTATATTTATATGTGTTTTTCAATTGTTAATTTCACTTCATTCTTTAGTGACGATACCGGGCATGCACTTGAAATCAGGGCCGAGTGTTCAAGTGATTTATCACTGGAACTTGGTATAAAACTGACGTGTATGCTCATTCATTCTATGCATACATTTTAATTGTTATTTTAGATATTAAGTTGTGTGTGTAATTTAAATTTAAATTAAGATTGTAAACTGAGTTCTTAGGGTGAATAAATGCCTATGAGTATGAGTACATTCCGCACGAAACGTAACTTTGTTAGGTTAGAAACGGACGGACGATCGCGCTACGATCGCTCGTCCGCTTCGCAGTTTTTTTCTAATACAGAAATCTTTTTATATGTCTATGTGTGTGTACGTTAACATTAACGTCGAAATGCTCCAAAATTCTCTATTATAGCAATTATAACACGAAAATTTTACAAAAAAAATGTCAGCCTTCCCCGACGGAATATCACTGAGTAGAGTGCAAACAAAAACTTGGGGAGAAGTAACCTGCAGTATACGTAAATATTATTAAATATTTATTATAATTATAACTACCTCGTAAATTTTTATATTAATTTTATTATTACAAGTTACAAGCTTTTATTTACTTTCACCGATGTCCGTAATCAAAACTAGCAAGCTATATTAGACCCACTTCCCGATATGCTAATTTAGCGCCTGTCCCTATTTTATTTTTAATAATGTAGTTTTTCTTAATTTTAGAAGTAGAATTAGGCTGCAAAATTGGAAGCTAATTTTAGAACTTAATATTCTAAATCTACAATCAAGAGAGGCTAAGTTAATAATTAAAAAAAAACTTTAGCGTTTTTTTTTTAATATTTGCGAGTATAGTGTTTCGAAATATATTTCAATATTACTTTATTTATTATATTTCAGCAAAAAACGTTGTATGTACGAGTTGTTTAACTAATTTATGATGTATCAGTGTGTGTAAAAATTTGAATGATAACAATAATTGATAAAAAATAAATTAATCGTAACAAAAGCTCGTTTTTTATTATTTTCAAGTGGTATATTTAAGGGTAACAGGTCGCAGCTTAATGAGTGGCATTTAAATCTAGGTAAGGCAGTTCTTACCGCGGCCGGGTGATGAATGGGTGACCCATTCTACCACTAGTTTTCAAAACCTCTGACCTCCGTGTTTCGGAAGGGACGTAAAACAGTAGATCCTGATTAATGTCATTGGGTGATATCACGTATGACGTCAGACGGCAGTTGGCTTTCTTAACCGCTTGGTTGTTGAGGACGCCAAAAGGCGTCCATATGATGTCCTGAACTTATGGCTGTAGGACGCCATATGGCGTCCACATTCGTTTCTTGAAAACTCTCTACAAATTTTTTTTTAAGGAAACTGCTATCATGCATTTTTATCTTTATTTATTTATTTTTTAAGCAATATTTTATTGCTTTTTCAGTTCTAGTTATCTTTCTGGTGCGATTCTTAATAAAGAATGCAGTGCGTAAAATTATGTGAAAAATATTCTGTAATTGAGTCAAAGACTTTTAAACTTTTGATGAAAAAGTAGAATATTTATTTTGATTAAGAAATATAAATGTAAAAGATGTTGGCATGTTGCAAATTATTTTGTCGAGGCAGACATGCAAGGTAGCTATAATTTTTCATTTGCGAATTTAAGCAAAGCAGTTTAGTATTTCATGCAAGCCATGGATTTTCCTAAAGTAACCCCTGATTCTATCAGCAATAATTATGTTTGAATTGATTTACAAGTGTGAAAATGCCATGTAGTGTGTGTTATTTGTATATTCGTAAGTACTGTAAAGTCTATATGAATAAAACATTTTTGACTTTGACTTTATTATGTAAGAAGTATATTTTTTTTCTGGATGAGTCTGGCAGTGTTGAATGGATTCGAGACCCTTAAAAAAATCAGAAGAAAAAAAGCAATTGATGTATGAAAGTACTTTATAAATGTTTGCTACGAATAAAAATGTTCACTGTTATCTCTATAAAATAAATAACGAGATAATTTAATATAAATGTTTCCTTTTCATATCAAAATAAAACAGTTCCAATATATATTTCCTCTTTATGTATATTGTTGCTTGAGTGTAGAGGGAATTGTTTTTATATTTTTTTAATTTGCTTATTGTTATTATAAAAAAAAATCTTAATAAGAATAGTTTTTATATTTGTTTTGGAAGTTAAATGGAAGATAACATAAATTAATAAAAATTAGAGATCACTGGCTGGTTGAAATTTGTCCCTAAACCTTTAGATTTGCATATTATATACTCCAGGGTCGCTGTTTCGATTATGATGAGTATATATAGATTACACTTTACCAATTTTTTAAGTATTTTTTATCTTCTATTTTAGAATTCTATATTCGAGATATTTTCCAAAATGTGGAATATAATCTTCGTCTTCTTCATTCTTGTTCGCGGTAAACTCTGAAACTATACCGATTTTGATCAAATTTAATAACTCTGTAATTTAGTCGAACTTAAAAAATAGAACAGTTCAAATCTCGATTTTTTTCTTTGCCAACTAATATTATATATTGCAAACTAAGAAAATTAACATTCGAGGCAAAGGCAAAGGCAATAACGCTATTATATAGTAAAAAGAAATAAAATAAAAGTGGCCAAGAGCGTCAAGACACGCTTATATTTTATTATAGATGGGTTCCGCGGCGATAAAAGTTTTTCTAAAACACTTGAAGGTGTTATTATCCGATTTCGTTAAAAATAATTTTGCTAGTGAGTTTAGCTTGTATCACTATGAAAAATTTTAAGTCTCTAAATTAGATTTAGAGCTAGCTTGGAAATTCTAAGGTGGGACTACATTGCGGACGGATAGACGAACGGACTCACGGAGGGACTCACGGACGGACAGAGCAAAACTCTTAAAGTTTTGTATGTTTACAAAACCCTAAAATATCGACTCACTTAACCTAACTGTTCTATAATAAACCTTCTTAAGCATATCAACCTAAAAACCAATCGTAATATATAATACCAACAAAATGTAATACTCAATACCGTTACAAAATGGAGTATAAACAGAGAGGCAGTCAATAATCTAACGGCGTGAAGAAATCTTTATTAGGTAAACAAAGCACTGCAGTCTTATACATGTAAAATAATGTATATTTTTAAAATAAACATCTAGATTTATAACTTAATACAAAATATTCAAAATATTAAGCAGTGCAATATACCTAAAAGGAAACTTACTCAGTAAAGTTACTGATTTTCAGTAGGTACCATATGGTGGTCGTCAGCGACTGAGTTAAATAGTTATAATATTAGAATAATGGAATAGTTCTAAATATAAGCAGTTTATACATAATTAAATAGCTAAATTTGAGTTTATAAATTTATAAAATAAATATACAAAATTATGGATGCGAAACCGGATAGCGTAGATAATTTTGGATAAGGATTGTTTATAAAAGGACCTTCGCAAATAATGCATTATTTTGAAACAAATTTGAATAACATAAAAAAAGGGTTTATACTGAGCCAACTTTAAAAAGATAGACATATGCTATCGCGGACTTTTATTTAGGACTTTTAAAGGGGAACGTTTTTGTTATACATGACTTTTGAGAAACTTTAACCATGTGCGCAGAGCACGCAGTGGAAGTTCTCAAGCAGAATATTTTGAAACATTCTTATTTGGCGCTACGCTCCTATTGGTCATCGTGCGATGATATATGACCTATAGCCTTCCACGATAAATGACCTAATTAACACTTTTTCTGTGCTTCTGGAGTTGGTGCGTTCGGGCAGGTGACATACAAACAGGCGAAAGAGCGGGCTCTTCGGCTTTGTATATTTGTATTATAGATATCAATTTGTGACAGACAACTGTACTTAAACGACATATAATCTTGTGTTTTGGCAGGCATATTACCAATAAAATTCCAAATAACAGAAATAACTGAAATATACAAAATTAAAAAATATTCAAAAGGATACAAAGATATAGCACACGACAAAATAGAAAAAGAACAGTCTATAGAACAACGATTACATCCATCAATGCAAAGCAAGCTTATACAATACATGGAAAGGGTAGCAGGACTCCAAACTGATACTGTGGACATTTACACAGATGGTAGCAAACAAGAATGTAACATTGGTTGCGCTTTTACTACCAAAGAAAACAACAGTTATCATGAAGAACTATATAGATTGGATCAGAATTGCTCTAATAACCAAGCAGAAAAATTGGCAGTGTTAAAATCTACAGAATATATTTTACTTCAAACAAATAATACAAAATCAAGATACAATATTTATACAGATAATAAAATATTAATAGATGCAATCAAAAACCATAAAATACAAGACCCGCTTACAGTGAAAATAAGAAACAATTTCATTAAATTTATGACGCTAGGCATAAAAACTCACCTAATTTGGGTAAAGGGGCATAGTGGTATCGAAGGCAACGAAAAAGCAGACACTCTTGCTAAAAAAGCAGCTTTAGAAACTCAATTACCTAACAAATATGATTTAGTCCCTTTTACCTATGTTAAATCATATATACGAAGAGAACTAATCAAGGAGTGGGACAGGCATTGGCAACAATCAACCAAAGGACGACCACTACACAAATACATCCCAAGCATCACCCCACAAAACTACAATATACCTAAAATCACTCATTACAAACTGACACAAATCCTTTTTTAAATACATAAATATTGAGAGTTTTAACTGTATCCGACAATGTACGAATAAAAATTTGAATAAGCAAAATCAAGAATAGTGTTAGTAAAAGTGCACAGAACATAAAATGCAAGGTCATTTTAGTTTAGATATAAATGCATCTAGCTATTACTTGGATTACTGCACAAGAATTTAGTGCATAAACTAGTGTCGCAACAAATTATACTCCAAGGTTAAGCTTTGAGTTTTTCCACTATCATTCCTACTTGAACGTCAAGAGTATTTTATGATAAAACCGCAATTATAGCTATGACAACGCAAAAAATACTTACACATTGTCAGTGACGTCACACGATTCATCCAATTCCCCTATAGTGTCAAGAGATGCTCCGGAGCCATCTTCTCTGGTTTCAGCAGGTGGTGGCGGTGGCGCTGTAGTTGGTCGCACACAAGCTGGTGGTTCACTGTTATTGTCTTTGTATTGAGGTTTAGGCACAAAATCAATAAGACGAGGTAAAATTTCAGGAGCAGAGTTATCCTGTAACTTCTCTTCCTTCTTATTATTCATTTCATCTTCTGACCTTTGCAGCCAAGTTTCTATGCAAGTTTTTTTAGTCGGTGTTAAAAGGGGTTCCGGTGGTGGTGGTGGCAAAAGTTCTGGAATGGGAATGGGACGACGTCTCTTTTCACTAGCCGATCGTTCCACTTTTGTGTTCCTGGGCATTGGCCTAGGTTTTTCGGAGTTCACATCGCTTTTGACTATTCTATCATTCGCTTTAGTCGTATCGTTTATTTCGCAGTTTCGTTTTAAAGTTTGTGTTATATTGTTATTTTTATCGTTTTGTTCTCCCTTCTTCTCTATACCATTTTCAGATATCATAGAATTTTGATTTAATGTGTCTTGGTTTTTAAATCCATTTAAAGCAACTTTTTTCTCAGACCTCCTATTATCTTCACTTATATCGATTTGTTTTTCCAAAAATTGTACATTAGTCATATCTTTTAATATATCCGTGTCAATGTTTTCGATACTATTGAGTACTTTCTGTATGTCAATTGATTTGGGTTGCATTATGGGAGTTGAAGGAATGCTGTTTTCAACTGAACTGGCCATCGATCCTAATTTGTCAACCACTGTTGATATAGAACTACCGGTGTCATCAGATTCTGCATCTGCTAAAACAAGACAGCGCTCCCATTCATTAGAAAGCAAATCGATATAAACGTCAGCATCTGGAGGAATAGCTTTGCCGTCAGACAATCGTCGAACCAAACGCCTTACTTCTTCAGGTGAACCTTTTCGTAAGTAAGCAATGCTTTCCTTAGCTTGTCTATGTATATGACTGTCAAAGGAAGATTTTCTCGATAGTTTATTTATTTTAGGTAGAACCGACTGTTGCTGTGTTGTGATTGAGCAAAGTAAGGTATCCTTGCCATTTTCAATGTCTTTAGATGAATCTATATTTATAAGTGCATTTTGCTCACCAAGTGTTTGAAGAATGGACTTATCTTTAAAGGAATTTTTCTTTCCTAGTTTTCTTGGAGGAACAGGGGGCGGTAGAGTTGACGGTCTTGTTATTTCTGAGTATTGCTTACTATCTGTTATCGTATCTTTTGTGTCCATGTTACTCAGCTCTTTCATATTTTCAGATTCAAAATGTCTTACGAGAAGTTCTAATGTCTCATCTGAATCTTTTAAGCGACGAACACACTCAATTCTTGTCAAATTTGGCACCGATACTCCATCAATTGCTAAGATTTCATCTCCAGGTATCAATTTACCCCAAGGTGCAGAAGCATTAGCGGCTGGACTGTCTTCTGCACATGATTGAACTAAAAGTCTTCTTACTTTCTCGGCAGCTGCAGAACCTCCTTCAAACTTAAGACCTAATCCTAGTCGCGCTCCACGTGGCCTGCTTACAACAACTTTAGAAGCACCAGCTGCGGCACTCACATTTAGCACTGTCACGAAGGCTGAATCTTGCACGGCAGGCTTGTTTTCGCCTACCGGGACTATAGTGATGAACTCCTCGACCGTTGTCCCAGTCTCCATGCCGCGTGTGAGGCGCACCCGAGCAGTTTCAATAACCGCTTTCGGGTTGGAATCTGTGGACAAAAGTATTTATAAGCTTGCGTAATATACAATTATTTATATATAAAGTTGCGCGCACGAGACGAAAGGCACGCGAGAACTGTGCAAGGCCTCTCTCTTTCACCGTTGCGCTAAAACAGCGGATCAAGATGAGCCAAGATCGGAACGTACATAATTATACGAACTTTAACAAGTAAAACTACGCATTTGTGTAACACACGTTGGTTTTTTACATCAATATTCTATTTTTCATTCATAAATTACAAAAAATCAATGTATGATATTTTCTAATCTTCGACTCACAGTAGACTTGAGAATTGGTCGTGAGCTATTTTTTAAACCCCTAAGTAATAAAAGTGACCCACGTGAATGAAGAACAGCTAGTAAGATATAAATTTGTAGTCTTAGATACTTGTTAAAGTAAGTAAAGCATAATAATATCTAATTATTTAATACTTTATATTAAGTATCTACCATTATTAACAATTTAATTAGAAATCTATGATTGACTATGATAAGAAATTATTATCATGCCAGAGCCAGACAGAGCTTCATTTGAATGATCATTTCAATGATCATGTAGTGTGACCGGGGACTTTGTGTAACTTCACAAAGTTTTGTAGAACTTTGTAGACTTCAAGGTCAAAAATGTACAAACACTTTGAGCTATGTTTGGCTCCGGTATTAAGCATCTATCTACATTTGTTTGCCAAAATTTCTATATATTAAAATTTCCTCTACTACTATAATAGGATAGTAAACAAAATTTTTAGCAATCGCGTGCCTATTTCCTACTCACGACCGATGTACTTTCGTCGATCAATATGAAAGTATAACGAACGTGTTCGAGAACGTATTGGACGCAAACATCATCGAAAGAGATGTGGGTTAGTGGCACCAGAGACGGCGTTAGCGGTGTGCGTCGGAGATCGGCATTAGCATATCGCCGGGGGCTGCGACCGTTACTCCAAGTTCCAGTCAAGGGCTAGTCATTCTCACGTTCCTCATTCGCACATAAACCACGGACAGTATCATCGCTTTATATTTCATTGTTATTAACTCTTTACTGTTTCACTATAATCACATTTACACTTACGTTTATTTACTATTGCGTAAAGAGAAAAATAATTGTGTGTGTTATTTGTTTTTACTTTTTAAAATTGATTAAAGGCACTCGGTACTCTCATAAGATCTTAGTCCAGTCAAATTTGCCTAAAAACTATGACTTAGTTTAGATTCATTAGCATATAGCTCAAAATGTACAGAATTATTGAATTTTATATCATTATAAAAGAAATCTGAAAGGTCATGATAGATTCGAGACGTGGAAAAAAAGTTATTTGAGGTCAAAGATCACAAAAATCGGTTCCTCGCGATTTTCAGCTCAACGGTAAGTTTCAATATAATGTCGTCCAGGTAAGAATTGCAGAACACATAATTATCTAAAAGAAATATATTAATACTCTTTTCCTAGGAAGAACCGTTTCTGAAATATAACGATTCTAAAGTTGCAATCGTCACATAAAAGAGTTGTTGTGACGTAATACATAAAATTATAACAAGAGACAATTCACTAGAGTGTCAAGCATTTCACTAGAGTGACTACCAACGCCCATGACGGACTATTTTGTCTTTTGTCTTATTAATTGTTGTGTGTCCAAACCGATTCGAATAGGGAAGTCAAGAAAAGGTCACATGTTCTAGGTCTAGGTATCTAAAGGTCTAGGTGTAATATTTATATGTATGTGTGTATATTTCCACAAAAAAAATGAAATGTATGTGTATAACAGGCATCTGTTACCAATAACACAGGCATTAAGTTGTCTACCTTAGGAACAGACGTTCGTGTGTCATATAGACTTGTATATATTTATTATTTATGTATATTTCTTGGTTTCCCTAATTCGTCCCTCAAAGGACGGCAACGCCATTTGCCAGTCATCTGGTTGTAAAGTTGTCATATTATATAACTTGCCCGTTTGTCCTTTGTCACACAAAAAACATGAATGAACAACTTGTCCAGCTGTGATACGTTAAGGCTGTTACCACTACTAATCCAGATTCGGCCAATTTTACTATCAAAATTCAAGAAGCGTTCCGTTTCACCCACTTGCGCACAAACTGTGTAATGACTCTACCTATTAATGCAACAGTTGAATCTAAGGCAGGTTATTGTTATTCATACACATGTTCTCATGAATATGTATGAATACCTCTAATTTTATCAATAACCTCTAACGTTTCGTTTATTTTTCTGCCAAAACCAAATATAGCTCAGAGTTTTTGCACATCCTTTCTATGAATGCTCATCCTTTCTATCCTACCCATCTACCTTTATATCCTTTTTCTCCATCCCTTTCCCCTACTCCTGTCTTTCCAATTAAAGGAAACGCCTCGCTTGTAGCCGAATTGGGCGCGCGCGACCGGGTACCAGTACCTCTTTCTCACATGAGATCGGCGTGAAGTGGCGGCAATGCTGTCACGTCAAGTGATGGCTGTTACCTATAACACAGGCATTAAGTTGTCTATCTTAGGAACAGACGTCCGTGTGTCATATAGTCCTGTATATATATATATTTATAGGATTGCCACGATTACGCATTGACATCATCCAATACATGTGTGTGTAAATCGTTTGGCATCAGTGTGCGTGTGGTTTTATTTTAAAAATTTAATATATGAATATTGCCTATTATAAAAAATATTAGCATTCGCACATTTGCCTCTATATGGACTACAATTGTGCTAAATTTTATGCTCCTCCGTCCGCGCAATTTTCGTATAATGGTACCTAAAGTTTTCGGTTCACGTATTAATAAATAATAAATACAAATGCTCGCTTACTGTAGAAAGATTTATTACTGACTTCATACTTTTCAGTTGGGCGAAGAATTATAAATCCAGTCTGTGGTTCAAATTATCCGTCTGACGCAACATCAGGTCAAAGACATTTCGATGATTCTGTCGAACCTGGTTACATTAACTTCTACTCCGTCAGCCCTAACTACTTCTATTTTAGCAATGACAATAGAAGAATTCGCATTACGCGTTCGGGGGCCGGCGTCGGGACACTCATTGTTTGTAATTCAAGGGTCTGGAATCAACCAAGGTGAGTCCGTAATATTTATGAAGTAAAAAGTTCTTCAAACACGTTGGGCATAATTTAAAAAAAAAAATCGCGTCAGTGTTACCATACCGACAACACTGATTCTTTTTCACTTCTGCCAGCACTCCGGAAGGTCCAGTTTGATTTTTTTTATTACTTTCATATATAAAATCGACTGTACAAGCCTTTGTCACTTAATTAAATTTCTTGTGCGTATTCCAAGGAATTGGTAGATGGTTTGCAGAGAAATCGGAATACGGTAGGTAGCGCTGCTTTTTTTATATATAACAAGGGGCAAACGGACAGGCGATTCACTCGAGTGACTACTGACGCCCATAGACAACTGCAACACCAAAGGGCTCGTAGATGCGTTGCGGGCCTTTGATAAATGAGTATGAAGATCCCTAAGTCGTATCGGTTTGGAAATACCGAAGCTGGAAATTGATTCCCCAGCGGAATTGTGTGAGACAAGAAGCTTCTTGAGAATCGCACGGTTGTGGATTTCAGGACATCAAGGTGCTGTCAGTATGTAACTTAAAGTATGTTTCTCGCTATAACTCAGAAATGGCTGAGTCTATTAAGCTACTGACTGTTTTGTATTATTCTTATTATTTCTGGAAGGATTTAGAAAAAGGAAAGAATGGAAAACACAAAAAAATATTTAAAAAACATTAACTAATGCAGAGTTGGTCACAACTTCGGAATACTTCCAATAGATGGCGTTAGTAGTGCCGGGTCTACTAGTATAGTATATTCTCAATAGTTAAAACGTTTCAAACCTAACGCCTGGGGTAAAGGTAGCGTCGCACTTCCAAGCACACGCTTTTAAGCGTAATTGCAGGGAGTAATATTAGGCAAACCAAAAATTTTCAACCTTTTATTTTATTTCCATAGACAAAACTCTACTAATACTGTGAATGCTAACGAAATAACATGCGAGACGATAACAACCACTGGTACCGTGGAGATCAACTTGCGAGGCGCATGTGACGGACACTGGACCATCAATTCTTGTCCATTCCTTCACATATCTGTGCAGTCTGTTGTGCCTAGCACAGTCACAGCACTATCTACAACGTGTACAGGTAAACAAAATCTATCTAACTACGAATTTTGCTTATCGCTAAAGATAAAAACGACAAAATGATCGATTACTATTACTAGTCCTTGGCTACAGATAGTTATCAAACAAGTGTTCAAATATTACAAGCTAAAACTTAAAAAGTTTATTATACATGTATTCCAGGCATATTGCTCTTCTATGACGCTATCTTTTTTTACAGTAAATGCCTGCAGATTCCCATACGATATCAGATATCAAGTACAAATAGAGGAGTTCGGATGCTTTAGCGGATGTGGCAGCATAACCTATAGCTTAAGCCTTTTAATTATTGCATTTGTTTTTAATTTCATATAAAAACTGGTCCACCTGCCGAATTTATAAAAATATGTTAATGTATTTAATGCTTAATATAAAAAATTATCTTAAGATGAAATTTGGCTATACTATTGCACTATTATAATTATTAAAAAAAAGATTCAATATGTATGTAATTACGATATGTACTTAACATATTATATTATTAAAAAAAAGTGTATATTACAGAATTTAAAGATTTTACCACCGAATGAAATTAATTTATCTTAATATATTAAAATTGTACACATTATTTAAACTTCTATTTACGACTTAACAATATAATTTTGTTGAGCGTTTCAGCCCTAAGTATGGAACAATTAAGAATTCATATTTGATACTTGTACATGTTTTTGAGCAAAAATCACTCAGCTTATGTGGTTCTGAAGTAAGCTATTCATAAATAATTAAAGTTATTAAATTCACACATTTTTATCCATTAAATAAACAATTCCACAACTTGGAATATTCTATAAATCGAAAATTCATAAATCGTATTTACAATATTCTTATTAGTTTCTGTTAAACTAGTCTTATGTAACCATGACTTCTGTATGACTATCAAAGTAACATAACAGTAAATCCAAACATTAGTAATAAGAAAAATAATTTTAATTTAGCTAGTAAGATTTTTAGACAAGAGTTGTTTTATAATAAATGAAAAATTATGTAATAAAATATAGTTTTATTTATACTTATAATTATACCTTAAGTCTTGATCGATTTTTATTTTCTTTATTCTTTTACAACTTTACAAAAGTGACAGTATAAAAGTTATATCACTGCTCGATATGTCTGCTATCTTTGACAAAAAAAGATATTATGAAATTATTGTCAAAGGACATAAATTACCAAACTGATCTATTAAAACGAGGTTATGTAAAATCTGTTTATAAAAGTCCTTAGATTTTTGAGCAATTGAAAAAAATATTTTTATTTCTAATACAGAAAAGATGTTTATATTAATGTTCTATGATTTCTTGTTTAAAATATTTTAAGCATCAATAATTGAGGAAAAAAATACGATGAAATGATTTAGGCAAGTACCCCTTCATGTCTTTACACTGTTTTTTTTTTAATTAGGCTGCATTCTGCAATGTCCATTCAAACTGTAAATCAGCTACATTGTCTATGTAACGACATTTTGACAATCTGACATCGTTTGTCATTGTCATTATTGTGTCAAGTTGTCAATGACTAATTAATTGTAAACAAATATAAAATTTCCAAAATTACAATTTCTAAAATGTCTGGGGAAGATTTTGAATCCCTTGATCGAGGTGATAGTGATGGACAAAAGCCTGATAAAATGTTTACATTGAAAAAATGGAATGCTGTCGCAATGTGGAGCTGGGATGTTGAGTGTGATACCTGTGCAATTTGTCGTGTCCAAGTGATGGGTAAGCTTTAAAACAATTATTTAGCATTTTATTTAATAACTTTAGGCCCAGGCCCAGCCTCTTACGTAGCGAGGACTATTTAGGGTACAACAAACTTTCGTGGGTGGATATATGATGTGGATATAACGTGTTTAAGAATGTTTCTTAGTATAAGCAAGTTAGTTACTACTGGAATTCACAAGTTTATACCAGTGTTAGAATATTTAAACGTGCAATAACTGGTCAATTTTTTCATCAAGTTATTCATCTCCTAAGTTCAGTTGTCTAGTATATAATTTTAGTATAGTGAATAATCTAAATAGAAAACCTTTTTTGCGCACATGTGATATACTCTCTTATAAACAGCCAAGTAAAGGATATGTAGCCTATTTTTGATCAACCCGGGTCATGTGGATCAGTCCAGCTTCTGGGCAAAGGCCTCCCCGTTCTTAAGCAATTCTTACCTATCCTGGACTACTTGAACTGTCAGCGTCTAAATAATTTCACCACCTCTTCCTCAGCCTAACTGGTCCTCAACAGCCATTGAACTTCCATATGCCTAAATTAATTATCTATAATATGTATGACTTTCAGCATCTTACATTAAAGATAAAAGAAAATAAATAAGTTGAAACAACAATTTAATAATTAGTTATTTTACTTGTCAAATTTTTATATAAATCACATCAAAATTACAATTATGATTGAGAAAAAATTAAAAATGACTACTAATAGCTCCAACACATGTTTCAATAAATTGTTGCAAAAAACTGTACTGTGTATAAATACATGTGTATGAAAAATCATTATTCATTAAACTGTATAGATTTATTTTCAAACAATTTAACTGCATAGTGCAATTGTGCTACAAATTAACTGTATAGTTTTTTTCGCAAAGATCAATTGAAACACATATTGCGGTCATTACTAAACAATGTGGTCAATAACTGACACATTATTATTAAAATGCAAATAATTGCTCTTTGAAAGTAATATCCAAAATGATAAGATGATAAATGATGAAAAATCCATTATTAAACTTTATTTGTTTATTGTCCTCAAAATTTATCTTATTTAAGTCAAAAATATTGAATAGTGTACAACAAGGGTGTGTAGCGGGTGGTATGTGAATGTTTTTTTAAATGGCCATCTGATTCTTATAAAAAAATTATAAATACACAACACTAGTGCAAAGTTTTGTTGTGATGTACTAAAATTTAAATAAAACAACACATGTTACTAAAATTTTTTATTTTTAATAATACCTTTTATGTCTACCTAAATAAATAAAACTAAGCACACATTTCCAAAAAAATATTTCACAAATGTGGCCCGCCTACATGTAATTGCTTGATGATGTGGCCCAGCTGCATCTAATTTTTACTGATGTAGCCTTTGCTCAACAAAATGTTGCCAACCTCCGGTTTACAATATTTTTTTATTTTGTTTTTAACAGAGACCTAATCTTCTATGCCTAGACTAATGAATTGTACAGAGTTTAGAAATACTTATAATACTGGAATCAAATCAAACTATATTTGTAGAAAAGTCATTAAAAAAAAGTTGTGGCAGATTATTGTGAATAGTGACTAAGACACAGGTTCTGCATAGACGCTAGTGTAACTAGTTTTGTTTACTTGCTACTGATGAATCAATAAATTTAATAAACTTGCCAAATTATAATAAAAATTCACAGTACAGTTATAGTTGATCATATAAATAAATAAATAATTAACCATTTTTAAAATATGAACTAGGACTACTATTAGGAAAAATGCCTTTGAATATTATCTTATCGTAAGCTCATTTTAATGACATAAAATACTTGAAATGTGTTATGCTAATAGATAAGTCAGTTTGACATTTCACTTTACCGTTGAGCTTAATGCATATAAAATGCCGGTTGAAATTAACATAGCAAAGATAATGTTAACTGTCATTTAGTCATATAATTACAAATAAAGGAATATTGACTAATAATTTAGTATTTGACAGTGAAAAGCTAAAAGGATATGGTAACAATTTACTTTAAAAACATATAAAAATTTGCTATACTAATTAACTTATATTTTACATAAGTAATGCGGAATTCATAAATAACACATACCCTAAGTCCTACATAGGCATTCTAAGAATAGTTATTGTATAATCCATAAACAAATCGTGAAAAATTTTAAATGGGTTACTGCGTTTCAGGTTACTACAAATATGCATACTTTCTAATATGTCAGATAAGAAATGCACTAACACTAATTAATTAATATTGGCTTCTTAAAAATATTTATAAATAGGTATAAATACTAAAGGCAGATTATAAAACTATTTTTGAACATAATCATGCTAACAACCACTTGGAAGGGGCTTGATATTTGCTATAGAGCTCATTCTACGACTCCTCGGGGCGTTCCTTCCGGTCATTTTGTTTTCTATTTGTTCAAGACTCTTTCCTCGAGTTTCAGGAACACATATGACTACGAAAAATAGGCCTATAAAACAAATGCAGCCAAATAACCAAAATGTCCCTGCTGGCCCTATGGCAACCAAAATATTATGGAACGTTTTTGTTACTGTAAATGTGCATAGCCAATTGAAAGCAGTGCAGATTGATGCAGCTGCGCCTCTTATTTTTGCGGGTAAGATTTCGCCCATCATTAACCAAGGTATTGGACCGAATGCCAACGAAAATCCAAGTAAATAAATCATAAGACTAGTAAGTGGTAGCCATCCTAATTTAGACACATCTGATTGCAAATTATCGCGGGCGTAAAAGAATGTTCCTAAAACTACCAATGTTATAGTCATTGTTACAGATGAGATATAAAGTAGCATTTTACGCCCAGCCCTATCTATGAGGGCCGTAGCAAGGAATGTTGATATAAAATTAACAAGACCAACAATAATTGTCGACAAATTTTCGTCGACGGCACTGCCGGACATCTGAAAAATTTGAACTGTATAAAATATAACAGCATTTATCCCTGACAATTGTTGAAAGGCCATAAGTCCTAGTGAAATCAATATAGATTTCATGTACTTCATGCTCAGCATTTCTGTAATTGAAGACTCGTTTTCAATTTCTGCGTCTGTGAGAGCTATGTCGCGCATTTCATTATCAATTTTAGTATTTGAACCACGCAGCCACTGCAATGCTTTGCGCGCTTCCTCTGTTCTACCTTGAGAAATATACCAGCGTGGAGTCTCAGGAATCATAAACATGAGTAGCAAGAATGGAATAGGAAGGGCTGCCCCAAGATACGCCAATTGAGACCAATCGAGATACTTCCCAGCCACGTAACAAATAAGAATACCAATGTTTCCAATAGCAGTAGGAAATAATCCTAAAGTACCGCGAACCTCTGGCTGAATTGTTTCACCAAGGTACACTGGGAACGCTAATGATCCAATACCAACACATAAACCACATACGGCTCTCCCGGCAAGTACCAAATGAACAATCTTGGCACTAGCTATTAAAATCCACCCAATAAAGAAAGGGATTGCTGTGAGGAGAATAGTTCTTCGTCGACCTATGTAGTCCACTAAAGGCCCTCCAAGCACTCCTCCTGCTAGCGCAGCCAAAGGCATTAGACCACCAACCCAGCTTGCCTGTTAATAAATTGCAATTGTTAATATATATCGCAATTAATCTGAAGAAAGCGGGTGTGAGTTTGTTGGTTGTTATTTTTCACACTCTAATTACTTCAATGATCATCATGAATTCTTGCATAAATATTGTAACCAAGTCACAAAAAGGAACTCAATTTATGAGCTGTAGATATAGTATGAATTAAATTCCCTAAAAAGCAAGTGTAAGGAAATAGAACATATACCAAGTTCAAGAACGTTATTTTGCTGGCGGTCTGGCCTCGTGACAGAATCGCCCTTTGCGACAAGAAATAAGTGGACATGACATCTTAGTGCATTGCCCTACTGCCGTTATCGCCATTCCTTAAATCGTAAACAGTACAATTTAATAAATACATACCTCTTCTTCCGAAACCGATATTCTTGTGTCGTTTTGCATCGTGACTAATGCCGGCGATGTGTAGGCTGATGAATATCCAACAATCATCGATCCCATTGACACGGCAACAGCAGCTAGTACCTTTAATGGAATGTTCTTTTAAGTGACAAATGTATCAAGCATTATTTTTAACCAACATTACGCTCCTACTTAATATCTCCTCTTCTTTGTTTATCTTCAGTGCTTAATGGTTTGTTATTGCGTAGTTAATTGTCCACGGTGATCCATGAACGATAACTAATACTGCACGGTCAAAGGCGGAAATAATTTAAAAGGAATTTTAAAGTTGTAAAGCTCTAAAAACCACACACTCTTTCTTGACAGCGTCTCTCAGGAACAAGAACAAAATTGGGTATTTCCAAAGTGATATGATTTTGAGACTTAAAAAAATAATAATTGTTTATGGCCCATGGGCTATGGCAAAACTTTTGGCAATTCAATATCTACTGAGTTTAGTGTAGTGACGACACGTGTTATGAAACGCTCATTGATCCTTGTCACATTTATTTAAAAAAGTGTTTATTTAATAAAGTGAGTACGTGAAGCGAAACTTTAGGTACCATTTTACGAAAATTACGTTTAAGGAAGAGTATGGAATTTGGCACATATCAAGTATGGTGTGCGAATGCCTATATTTTTTTATAATATGCCACATTAATATATTTTTTTTATTAAAAATAAAGCCATATGCTACCATAACCAATGCTAAAAGGTATACACCATTTACACACATGTATTGGATGATATCAAAGCGTAATCGTGACAACCGTATGTTATAATTACGGTCAAATTTTATTTTTCCTTGGATAGAACAATATTTGTCGTTCTACGCAATAAGGTTTGTGGGCAAATTTCGACCAACTGATGATCTGCAGTTATTATTAATGTACCAACTTTAAGATCTAAATCAATGCCACTAATATTTTAGGTGCATATTACAATTAACAACGGTGGTATCTGACTAATTACACGAACATTGTATCTGGAAAATAAAATATTCAGATAATTTTTATTAAGAAAGGCGGTCCAGTTGAAGGACCGTTAAATAATTGGCGTTAATATATACTGCTGCGGATGCGTTCACTTCATGAATTGTGATACGTTGTTTATTGTTCACGTTTCTTTTGTTTTAAAGAATTTGGAAGCTTTTCAAATTTTCGCGTTTAAATATTTTTCGCAAGATGGAATAAACAAAGAGATTTATGTCAGAAGGGACAATAGTCTACGAATTGGAAGGCGAGAGTGAAATATCTTGGGAATAAGACGTTAGTTCAGCGTCCTGCTTTGAGTAATGAGTTTTCGAGACTGTATTTGAAAATTCGGTCAAAATTAGGCAACTGGTAGGACATACGGCCGAAGATCCGACAACCGCTGGAGTCTGGAGGTCATTCAGTGGCGACCACGCTTGGGGAAAAGAGAGGCAGGACGGCCTCCTACCCCGTGGACTGATGACTTGGTACGGGTCGCGGGAAGCCATTGGATACAAGCGGCCCAACACCGGCATTCGTGGAAATTTATGAAGGAGGCCTACGTTCAGCAGTGGACGCATCCAGGCTGAAATGACGATGATGGTGATTCGTTTGAAAAGTACCAATGAGTTCAGCATAATGTTTGACTTATCTCCACTAAAAATACGTTGTCGCGCTTTGAGAAATAAACCGATGGCTCCCACGTAAAGTATCGTAAGCCACATTCTTGCCAATCTCGCTATTTTACGTTATCTAAATGAACTTGATGAGTTCTATTAATTGTAATAATGTCAAAGTAAAGTATGTTTAAGTATTTTACGTTGAAGTTAATACAGTTTATAGAACTGACTGATTCTTACGATAGAATGAGATTCGACTGGCCCTTTGGCGCAATGAGCAGTGGTCCGCCTTCCACTCCGGGGGACGTGTGTTCGATTCTCGCCTCGACTCTAAGTGTTATATCTGTATGCATGGATTTATGTATTTCTACAAAAATATATATATTTGTGTAAAACAGGCGTCTGTTACCGTTACCTATAACAAGGACTAAGTTGTCTACCTTAGGAATACACGTCCGTGTGTCATATAGTCCTGTATATATTTATTTATTAACTCATCGAGACCACTTAGAGAATGGCAAGAATGCGGTTTTCGGTAGGTACTTTACGTAGGAAACGTCGGAATATGTTCTTTCCTTGAAGGTCCCTAAGTCCAGCATTGCCGCCACTTCACGCCGATCTCATGTGAGAAAGAGGTACTGGTACCCGGACGCGCCGGCCCAATTCGCCTAAAAGCATGACGCTACCTCTAATTTCATCTTTGTATATCCCGCGATTTTCGGGATTTCGTTTAAGGTATACCTCAATTAGAGATAGCGCTACGGTTGTAGCTGAATTGGGCCGGCGTGTCCGGGTACCAGTACCTCTTTCTCACATGAGATCGACGTGAAGTGGCGGCAATTCTGTCACGTCAAGTGATGGTATTGTTGTCGCATTTCGTTCGGTTTGTCAAACTTCCCGGTGGCCTAAACTCTTCATTAAGACCGGCAACGCATCTGCAAGTCTGCTGGACGTGCAGATGTCCATGGGCGTCAGTAGGCACTTAGGTGACTACTGCCTCCTCTTTTGCCCCCTGTAACATAAAAAAGCTGATCTTATGCTTTTGTACACATACATTTCCTGTTATTTTATATTTCAGCGTCCTAAAAACAATATCATTTGAGAGGTAGGGCATAACAATGTGTGATTAACTGCCTGAACAATTACTCACATATTCTTATATTAAGCAATTCCAACATACCTACACCCTATAGTCGTAAGACAGCATCGCGTCAAAACTCTAATCACCCTCATCACCTCGACGTGCGAAAGTCCATACCTTATTTTGTTTTTTGAATTTCTCTCAGAGTATTCGTTTCTTTTGTAATATTTCAAAATATATATGCTGTAAAATATAAAGGGCACCAGAATTAAGTGTAAATATTTCCTCTGTTCATAGTATTCTTCCAAAAAAATCTTCCCTATATGATTTGCTGAAGCACTCAAGTATTACGCAAAATCCCCTTTTGGGTTACCCTAAGTGGCTCTACATTAAAAAGTTAAATATTCATAAAAGTACATACATAATAAGATCCGGTTACATTTAATTATGTGCGATCCTCAGCCAATACTGCTAGAAACGTATATTATCGTATGTCATATTTAATACGGTATAGGTTACAGTCATTTGGCAACGTTACCAGTTTGGTTGTCAGCCAGCTGTGAAAGATATGAGGCGTGTATTTTATAAGCTTATTCTTTATGTGTATTTAGCAAAGAAAGGCAAAGAAGGGAAAATGTGTTGATATAGCAAAGTCTTAGATAAAATATGACGATGAAACTCCAAAGGATCTGACCACACAGACCATAATCTAAAGTTAGTCTTAGGGTCCGTGTGGACGGATACTTCAACCAACATTTTACATTAATATATAAAATGATGGTTAAAGATAGCATGATGATGAAGACGATGATGAGGATTTTCTCTTCGAAGAAAAACCAGGTCTTTTTCCAGGGAATGGATCTAATTCTTTACCTGTCCAATAACTGGTTAGATCCACTAAGAGTACACGACCCCAGGCTACCCCAGCTGCTATTGCCACTCCCCTTTTACCATCCATTACAGTAGTATCCGCATCCTTATTATCCGCAAAACGCTTCTATTTCTTCTATCTATATATCTAATTAGAAGTAACGTCTCGCTTGCGGTCTTTCACACCTCTTTCACACATAGAATCGGCGTCAAGTGGAGGCTATGCTGTCACGTCAAGTGATGGTATTGATATAAAAGGTCACAAATTCATTCTCAAGGAGCAAACTCAAAACATTTCTTAGACCATTATCTCAAAATACACAAAGCAACTATGTCTCCTGTCATAATAGTCTCTTCGCTTAGAAAATGACAAGAAATACTTCAACTGTGTCTGTATGTCTGCAATCTTGGTGGAATGAAATACAATTATAATCATGCATGACTTTTATTAGTCATTACACGGTCTTAGTACAAGAGTGGGACTTCAGTAACAGCACCACAATGTTACACTAATACAGTTACTACCGATAAATTGTCTTGTATATTTGTAAAGCAGCAACAAACTTATTTATTGCGAATAGTGGTCGGGTCGGCATTTGAGTCTCTCGCTATACCCACCTATCAACGCGGCCAGGTGATAAATGGGTGACCCATTCCAACATGGTTTTCAACATCTGACCTCCGTGTTTCGGAACACATGTAAAACAGTGGATGCCGATTAATGTTCACGAGTGATATCAGTCATTGCAGAGATTATGGGGGTTCTGGGGATGAAGTTAGAAGGCAGTCCGTTAATTTAACTCATCCCTCAACCACATCCTCTGCAATTTAAGCGGCCCATGGGTACTAGACCAGGATAACGCTAGGTGGAAAAAGACGTAGATCTTTGAGTAATAAACATCTAAAGCTGTACTATAAGTATCACATGAGATGTGGCTCAGCAGAGAGAAGACTGGCAGTGAAGGTGAGCGTTAGTGGCCACTGGGTTTATAGTAAGTAGACAGCCGTTAAAAAAGGATTTTTTCGTAGAGCCAGATTAAGTAGGTCTCCTGCTGTCACGAACAATGACAAACGAGCTGCAACACGAAGATCTCCCTTTGCGGTGGTTGAGCATATCGACCTTCGCTACCACCTTTCCTTCCTCGCCGAAAGCCTCCCACCTTGGTGTGCCTTTCCCACAATATAAAACAATATGTATAAATTAGTTTCCATATGACTTGTTTGTCTTTAATGAAAAATAAAGATCTTCAAACCTATTTAGTTACTTAGTACGTGTCTGTTTTTTTTTTTATATAACGAGGGGGCAAACGCAAAAATCTTTTCTAGTATATAAGGAAATATCCTGCGCCAGTTTTCGCTATCTAAGAATACATTGCCTAAATAAACATAAAATATTTTTTCATTATTGCACGTTACCGAAACATAATCCAAATCAAGGATCTCATATACCCTCGTCTTTGTATGACATTTTAATGCTTATCCGTGTTTATACACCTGTCTTACGTTGACTGGCCGACAGCGGAGCGGCACATAATGGAGCCTGCCTGAACCTTCGTAGAAAAAAATGTATATAAATCCTGTCCTATACATTTAGGTACGCGGAAATATAAGGTGTGAACGGTGCAGAGAATATTGCGCGGTTTCATTTACACTTATGGAGTTTATGGCAGGTGTAGTGATGTTACCAGTGACCGATGTTTCAGGTGACAAATTTTTGAGGCCACAAAATGATTGAAGTATCTAAAATTTGAAATTGATTTTGTATTTATTGACTGGCATGTTGGCGCAGTGGGCAGTGACCCTGCCTTCTGCTCCGGGGTCGTGGGTTCGATTCCCGCCTCGAGTCTGGGTGTATAGCTAGGCCAAGAGCTAGCTAGTGCCAATTTTGGAAAAAATATTGCGAGACGTCGTGCGGAAAAATATAGCATAGATGGCGGGGACAAACAATTAACCTCAGAATAAGGGGAGTTTTATATAATAAAACAAAACAAGAAGAACTGGTATTAGGAGGGAACAATTAAACAAAAGGATATGAATTTTTCTTACATACGCCAAATAAGTATTTGACTCATAGTTCAGTTTCGTCTTTAAATAAAGATAGAGAATATGTAAAAGGGGTAGGTGTAAAAATAGTTGGTTAGGGTATCGAACTAGGTCCCCAAGTTTTCACCATCTAAAATTATATAGCAATCCTTTCTATTCCGATAGATAGGATTGTTTTATATTAGTTCCTGATTAGCGTGTTGAAGTAAACCAACAAACTCTTAAGCTTTATATAATAAGTATAGATAACTCCCTAGTCTCTAGGTGTTTTCTATCACCACCTATCTTCTTCTTCTGCCTTGCATTATCCCGGTTAAGTACCAGGGTTCGCTTAGGTTGCACAGGATATAGCTGTGGGGCGAGTTAAGATGACCGATTGCCATCTGACGTCTCTGCAACCTTACGAATAATATCACAAAGTGACATTAATCGGGTGCCACTGTTTTACGTGTCCTTCGAAACACGGAGGAGGTCGGATATCAAATATAAACCAGTGATAGAATGGGTCACGCTTCTATCACCCGGTCTCAGCAAGAGCAACTTAACCTAGTGATCAATTGAAATGCCGACCACTGATTAGGCCAGGACCTCCTCAATATCACCACCTATCTTATGGGTGATAGATGGGTGACCCATTCTAGCACTGGTTTATATTTAATATCCGACCTCCTCCGTGTTACGGAAGGCACTTACAACAGTGGGACCCGATTAATGTCACTTTGTGATATTAATCGTAAGGTTGTAGAGAACGTGAGGGTTCCGAGGATGACGTCAGATGACGATCGGTAACTCGCCCCACAGCCAAATCGTCTGCAATCTAAGCGGACCCTGATACTTAACCGGGATAACACTAGGAAGTAGAAATTGATTTTTATACTTCAACGTTCAAATGTCAGTAGGAAGGGAAGAATCGGCGAAATGTCTCAAAGAACTATCAAAATCTTTTCCTTGACTGACGAAGAACTAATACAAGTTGAATGTATGAAGGAATATCCAAAACTAATTTAGTGGTATCGTATCGAAGATTTTAGAACAAAATGAAAACAATGCCTGGGTCTCAAGTTCTGCTTGAGTTCCTCTGCCACGTGAAAAATTCACTTTTCACTTTGCTCGAAAAATAACTAGTGGTACCAGTTTTCATGATAAAAAAACTCTGTGTATACAGATGAATCCCTATTTACCTAGGTGACACCATCACGCGTGAGCAGCTGGACCAATTTTGCTACTTTTTTTTGTTGTGTTTATTACGAAAATTTAGAAAATTGCGCGGGAAATTAGAAAATTTATAAAATACTTAGCCACCATATTAAATAATGTAAATTTTGTAGTAAATAGTAAGTAGCTCAACGTTCGGGCAGGACAATGTCTTCTGGGACCGCCAGTTAATTATGAAACTAAAGTACTCAACACTGCTAAAATAAAAGCATCATTTATGTACCGTTCCTTTAATAAAATAATATAGATACAATTGAATGGCGAAATAGATAGGTATACCTTATAACCCGGCCATAATAAGAGCTACTCAACATAGCGATCGACTCAAATGCCGGCCTAATTAAGCTACAACCTCCTTTATTCGAGAATTGAACCTAGTGCCGTTCAAACTTCAGCCTGCCCTTCGTAAACTACTTATTGTTTGTGGAGTTACCGTTATTTTATCACTTAACTTCAGTCACGCTTAAACGTAAGATCGTGTCGCACGTATAGTCGATTGCATTAAAGGTGAAATTATCTTTGTATTTTATAACAAAATGACACAATTGGAGCTGGTCGTAATCTAGCAGACAATCGGAGCCACACTTACGTGGATTTATGCAATATTTGTTGAACAATCAAAACAATCTTCGGTTCATGGGTTGTTCTTTAATATTAGAGGTAGCGCCACGCTTCCAGTTCTCTTGGTCGGCATCGGCCTCACATCAAGATCAGCGACAACTGGTGGCAACGCTGTCACGTCTAGTGATGGTATTGTTGTCGCATTTCGTTCGGTTTGTGTGAGTTCAATGTGGTTTACACCCTTAGTCAATGGGTGGCAACGCATTTGAGAACCTTCGGCCCTCGAAGGCGCTAAACTACTTACGTCCTATAACTCCTGCACACACGGTATCTGCGGACTCGGTCTCACAGGAAGTACCCGCGGAGTACCGACTATCGATCGGCTGAGCTTCGGCTCACCCCAAGCCCCCCACCCGTTGATGCTGTATAGATCATTTTGATCAACCCTGCATCTCATTTTTTAGGATTCCGTAATAACAAGGAACCCTTATAATTTCGCTCTCTCCGTCCGTCTGTCTTCCCGTAAGGTAGTCCCCCCCCCTAACATTTCCAACCTATTACTACGACATAGAGACTTGAAATTTGTCATATTGATAGAACATGCCAAAAACTCATTGGAAAAATTATTCTGAACGAAATCGGACAACAACTTTCGAAGTTATTTAACAACTACGTTTATAGCGTATCAGATACGGAACCCTTCTATATAAGTGTGTCTTGACACGCTTTTGGCCATTTTTAACGATATGGCCCTTACCTGCCAAAAGGTTGCAGACCTCTGGTATAGAGTAACAGAAATGGGATCTCATTTCCGATTGATGAATCACAAAGAGGTAAAAAAAAGTATTCTAGTCATAATAATGTACAGTCGATTAGATTTACAGTTTGGCAGTGGGTGGTCACCTGTGATATATCTGAGGCCAAACCAAATTATCTGTCCACGTGGAAGGAGTTAAGACTAACACCCACTCGGAGCGTGTGTCTTGTGGGTGATTCATTTGACAGCTTCAATTTGAGAAGACATTCACTTAGAGAAAATTGAGTAGGCATCCATACATAACGGACACTGTTCGTTCTGCTATATCACAAATAACCATAAATGTAAGTTACTATTATTATTTTTATGAATTCAACTCTCACGCCCGGATACATTATAAATATATATAAACAGACTTAAGTACATAAAATAAATAAACTTAAATATACGTTACATAGATACATAAATGTACCGGGCGGAGGATTCACCCCCCGAAACACGGAGGAGGTCGGATATCAAATATAAACCAGTGCTAGAATGGGTCATCCATCTATCACCCGGTCGCAGCGAGAGCAACTTAACCTAGCGATCGACTCAAATGCCGACCACTGATTAGGCCACGACCTCCCCACAAGGCTTAACATGTTTCTATATGTGGAAACATATTAATGGGTAACACTGTGTTTTAGTAATGTTATAAAAGTTGTTGCTCCGATTGTTACCGTAATAAAATGAAATAATAAAATAAAAAATATTAACATGGGAGACGATAGGACGTAGAGACCTAGAGGATAATATTATATAATTTGGAATGATTACGAACTAAGAGGAATATAAAAATAGATTCTTTTGAAATGAAGTGAGTGGACAAGGACAGATGCATTTTAAATGAAAATGTTATAGAAAGAGATAGCTTTTGAAATGAAATGTGGTAGACAGATATAGATAATTTAGATACACCGGATATAGGAGAGAATATGAAATGAAAATTTATTTGTTTAAATTTTTACAATATTCACAAGGGCGGAGACCTTCTATCTAGTTTAAAAACCTGTGCCAGAAGGACTCAAAAGGAAGAATATACAGGATATGTAGGACTTTCAAACGCACAAATGTCTCTTATCTCACTCATAGTTTTTTTGCAATAACTGTTCATATATATAACTTCTGAATCTTCTATTTAAAAAAAATGCACGTGCGTTATATAGGAAACAACGAATTTGTTACTCTTATTTCAGAAGTAAATTCTCCCCATAATAATTAATGACGTTACATAAATTTTCTAGGTACTGAAACACTCGTCTTAATTTATTGCCCTCGCGTTCGCTCGGACACCAAGATTACACTCATGCTCTAATGACTCGCTTTGCGGTCGGTGCAATAATGTACTATTATTACCTCATCATGGCAATCGGTCATCTTAACTTGTGCCACAAACACATCCTCTGCAATCTAAGCGGACTCCGGTATTAAACCGGGATAACGCTAGAAAGAAGAAGAGTGAAGAACTAACTTTCCATTCATGAAAAGAACCAGTCTATTATGTCTATCGGACAAATCTCTATAAGGTAATTAAACTGGTTTCCATTAATGAGTAATGTTTTCCTCTAAGAAGTACTCACCTATAATTTCATATGGCTCCTCAGGCGCCGGAGGTGGTCCATAATCTGCATCTTCTCCCACTACCGTCTGAGAAGACTGCTTAGTCGATTCGGCTGCATTCTTTTCCAAAACTTTAGATATTTCTTTAATAAAGTACGCACCATGATATGAATCTAAGTTATTAATAAAATATCTTTTATGCGAGAATAATATATCCACAGTACTAGAGGATTTTTCAGAGGACACCTTTTCCACTGATTTCTTCATGATCGCAAATAATGATTATTGAACGCGTTATATATATTTTATCATTAAATGACAAGTCATTAGATAGTTTATTTCATTACTATGACAACCATTCCAATATTTATAACATGGATATATTTATATACGATCTTGTCCTTGAGGTGCCATCTCCTAACGGAGGTTGACTATTATTCTGGCAATTTGGATCTACAGACAGCTGAACGGAACATAGATCTGGTGCAACCGGACAATCGCCACGATCTCTACAACTTTACGACTAACATCACAAAGTGTCACTAATCGGGTCCCATTGGTTTATGTGCCTTTCGAAATACGGAGGAGGTCGGATATCAAATATAAACCACTGCTAGAATGGCTCACCCATCAATCATCCGGTCGCAATAAGAACAACTTAACCTAGCCGAACTACTCAAATGCCGAGCACGGATTACGCCACGACCTCCTTACTCTTCTTAAGTAAATAACATAATATAGGTTCAATTAGCCTTTGACTTAAAGCGTAGACACTACAAGACAGAAGCTTTTTGCCAACTACCACTAGGATTATAGTAGAGGTAAACGCAGCTTCATTTAGAAACAACATGTTATCTAGCTAACGCGGCCAAGCATTGGATTTCCAGAGGTGCCGCCAACCAATTGGAAATACCTTTTGGAAAGCTGCACCGAAAATGAGCGAGCTAACGATAAATAAAATTGTAACCTTATTTTAAATTGATAAAATGGGGTATGGAATACATATGTATATATTGAAGCGAAAGGTCACTTAACACAAAATATTGACAACTGCGGGACGTGCAATGATGAAATTTGGCAAGGAGGTAGTGTAGAAATAAAAAAAAAGTATAAGACTTTAATTTAATTAAACTCGTATTCACTATGCTATTATTTACATTAAGTATACTTAGAAAGTTAGACAAACTTTGGTTAAATAAGATGACTTCTTCAGGGTGCTTTCTAGGAAGGAACGTTTTGATTACATCCAACGTAGGATTCATCCTGTGATTAATTTTATACATCTATGCGAATAAATAAAATTGAAGTGTATGTTTATAACGTTGAAATTTGATTCCTTTGCCATAGGATATGACCGTATAATTTGAGAAAATTTTTACAATTCCTTCTGTTTGTTACAGTAATCTTGGAACCGACTACCCTCGCCAGGTCAATTGTACTATCAGAAGACTCGCAGATATGCGTTTAAATAATGGGTATGCTTGTTTTGGGATCGAATGGTTCGTAATAATTCTTCAATAATTCCGGCACCAGGAACATCGACGTCAGTATATCAGCGAATTTATATAGGTATACTCTATGTAACTATACGATATGTAACTCTTCGTCATGGTTCTATCAAATTTCAAAGAAGTCCATCACAAAGGGAATATACCCGCTTATTATAGTGAATGTTGCAGTCATATGGCACAAAGCGCACTAATTGGAAACTGCGCAGGCTAGCGCACGGTCAACACGGGACGTACACCGCGGGACATAAATACCGCTACATTTGACATATTAATGATTATCCCTCCTTCATCGTCCTAGCGTTATCTAGGTCTGGTACCAGGCTACACTTAAACTGATGAGGATGCTGCTGTGGAGCGAGTTAATATGGCTGACTGCCGTCTGATGACATTCCCACAACTCCCACAATCTCTACAATCTCGTGACTAATAACACTCAATGACATGAATCGAGACCCAGTATTTTACGTGTCTTGAAACACGGAGGAGGTCGGAAATTTGAAAAATCAGTGTTAAAATGGGTCACTCATCACGGCCATCGGAGTCCAGGATCATGTCACTCGGTCGCGGTAAGAACTGCTTAACCTAGCGCTCGACTCAAATGCCGGCTACTGATTAAGCTACGACCTCCTAATAATAATTATTACCTCCATAATTGGTTAATGTCAGTAAACAGAGTTCTTACGCCAAGCGATCGCCTAGAAATAGTCAAAAGTATTATTCGTCTTTTCTGCATGGAAGACTGCGATTTCTAAACTGGAATCCATTTTTATACCTAAGTAAAAAAAAATATTAAACAAGCATCCAGCCCGTCCGATATTAAAACACAGTAACCTATAGGCGTTTCTCAAAACCCACCCTCCAAAGCTCTTTGAGGTTTTAGCAGATATTTCAATCGGACTTCTACTTTACGCTTTTCTACCGTTGAACTATAGAGAAATTATAATGAGTTTTAGTAGAGAACGAGTTATAATTAGTTTTGGTGTTTGGCACAAAACTAATTAGTGGAGCAACATTCCAGCGCACTTAAGCTATCATTAATCTGATTTATATGAATTTCATGTCTCCAATGCGGATTTTGTTAACTTTTAGGTTCGGCATGACTTACTAATAAACTTGCAAAATTTAGACTTTCGTAAGTGTAGAGATGTTATTTATAATTGGAATAGAGAGTAGCTATATTCATATTATTAACATTGATATTCAGAATATTAAGCATTGTCTGCTTTTCTCTAACGGTAGTTTTCTATTCTTTCAGACAGACCACCTTTTTTCATGTTACATTTGTTTGGCACAATATAGTATTAGGCTATCAATCAGCACTCAGCTGTTCGTTACTTCAAAGCATTTCCAACATTATCTATTTCAGCAATACTTGAGACCATACTCTCACATTAGAATTTCGGTTCTCAACAGCTTTCCTCATAAAGTCCAAAATTTCACATAGTAAAATATATACCATAAAATACATTAGGTTTATTTTTAGCTTTATCTATAAATATGTCCCAAGATATATACGTTAATGCATGTAATACGTAATCTCTAATGACTCATTCTGAATCCTTGAGAGCGGAAATTATTTGGCACCTAAGTGTAAAAAGGCTTTACAATGACCTACTTTTTCTATGCACAAAGAATCCTTTTCAGCGCCGAATACTAAATTCCTAGCCAAACAAGAGACAACTGTTTTCATACTTTTTTCTCCTAAACGGTATAATTGCTAAATGAATTTTATACTTCTTGTTTTATACTAGGAAAGTTCTTTTTAATGTAAAGGTAAAATATTTTAGGAAATTGATGGACGAGGCCTACGTTCAGCAGTGGACGCACCCAGGCTGAAATAATGATGGTGAAAGTATTTTTATTATGGAGTGCATAATTCCAACAAGAAAATAGATTAGTTCCTATCAAGTAAATCTTTTTTTCCCCCTTCTTCTTTTACTACAAAATATCTAAAATTTCCGCTTGTATCTATCGATCAATAAAGTTTTGTACAATACGAGTTGTCATTTAATATTGAGGTAAATGCTAGAAAATGTACTGAAATAAACGAAGCGGAACATAATGTTGGATATCCCAACTGCTGGCGTTTCTTTTAAGCTTTTTTGAGAATTTTCGTGCGCGAGCTAAGCTCTTGTGTTCCTCGCTCAGCTCGGAAGAGAGAATACTTGATGCTTAAAAAAGTCCTGCAGTTGGAAAATAGCATATTTCCCATTCTATTCAGTGTGGTATTTCTTTTATTAAAAAAAAAACTTATGGCTATTGTGTGAACTCCGTTTGGTTGAAATGATAATTTCTTCTTCTTGTACGTACGTATTGTATACAAAACGTATTTTATTTGTAGAATTAAGTGCAGCTATTTAAAATATCTTTGAGAATTTGGGAAAATAGACTTGTAATTAGGACCTTAAGTTGTGCTGGACGCTTTAAATATGTTAATTAAGTAACTACTCTAATCTTACTGAGATTCCTCAAAATCCTAAATATTTTTTTTAATTTTCCGCCATTTGAGTAATCTCCATGAAAGTCTAATAGAACAACAATTCAATTAAATCGTACCATTATCGGAAAGCTTTAACCGTAATTATGCTAATTCAAGTGCCTTAAAAACCAAACTAAAAGGAAATCCAAATGAAGATGAGGCTTTTGTGGGATTTCGCGTTTTTCCGTTTCGGTCGCGTCAAAGGTTGGCGCGCGGCCAAATGGCATTGGTTTAAAAATTCAGGTTGTCCAAAGCATGCGAGAGAAATTGATGTTATATCAATATTACAGCGACTGGGTCTGATAAATGATTCCATTTGTGATGATACGTACAATATTTTTAGCCAATTTCGATGACTAGACAATAGAAGAACGAACTTAAATCCCAAAGAGTCAAGGTCCAATATCTGACCTTGATGGACTATCGTCTCAACTGTTCCATTCGTTTCATACGTTGACTTCTTAAAATCAATTTTAATTCAAGTTTCTTGAAGTATTCTTGTAATTTGTTAACGTTATTGCTAAAAGTTTTGATGTACTTTGGTTCTCAAATTAGTGGTTTTCCTTGTTTGAGGACCATTGCAACATTATTATTTTTTGGAAAATAAACGTTCTATTAAACGTCCCTTTTTACAATTTACTTATTCTTGTCAAGATTTGATTATCATTTTAGCACATTTTTGGATGTTCGAATAACAGTATCTATATTGAAATATTCCAATATTCCATTAATTTTCTACAACGCGTTTTCACGAAAAATCCTACGGAACAAAATTTCAATGTAAATCAACCTGGGGCTGCCCACAGATTAATGCCGATCACCACAACTTGCAGAGATTCTTGAATTATACGCGATCAAGTAATAAATAAATGAAATTTTAACTGTATCCCACTAACTCTAATTGTATCCTAGTAAAAGTGAAAAATAAATTTTGGTTGTTTGACGATTTGTGTCAAAGGTTGGCGGGTGGCCAAAAAGAGTTGCTTCAAAAATTCAGGGGTAAATCAATCAATGATCCATTAATAATTTTAAAAATAGGGTGAGTTTTACGAAAAGGTTTAAATAAGTTTATCTGTTACCTATAACACAGGCATTAAGTTGTCTACCTTAGGAACAGACGTCCGTGTGTCATATAGTCCTATATATTTAAAAAAAAATTATTTAAAATTTATTTCATTCCGGCTGATTTTATAGAAACTGTTCTCTTTGTAATGCGCTTTTTTATGCTGTTAGTACACAAATGATCATACCTAAAAACCCTCGATCATTTCTAATCCCTAGACCCTAGATCATTCCTAAAAAACATAAGACCCTAGATCATAATAATACGATAAAACAACATAAGATCCTAGATCATTCCTAAAAAAAACTTTATACAGGTTGACTGGTGAGGCACTTACGGTACTCAGGGACCTGATATTTGATGATCATATATGACAGAAAAAAAATAACATTAAATGTAAATATCAAATAACTACGAGAGAATAAGAGAAAGTTAACTACGTACGGGCTTAAATTACACTTATTTGTCGGGTAAGGGCAAAAAGTTTACTGAGTTATTTTATTTATTATAAATATATCGTGTTTCATTCCAACTGACAGTCATTGTATCTTTTTTATAACTGACCAGTTTTTTACGCTAGGAAATGCATTTACCAAGTAAATTTTTTCGAACAAAAAATTAATCATAGACCACGCTTTAAGTAATTTGAAAGAAATTTGGTCAAAAATTAAGCACCCATTTTTATTATATTGTGGAAAGGCACACACCAAGGTGGAAAGGTTTTTTTTTTTATTAAGTTACAGGCGGGCAAACGAGCAGGCAGCAGGCACCGGAGTGCTTACCGGCGCCCATGGACTTCGGCACGGCACGACCCAAAAGAACGGAATAAAGCTCTACATCTGTTTTGACTATAAGAATTTCATAGAGTAGGGCTAAAATGAGCATTCGCTCATCTAAATCAGCAGGTAGCAGTGTTCTAATTCAAGACAATGCGATCGCGCGAACTTCATTTAGAACACTTCTTATAGCAGCTACACACGTTTCGATAAATTGTTGCGAAAAAACTATACAGTTTAAACTGCGCAGCTTTATCGATACGTGTGTATATAAAATGGCTGTCGATTAAACTGCACAGTTTTTTCACACCGCTTAAACTGTAGAGTTTTTTCGCAACGATTTATCGAAACGTGTTTAGCGGCTATTAGTTTCCTAATATAGTTTGTCATTGTTACTCACCCTTGGTCATTATAACCTCCTTAGGTGACTTTTTAGATTTGAGTTAGGGATTTTAAAGTATAAAGAAGGGGATATTTTAAAGTTAACGTTACCTAATCCCCTGGTAATGATGTCCTCTTTGAGTTCAGGCCCGGCACCCTGCAGAATGCGTTCGCTGACCACGTTGCATTCTGTGAGCGTCTCGTCACTTGTGTTCGTGACAGCATCAACTTCTAGGGTTGATATGTCACCTTGCCTGAAAAGGGATTCATAGAGATAATTAAAAGCTTTGCTAAATCGCATTTCCGGTTTTTACAACTCAATTAAAAAAAGGGAAGATTTGGTTTGATAGAAGAGTTATTCTTTCTTAATTCAGCAAGTAGGTCGACAAAATATATATATTAGTTTTTAATTTAGTTTACATTGTTTTAAAGAGTTATACAGTTAGTTTTAGATAGTGTCTGTTATTAATTATATTTATCAAATAAATAATTTTAAAATTTATTTATATAGATTTATTTTATGAATAATTATGTATCAGTTCCATTTCGAGGACAATGGCGTCCTGGTGATTCTCCGAACCGTCGTGTACGTAGCGAACCTGTGATAATAAATTTGTCATTTTTAATTAAACTAGCCGTTTCTCGCGCCTCCGTTGGCGTTAAATTAATGTCGAGTGGATCTGTGATCGAAATTTAAGTTTAATTGATATTTTAGAAAAGTAGGATAAGTTGAAATGTCTTTACAATATAATCGCAAAATTTCTCTATTTATAGTCCCCGAACAAAAAGTAGGTTTTCGATATATCATGTTAGGTTATCTTTTAGGTTGTTTATAAATATGATATGTATAGATATAGACAGTTATCCAGAAATAAGTAAATATAATGATATGCAAAAAAAAAAAACTTAAAAATCCTCTCCTGTAAAATTTAAAAATGAGGTGTTGTGATATATGGATTTTTTTAACGAGCCCTGAAAAAGACCGGGTTTTCAAGGGCCAACTGATTTCGCAAAGTGACTGCTGTGCGAAGCAAATTTTTGACTAACGCACGGTTCTGGATTTTTACCGCACCGAAGAGTTGGGGGAAATTTCTAATACTTAAAGCGATGTCCGGTGGTGAAATTCATCTGAATGGGAAATAGTTAAGTCGCTGTTACTGGCAAAAAAAAGTACTACCTTTAGGGCAGTTCTTGTATTAATTTTCAATTACTGGTTTCTATGTTGATAATAAATACAAACAATCATTACTGTTTAAAATTTAGTTGCAGCATTAAACCGATTTTCCCTCGTATTCATTCGCGGATTAAAGCAAAGTAGTTTAGCTTCTCATGCATGTCACGGATTTCCGCAAAGTAACGCCTGATTCTATTAATTATATGAGCGTAATCGACGTGCCCGATCGCCACAAAGGAAGATCTTCAGTCCGGGCTAGTTGGAGTTGCCCCGGACGGCCGCGCCTTGCCGATAGTTGTTCGTCGTGATTTCTATATATAGTGATAGTATATAGAAACATCGTTAGCGTCTTCAATTTTTATGACAAATTTGTTTTTTGGCCCCCATTCGCATGAGAGTTTAAAAAGCGTTGCGTTAAATCTCCGCATTAGCGCTATTTCAGTGTCGTCGATACGAAAATATACCGTATACGTATGTATATTGCGTTGAAAATGGAATATTGCTCGATAAAAAACCTTCGCGTTTTAAAAGCGCTGTCGTGTGAACATGAACTTGGAATCCATATGTTTTATTTGAACGTTTTTTTGACGCACGTTAAAAAGCTCTTTTATTTATCTTACAAGGGGGCAGACGAGCAGGCAGCAGGTACCGAAGTGCCTACCGGCGCTCATGGACATCTACACGACCAGAAGGCCAGCAGATGCGCTGCCGGCTCTTAATGACGAGTTTAGGCCACCGGGAAGTTTCACAAACCGAACGAAACGCGACAACAACATCATCACTAGACGTGACAGCATTGCCGCCACTTCACGCCGATCCCAACGATATATTTATTTATATATTTATTTGACAATTAATATGCATACGGTCGTCACGCGTTTTGACACAATCTTTGCCGCAATTAGGCACGACCTTAAGTACTAAAAGGAGGCCGACACTAGTGTACGCCGTAAACCAGTAAACAATCCATATTTACGTGAGCGAGATAACACTATCTTCGTCTTACTCCCGTGAGGTTTAATTTTAAGAATTTAATATATGTATTAATAATGCATATTTAATAAAAATATTAGCATTCGCACAACAATCTTTTTTTATAATATAAACTGTAATTGTGCCAAATTTCATAGTCATCCGTCCGCGCAATTTTCGTAAAATGGTACCGAGAATTTTCGCTTCACGTTTTAATATAGTCTTTTTAGATCATTTTAACTTAATATATATTTTATATTGCATTATATTATAATTTAATTATATTATATTATAATTTAATTTAAACTATATTATATTATAATCATTTATTATTGTGGGAGTGCTTCAAACAACAGATACATTTCGGTATTGAAGCTCGTGTCCATCAACTTTCATTATCCATGTAAATTTTTATTATATCATTCGAAGAAGCTTTGGAATTATTTTTAGGGTTCCGTAATACTCAAGGCACCCTTGTAGTTTCGCTCAGACAGCCCGCCTGTCCGTCCGTCTTTCTATCTGCCCTAACTAACTTCTACAATTATGAACATAAATGCTTGAAATTTGTATACAGTTATATTTTGCGTATAGATTTTATTTTTGACATCCTAAAATAATAATTTTATTTTTATATAGTTTTATTTTATTTATTTTTGGGAAACAAATAGCACAATATTACATTTTAAGGGTGGCGCCCATACATGTGAGTTTCAGCAAATTTTGCTGCCGGCCCTTAATGACGAGTTTAGGCTACTGGGAAGTCTCACAAACCGAACGAAACGCGACAACAACACCATCAATTGACGTGACAGCATTGCCGCCAATTCACGCTGATCTCATGTGAGAAAGAGGTACTGGCTGGCCCAATTCGGCTACAAGCGTGGCGCTACCTCTAATTAAAAACGTTACTTACTATTTATTACATTCTATTACCCTATAATGCTATTACTGATCCTATCTCCCTCCCCTTTCCCAATATTTTCCAAAATTAACCGTAAGAAACAGACAGACATTTTTAGGTTAACAAACCTTGTCCTAACAATAACGAACACAAAAAAAAAATCAAATTTGGTGCAGTCGTTCGGAAGTTGTGCGTGTAGATACATTTTGGAGACTAATTTTCATAACTTTGACCGAAGCATTTGTCTTAAATGATATACAGATATTTTACATTCTCTTTTAGGGATATTTGAGCACGCATTCTGTAAATGCTATGTCAAACGCCATAAAAAAGTTAAAAAAGTTTAAATTGTCAAAGCTAAGGTTGTTTTTTTAACGTGAGGAAATCCGGAACCCGTGACCCGTCGCCACAGCGTCAATGACGGGTTATGTCGGGCTCCAATCGACTAAAACCTCACGAGGTTCCACCGCGCCACGTTGCGCGACGAAGACGCGGGAGCCATCGCAAGTCCGCACGTCCGTCCGTGGTATCCGAGGCCTTGCCTCAAGATCCACCTCAGGGGTGCTTCACCCCAACTGCTGATGTCGCCACACCGGAACACGAGGTGCGATGTCCATCCCGGGACATATTATTTAATACTTTCCACGAGCAATTCTTGTATTGTATATATATATATATATATATATATATATATATGTGTGTGTGTGTGTAATTTGACTCAAGGAAACAGCTCCGACAATTATTATGAAATTTAATCGATCTAGCTAGGTTTCATTTTTAACTTTTCTATTCTACTCTGCTCTGCTCTGCTCTACGCTACTCTATACTGTTCCGTTCCCTTATATTCAATTCTAATCTACTCTACTCTACTCTCTTTTATTCTAAATATATATTTCAATCGTATGCGTGCGAAGTAGGGGTTGGAAAAAAAGAAACCAAGGCTTACGTGTCGTAGTGCTTGTACGTGTAGTTGTAACTCGGTCACCATAGAAGTCGATATTTATAGTGGCTTCATAATCAAACTCAAATTTAAAAACCAAATTCGCCGTTTCGATATGGTCATAGCCATCGTACGAGTCCTGCAGGAACAAAATTTTTGGCGGTGTCTCTGACCTTTCCTTTTTCGGGTGCGGCACGATTTTAACGAATCGAGACAGATCTTCCTTCCTAAATCCCTTTTCGTACCAAAACTTTGTAATACTTCGTCTCTTGCATACAACGGTCACCATGATGCAGTTTATTTGGTAAAAGTGCAAATCGTAGAGTGATAGCTGGAACAAATAAATAATATCAAATAATGGGAAGAAGTCACCAAAGCTGAAGTGGGAATGGGCTGGGCACGTGGCAAGGACGGACCCGCAAAGGTGGGCCAATGTCGCGACAGTATGGGCTCCCACCAGTGGCCGCTGACGACCAGGTAGGCTGAGTTCTAATACAGTACATACTTTTGTAAATTTACAAGATGGATGTAAACGGGGAGGAGGGAGTAACCTCCTTTACACACACATTTTGGTGATACCCTACTGGGTTTCCCGTTTTGGGGATACCCTACTGGGTTTCCCGTTTTGGGGATACCCTATTGGGTATCCCATATCCATGTGATATTGTGTGTCAACGGACGAGGACGGGGGTTAAAAGCTGTATGACGTCACGTGTCAAAATTTAAATTCTTGTCACGTGACAAAACATACTACATAATATAATTAAAAGGGACTGTTGTCTTCTGGATTATGACGTGATGTCACACGAAAGAGAAGTGGATTTTTAAATTGTGACAAGGGGGGATGGGGGGAGTTAAAAAAATCGTAATGTTGGTGTAACCTAATCTATGCATTTAATAAGTTTTTTTTTTATTTGACGTACAAACGGACACTCCAATTTTATTAATCTATTTTAGTACATTATAATATTCTTATTTCAGTACCTCATAGAAAACCTGTGCGGAACAATCGCCAGTACCAACTACGGCACTTTGCTTCTGTCGCACATGACAAAACATACTACATAATATAATTAAAAGGGACTGTTGTCTTCTGGATTATGACGTGATGTCACACAAAAGAAAAGTGGATTTTTAAATTGTGACAAGGGGGGATGGGGGGAATTAAAAAAATCGAAAAATTGGTGTAACCTAATCTATGCATTTAATAAGTTTTTTTTTTTATTTGACGTACAAACGGACACTCCAATTTTATTAATCTATTTTAGTACATTATAATATTCTTATTTCCGATATGCCTCAACGCACGTTTCGCTTCGACACCGAAGCATCATCAGGAGATAGACTCTACAAAGGTTATTCGTAAAAAAGATTCTTTGTTCTGCTGTGCTTTGGTGGCGGATTCGGTGGTGTAGCTTTCGGGCTTGCAGTATTGCACCGATTTTCCTTCACATTGGCGGATTTAAGCAAAAGTAGTTCAGTATTTCATGCATGTCATGGATTTCCGCAAAATAACGCCTGACTCTATCAATTACATAATGTTACGTTGCTATAAATGTTATTGATGCATTTCTAAAATAATTTTTTGGCATTTGAATGTTATTTTCACAAATGTGTATTCTGAATTCGACCAATGACATCTTACTTCAGTTAGTCACATTGTTTTGATTAGTCGTTATTTTATCGAATGCGTTGAAATTAAAATCGAGTATAAAAAACGAGATAAGACTCTATTTGGTATTGGACGAAGGTCCGAGAGTACCTTCTGTGAGCAAAAGGGAAATTATATGGATTATATGCTACGTCGAAGTTTTAATGACTAATCTACTTACCTGTAGATTAATTGGATTAAGTTTATAATAAAACTAGCGGACCCGGCAGACGCTGTCCTGCCTGATCGTTAAGTTACTTACTATTTACTACATTTTATTATTCCACAATATTATTCCCGTTCTCGTTCCCGATCTCTTTCTCAGTATTTTCGAAAATTACCTGTAACAAACAGAAATTAAGAGCAATGAATTTAAGAATACAAATCTTGTCCTAACAATAACGAACACAGCAAAAAATAATTCAATTTTGATGCAGCCGTTAGACCTTACCTTAACATAGGCTTTTTCTTCGTTCTTCACTTAATTTACGTAATCCAATAGATCCCCACAACCCTCTCTTTCGAATGCATCTTCACAATTTCAAAATTCACCAAACTCCATAGGATTATGCGTTTAATCCATTTATTTTTGTTTTCTTGTGTGATGTGTCTAGCCCTCTGCATAAATTTCACCCGTAAAAGATGTATATGGCCATTGTTGTTAATTTGTAATACTATTACCCGCTCCGACTTGGCGCGGATGCTTGCTGTGCCCGCAACTTCCGCGTAAAATTAGGTATATTAAATAGATTTAAATTTAGCGTGATGATATACAGCCTATAGACTTCCTCGATAAATGGACGATCTAACACTGAAAGAATTTTTGAAATCGGACTAGTAGTTCCTGAGATTAGCGCGTTCAAGCAAGCAAGCAAGCAAACAAACTTTTCAACTTTATACATTAGTATAGATATAGAATAATGAAAATATACTCTGTAAGAATTAACAATTCTAAACATTTCAATACTGTTTTGTCTTACTTTATCTTCTTCTTCCTAGCGTTATCCCGGTGTAAGGGGCCGGTTAGATTGCAGAGGATTTGGCTGTGGGGAGAGTTAAGATGACCGATTGCCATCTGACGTCATCATATGAACCCCCACGATCTCTGCAACCTTACGACTAATATCATAAAGTGACATTAATCGGGTCCCACTGTTATATGTGCCTTCCGAGACACGGAGGAGGTCGGATATCAAATATAAACCTGTGCTAGAATGGGTCACCCATCTGTCACCCGGACGCAGCCTTACATTTTCGTCGAATAACTGACAAACAAAATCAATCAAAAAGAATACATAAAACATTCGCCTTGGTGACAAAAGGCTACCTTTGTCTACTCTTGAACGTCATTCCTCCATCGCACCCTGGGACATAAATATATAGTGCCCCCTTCAAACAAAATTTCTATATACATATCAAAACTATATCTATTAAAAGAGACCGTATCTATATATAATATTAAACCGCTGCTAAGAGATCTGTAACATATTAATGTATGTCTTGTAAACAGAGATAACCAAAACCGGTCTTAGGGTGCATCCATACCGAAGTTAATTTAGACCGTAGGGATAAACGGGCAGAGGGTTTTTCAGATTGGGTTAAATAATTAGAATTTCCAGATCAAAAGAGGAACTTAGAGTTTTGATGCAGTGTTTTTGTTAAAGTCAGTTGCCAATATAATCAAGTTTTGCTATCGCGCAGGAAAAACTCAATTACTTAAAAATGAATTATATACTTTTTTTCTTTATTACTTAAAAATGAATGAGAACTGAGAAATAGTGAAAGTCACATATGTGGCTTTCGCCGCAGTGCTAAAAGTGCTAACAAGTAAAATTAATCTATTTTTGTTAACAGAAATACCTAAAAACTAGCAATTCTTCGCCGGCTTCGCAAGGGTTTTTAAAGTATCGAAATTTTTCATACGGATCCCTAACTTTTTTTAAATATTCTATCGCCCTGTTCATCAGAGATTATTAAGTATTCTCATAGTGAAAGAATTTTTCAATTCGGTCCAGTACTTTCAGAGCATATTCAATGCAAACATGTAATTCAATGCAAACGGGGGGCGCCCAGCTTGCATGTAAAGTCTTACATATATGCCTATTCGCATGGAGAGATAGATAGATTCATTTATTACATAATCTGTGTACAATACATAGGTCTTAAATTATAACAAAAGTTTGCCATTTTAGGCGTGCAACAATTAATTACTATTTCAACAAATCAATCCAGAGACAAACAGAAATTTAAAGAATTATGTCCAAATCTTTCCAAAGTGAAGCAACTTAATATTAAAAAAAATTAAGTCGTAGGTTATAAGCTTTTATTTTTTATTATTTTTTATTTATTTGAAACTCTCATGTTTTTTTTTATGTGATTATTGTTTTCTAGAAGCTGTTTATTCTTTGACAGAGCACGAATAAATGAAGTTTTCTTTCCTTCTCAATCAAATCTTTTCTCTTTACAATATTAGTCTAAAGATGTTCAGTATAGACGCACCTCCACAGTTTCCCGTGAATCACCCGCATTTTCCGGCTGACCTCACTCCTGAAATATCTTTGCACAGATTTGCCGGCAATTGCGCTGTTTCATCAAAGGATGTTACTGTATGCGGTCCGACTAAAAATATACTGTAAGAGGTCGTATCCGGCTCCTCTTTCTTCTGTAAATCCACTTCTGAACACAGATATTAGGCCTCTATAGTATAGTCAACGGTAGAAGGATGGCATAAAAGCCACTCAGTTCAAACCTTGCTGGATTGTTGCCTTAACCACTTATAACAAAAGCTTTTTAAAAACGCTTAACTGGAGTTTACAATACTGGAATTTACAATAGCTCAACGGTAGAAGGGACGGACTGATATTCGCAAGGCATCAGGTTCAAATCCCTACGTATTATCGCTCCAATTCCAATTTTTCTTTATTATACGCTTAGTCTGACGAGAAACGGAAATATTATATTTTCCCGTTTCCCCTCAAACTAACCTTAAATTATTCCTAAAAGTACTGGCTATATTCTTTTTTTTACGTAACAGCTGTAAAACGTAATGGCAAGAGAAAATCGTAGAAATAATAAAAGTTTCATAAATTTAGGTTGAAAAAAGTAAATCTGGTCTAGATCAAAACATTAGTTTTTGAAGTTTTTACTATTTTTACAATAACCAGACAGACGTTTAGTTTTTGCCGATGTTTAGATAAGAAAAACATTAATTAATATAATGAGCTAAACAAAGACCCCGAATTAAATATGTTAATAGCGCACGTGTACTCGAAGAAAATTAATTCATCTAGGTCGGAACGAAAATCTAAACTAGATCGAAATACTACTCTTTGAAGTTTATACAAATTCGAAACGTTCTACTTATTTGTGGTTTGAATTAAAGTATGTAAATTGTAAACGGGTCATGACAATGTTTTATTCGTGGTGGTAAAAGAAAATTAGTAGGCAAGGGCAGACTTTGTTCTGCCTCAGTCCGTAATCACCCCAAAAAAATATACTTCTTATTTTTTGGTGGTTATCGCGCATTCAGAAGTATAAATTGGGTTTACGGTGAAAATTAAAAAGTACAAAGCTAAAGACTACAAAATATATAATACAAATAATACGCGTCTAAATTAATCATAATATTTGATTCCTAAATGTATTTTTAGATTTACTTAAAACAAAGTACTTTATATTATTAGAAAAAGAAAAGAGGAGCACACTACTTTATTAGCAGCTAGCGACATCTAGTTACGAGAATGAACAATGGCGCTCGTGGCCTCGTCTCGTCGCGTCGGTAAAGATGTAAATTGCAAATCATTTTGTTGCTCTATCGACAAGTGACCTTCAATAAAGTGCCGCATAAAAGAACAATAAACAAGAAACGTTTGCGACTTTCGTGATACAGATCATTGCGTTTTAGCAAACTTTTCCGAACATATATTAATGCATGTAAGTGTTTAAAAGATTTCGCTGTATTAACGATTTATGTACCGGCTAATGCAAAATTTACCGACCAAACCTGAGTAAAAACAGCTGACTGACATGGGAGCCATCTTGCTTTTAATATGTCATACACAATTAATATTGCCAGTTCAAGGTTAGAAATCTACATTATTACCACATTTTTACCAAAAACTCATAAATAAATAGCCTTTCTTCACGTTAAAACTTATATTCAGTGGATAGTGTAAGAAATTAAAACTTAAATATAGACTCTATATATAACGTAACAGCGCCAAATTTGAAAAGATGGACTGTAATACGTTATTATCGCACTATCCCTTTATAGTATAAGCTTCAAAGCTGCATTCAAGGAAGCGATATTATTAGGCATATTGAGATGTAAGGAAATATAAGAAAAACTTAATATGGTTATGTATTTTTTCACAGCACCTCTGGTGTCTGCTGAAGAAGAAATAATGAAAAATTTAACTACAGTAACATGGGCTCACGCTGTCAACAACAAAACCTACCTCGAAGCTGTTTTAGCAAGTAAGTATTTGTTTAATAGATAAAAACATTCGTTTGGAGCAGTTCAGGATATATTTTTAACTATCTACACATAAATTGTATTAATTTTAAGATCTCAACATTAATGAATATAAAGAATACAAAGTTTGAACGCAATAAAGCACTTATGAAAAAATGTTAAAATTATAGGTATCACACATTTCCCTCTCTCAAGATGCTAATTTTCTTTCATGTGGCAAGTAGTTTTTGAAAGTAACCAACTAGTTTACTGCGTTTAAAATAGATGGCGCTAGTATAAGTTACCTAAAATAATATACATACTTTTTTTTAAAGAAATCTAAGAATTTTCTACACAATTTCATCACTTAAATTTCAAAATACTTTTTTGTGTAAAAGATAATTAAAACAGCAGATTTATAAAATTATTTTTGCATGAAAACAACTTGCATGCAATATAGTTCTTAAAACCGTAGACAAGCACTTCAATTTATATTTAGGAGATGGATAACGGATTCGATTTTTCTTGGTTGGTCCGGAATCTCTTTAGAGCTGTCTACGCCAATAGGAACTAATAGATTCACCACAGTGTGAAAGCGGAGCACCAGATCGAGCACTGTCACATGTGGTGCATGAGTGCCCACTCCGTCGTCTTCTTGGGCGGCATAAGTGAGTTGCACTCCTTTACACCAGCAGAAGTGACTTGGTTTAGAGATCTGGATTTTTGATCCATACAGGGTGTCATACGCAATGATGATGAGGATGAACGGATCCCAAGGGACATTTAAACGTAAAACTGACGAAGGCACATCTTTTTACGTTTAGTACTTAAGTCCAACATGCCATGCGTTGTACTTCTTCATGAACCGTCATGATTGAATGACTAGACGTTTGTATTTCGAACCAGTTCAAATTCTCGGTACCGCCCGTTAATTAACAATTAAAATAGTAACCGACACTTTCACGAGTTAATTGTTCGTAATCGAAGTTAGTTAAAATTTACTGGTAAACTAATTGTGAAGGACCCGCTAACAAGTATCTTATATTTTTTACGAGTACTTTTACTTTGAAGAATTCTAAAAACACTATAGTTTTGTAATTTGTTTGTAGTTCATAATAATATTAAGATTAAGTCAGTTGATAACTCTTTGTAGTCCCTGTATCGCATGGCTTCGACCATCAACAAAAATATGAAATTAAAATGACATTTGTAAAGAATAGTAAGATTTTTTATAATATTTATAAAAGCATAGGACCCGTTTTTTTTTTACGTGGGGAAACCCAGCACGGGTACCCATGCGCCATAAAGGCCGACGATGGGTTATGTCGAACTCCAACCGACGTATTAATACACAGGTTCTTCTTATTCAGATATCTAAAACTTTCAACGTTACTGACAACAAAATGGGTTTATAATTTAACTTGATTTTATATTCAAAGTAGTGCTCGACAGGTAAAAAAAACTCCTCATTTTAGTAAAACTTCCTCATCTTTTTCTATTCTCCTGAATTCATTAACACTAATTAGGCGACGACTGCAAGCCAGAGCAATTTCTTTAGTTAGTCATTCCACTGTTGCATTTTATAGGAACCGCATTTAATACTCAATCTTATTGGTCAAGAATTAAACACCTAAGTCCCTTGAATAGAGGCTAGAAAAACTGATATCATCATAGCATTTACCTGTTTTATTTTTGGGTGTGAATTTGGATCATATAAATTTAAATATCACAATTAAATCTTACAGACTTAGATAGATACAGATAAAATCCTTATTGCAGACAAAGCCAAGTAAAATAAATTTATACAATCAGTGGTGATATAAATAGGTATGCGTGCAAAGGAGGTCTTATTGCAAGAGCAATTTCTTGCCTGACAATCTTTGATGAAAGGAGAATCTAACAAAGAATTTTATTAAGTTTTACTTTTAAAACGCGGGAATTAATTCTTTAGTTTTGGATAGGTATTTTCGTCACTGCAGGATTCGAGGTTGCAACATCTTAAAAATACCTTTAAACATTTTACCCATAAGACCGGGAATAATTTGGGCAGTCCAGGCGCTTCATTACCTTTTTGTCACTCTAACATAAAAATAAACTGTGTTGTTAATTTTCTTATTCTTCTTAATTTAAGTTCTAATTCAGTATACATAATAATAACGGCACAGGTTGTAGAGATCGTGGGGGTTCCGAGGATGACGTCAGATGGAAATCGGTCATCTTAACTCGCCCCACAGCCAAATACTCTGCAATCTAAACGGACCCTGGTACTTAACCGGGATAACTCTAGGAAGTAGAAGAAGTTGACATTTTTTTTTGCCAAATCTTTGTACACCTGTAAAAAAGCTGCCAATTATTATCTGTTTTGATTGTATTGTTTTCCTTGTTGTATATTTATTATTGAGCTGCTTGTTGGTGTTCTAATAAATAAAAATAAATAAAGAGATAGACAAAGATTGTTAAGGTGCACCCTGATCCCGCTGGTTGCCTCTAGTCTTAGGACTAGAACTAAGTTGTTCTAGAACAAGCTCAACGCTTGGATGGTATTCATAAAATAATTTGGTTGCAACTCCACTCTATCACCTATTTCGAAATATCGAAAACCGCGGCACGTACAAAGATGAACTCAGGCAAGCTGGTAATTTAGAGCTAATAGACAATCGCTAAGAACTGAATTTTCTGCAGGACCAGAATAAGGAAGTCGATGGCTGTCATAAGTTTAATTTTAGCGTAAGTCGCGGAAAATACCTTGTATATAATATACTAACCTTTTCTCGCGTTAATGTAAATTTCATGTCACTAGGCCAGGTTGTTATGCAAGACTGTCTAAAAATTATTATAATTCTGTCCCTCAGAAACAATACTCTTTTCTCAACGAAAGGTCCCTCGTATAAGAAAATTATCTTTCCTCATATATTGAAAAAAAAAACTCACATTATTTCTTATAATATTTATAAGAAAATAACATTAGACGAATATTTTAACGCAATTTATCTAGAAGCATCGGTGTCCCTACGTGACAAGAAATTATAAATTAATTGTTATTAATGTAATACCCTTCCAGGGTGGTTCAACATGATTGAATAAATAAATATTCCTTAGTTTTAATGTAACACATTAAAACTAACTAAGTTTATACATTTATAAATATTACTTAGTTTTAATGTAATGTACAAAATATCCAGAAACAATATTTAGACATTTAATAAAAGCTATTCGTGGAATAACACACAATATGACGTATTTCCGCCACTTTTCTGTATTTATATTCTGAATTCAGATTGCCTTTATGCAAAAAATGTAGTCGTATTTACGTCAGAACTATTAAGAAACTTTTGCAGTCAATTTTCTTGAATTGATCATCTCAATTCGGGGATGTATCCAGTTGTCTCACATCTCCTTTTAAAAATTAGTCTTATAACCCCCTTTTTTTTATTTACCCATTTCCGTTACAATCGTCCGTCACAAGCGTCTCGAAAACCGCGGGACACACAATTGTGAAATTTGACAGGCACGTGGCTTAAAGTTAGTAGACAACTGCTAATAAGGAATTTTTCGATAGGTTAAGACGGTCCAAGGGCTCTCGGAATTTAACGTGAAAGAAGCCGCGGTAAACAGCTAGTTATGTATAAATAAAAACAAAGACAGTACGAAAGATTTTGAGGAGGTCGTGGCCTAATCAGTGGTCGGCATTTGAATCGATCACTAAGTTAAGTTGCTCTGGCTGTGACTGGGTGATAGATGGGTGACCCATTCTAGCACTGGTTTATATAAAACACAGGAAACAATTTATATCTCAGGCACCCCCACCACATTAGCGCTACCTTCAAACATTCTAAGCAATGGCGACTACATTAATTACTCACTTCAACAAGTTCCGTAGTCTACTTTTCTTTCAACAACATCGGTGTCTATTTCCTTTTTTAAACTATTCTTGCTAAATATGAAGTATAAAAGATGTACAAAGAAAAATCCTTTTTCTTCCAACTACGCAGTAATATTATCATTAATCACTACAAAGAACATATTTTCTGCTTAGAACTAAAAACAATGCGGAAATGGTGTATGAAATGTTATTGTAGCACAGATTTTTCATTAGTGTACTGTTTTTTTTATTATTTTGGGATTAAATTTACCACAAAGGTTTAATGTCTCCCATTAAGTTTCATATAAAATGTATGCATTGGATTAAAAAGATACTGGCGGAAAATGAAGATTAACTGAATAAATGCAAAAAAAAAACAAATCGTGCACATTTTATACCATTGCAAAATTTTGGTACTTTATATTAAATAGGTAAATACCTGAAAAGAAATAAAAAAGTGGAAATAGACAGCAATGTTGTACAAAGAAAAGTAGATTACGCATCTTGCGATCTCCTGTTAGTTATCAATAATAACTCATATTGCGCTCGGTGCAACAATCTTTTATTACTTTTCGATATTCAATAATACACACCCAGGCGATTATTTATCAAAGAATTTCCTGTCCCTATAAAAACAAACAAATTAAGCGTCATTATGCATATGGTTGGCGTTTTTTAAATAACTTATTTCTCAAGTTGAGAAATAAGTTGTGGCACCGATCACTAACTAGGGCGCCCGGTTTCTCTCGTTAAAGTGGTAGTTTGCGGCAAAGAAATAAGTGAACTTCTTTGAATTTCGAAGGTCTATAAGTCCCAATTTTTGTTTATTCTTATCCTTATTTTATTCCAGCCGTCAGTGGAGTAAGTAAGTCCCAACAAAAGTGATATAGGTATAAAAAAAGTGTTCGTTATTTTTACTGTCGCTACACTCTTCCATTGTAGATTCATTAAACTTGGAACAAGCTAGGCAAATAACAAAATGTCCTCGATCCACTTGGATCCAATTGCCTTGCTGTTTGAGCAAATAGCTGGATATCATTCAGAAAGCTAGTCGAACGGCGCCGTTTTCGTAAAGGGGCTAGGCTGTTGATTGAACGCCTTAACCTGCCTACAACATATATGCATATATATATAGATTAAACTAAAGAAGATTTACTTCAGTCGTGTGGTCTAAGGTACACTCGTTTTTTTGTAATGATATACTGATTTTTTTTTTTTTGTTATTAAATTATTCTATTAAATATGTAACGCGGTCTATCATTTCCAAGACAAGTGTTTTCATCTGTATATAGTACAATCGCTAATACGATCGCTGCCGTCAGTCGATAAAAATAAAATTCATCCATCACCCTTAGCAGATATTAATGCAAATTCACTGAGGTCAGACGTACATAAGTGTAGTACATAAGTTTGCTACACAAGAATTGTACGAGGAGGGGTGTTACGGACAGATGATACAGGAACGGTATGGCGGCGTCTTCGATCGTGGACGCCGTCGGACGGACTGATCCTGATGGCGATCTGAATCGTTAAAACTTATGCGGCCATATAGTAAAAAAATATTAGATAGTTGAAAAAAAAAGTTTTATGGTGTTACAACTGCCTCCTTCTCTAGGCAATGGGAACCTGTTAAGAAGCTCTCATCGCTCTGCTTCATTCCGGACACATTCCAGCAATACATGAAGTATATCTTCCAGTCTATCATAATCTGGACAATTAATTGACGAACTTATTAATACTTTAATACTATCATCAGCGGATACCACCTCACAACTGGCTTTACCAATCGCTCGTTCCTCCACAAAATCACAGCGTAAATTAGCAGCATAATATTGGAACTAATCAGGAATTAGCTTAAGAGCTAAGTCTGAGCTGAAGATGTTGAAGCTTTATCAGAGGCCGGCATTTGAGTCGATCGCTATTATAAGTAATTCTAATCGCGTTCGGATTATAGTTTGGTGACCATTTTTATTAATAATAGTCGTCAGATTATGGAGATCCGGGGATATATAAGACGGCAGTCAGTATCTTAACTCGCTCAATGGCCACAATCTCGGCAATCTAAGTTAACCTCGGTAGTGGACTAGGATAACGCTTGGAAGAAGAATGCTAGCAGAAGCGTTAGTGTATGTCATCATCATCCACAGTTCTTTTTATTTCATTGCTGCGTATAGGCCTCTCTCCGTTGGTACTATCTCTTTCAGCTCTGCAATACGAACGTAAATTTCCTCTTTTCTCCCCTCTTTTCTCGAATAATTATAAAGTATAGCATTGTTTCAATGGAATTTATCATTTGTTACAGTTGGGGGAAGGGGTACAACGACATTGTTATATTTGTCAATTAATATTCGTATACGGTCGTCACGACTACACTTTGAGATAATCATATTGTAAAATGTAAACATGTGTGTATAAATCATATAGCCTTGGTGTGTCTGTGATTTTGTTTTGATAATTTCATATATAAATAATGTCGATTTTATAAAAATATTTGCATTCGCACACCCTCTTTTACATAAATTATAATTTTACTAATTGTCCGCGAAATTTTCATAAAATGGTACCGAAAGTTTTCGCTTCGCGTATTAATAAATTAGATGTTTAGACACAAATAAGTTTATTTATTCCTAACGCTATCAATAAGTAATACGTTGTTTATATACCATATAGATGACTTAATACAAAGAGTTGAATGAATCATTGTTTTGTGGCAAAGTTAACACTGACACAAATATTTTGCACATCACATGGTTGGCGATAATTCTTGTGTAATATAAACCAGCGCTTTCTATATTGCTATTAAGTTCTGTATATTTTGACCGCGAATACACCAACGTCGAGGGGATTTAAAAAAAATTAAACATATAAAAAATATATACAGGACTATATGACACACGGACGTCTGTTCCTAAAGTAGACAACTTAATGCCTGCGTTATAGGTAACAGACGCCTGAGATTTATTTAGAAATACGTATACATAATACACCCAGACTCAAGGCGGGAATCAAACTCGCAACCCCCGGAGCGGAACTCAGGGTCACTGCCAACTGCGCGAACGGGTCAGTCAATTTATTTATTTATTTATATTATTCATTTTATTCAATCATTATTATACTATAGTGTCGCTGCCGATTCTGGGCGTCTGCCAAACTTTCGACAATGCACGACTTTAAATAGACCGACGAAGTGAGTACGTTTTTTATTTCGACAAAACATAACTTTGAGTTCGATGTTTAGATAATTTGAACTGTTGATGAACTTTTATTTTTCATAGACAGAGATTAATTACTCCGCGTTAAAATACGTAGTACTCAAGTTATATTTGATATTAAATTTTAATCAATTTGTGTTTAAAATGATTACATAGAGAACGAATAAAGTCTGTCCATGGTATTATACATATTAAGAAAATTCTAGCATAGTATTGTTGTGATGTCTCACTTAATTTTTTTTTTAAATATATATAATTGTTTATGTACACCTCGATAGCGGTCAAACACATGATATCATGAAATAATGTAACAACTTAAATTACTGTGTTTTTATAAATAAAGGAAATTTGAATTTGAATATGAAAACTTTATTAAATTCTAATATTTAAAGAAACTATTTGTATTAACTTTTGGAATAACACTTCCGATTTTTAAGGAACCGGGTTGAAATATACATTTTCTAGATCAGAATTAATACACACATATACAAATGGCAAGATTTAATTACAATTAACTAAATGAGAAATGAATTACATCAAAAAACATGATACCAAGTATGAGGTAGGTACTCATAAATAAGGATATATACTCGCTCCCTCTGAAATGAAAAACCAGCCTCGATTTTTCTCGTCACAAAATACATTTATCATTGTTTATTATCATGGCCATGGGTATTTTTCCTGAAAAATTAAAATGTTCCATAGTAAAACATAATACTATAATTTTATAAATATACATTCACATTATACTAGTTCTTACCAGGGACTTTGTCCGCGTAAAATTAGGAGAAACAATAGATTCAATTTTAGCGTGATCATATTATACAGCTTATAGCCTTCCTCGATAAATGGGCTATCTAACAGTGAAAGATTTTTTTTCAAATCGGATCAGTAGTTTGACCTGACCTGAAATTAACGCGTTTAACAAACTCTTCAGATTTATATATTACAGTATTAGAGATTAGGTGATCTTCTAACGAAATCTGGACAGTTAACTTCTTAATCTTTTGTATTACTTTAAGACAAACAACGAATACACCTAAAATGGCATCCAAGAAAAGAAATATATCACTATTTGACACAGACTTGCTGTTTCTATCATCAGCTAACCCACCATGACCTTATATCAAAAGGATTAAATATGGTCAATTTCCGACTCACTTCTTGTGTTTTGTGTAGAAACATGCCACGAATGCTTGTGTTACATCCATAACCCACAGCGGTTTCATTACCACTACACCACCCATTCCTCACCTCATTCCAGCTCTTGCACTGCCGCCCCATTAAAGAATGTTCATTCATCACGGAGCTTGAGAACAATTTCCAAGACTGCGCGTGATCACATTCCAAGCTGACTGCTTTTTCCCGACACTCAGGCTGTGGTGGAAGAACTCCATTGACGTACACATCAGCATGTCCTAATGGTTGCTCCAATCCTTAGTAATTGATAGAATCAGGCGTTATTTTGCGAAAATTCATGACATGCATCAAAAATTAAACGACTTTGCTTTAATAAATTGTATAATAATTTATTTTTTAAAATTTTATAATTATAATTTAATTATTTTATATTTTAGAATATTATTAGGTATCATAATGCATCTTAATAGGTCAATTCCTTTAAGGAGCTACGAGTATGATGTTACAGACAGCCAAGTTATATTTATAACACGGGGAAAGTTTTTTGTAGAGGGTTTATCACATTACTAATGGGAACATCACTCTCTCTAAGAACAAATCAATTCTTTTGTATTTTAATTGCCATTATTACCAATATATTTCACCGACATTCATAAAATTTTCAAGTTTACCAAAGTTTCCAACGCAATAAATATGCGGGGGGAAGAATGAAATGTGTCCCACCAGACACATTCAAACTCGTAACTCCAAAAATATTGTCAAACAAAACTTCTTAAGCGTCTTGTTATCAGTCTCTTCGCTGAGCACATAAATATCTTATGAGCCGGCAAAATGAAAAATTGATCGCTTAAGATTGAATAAGATATCTCTGTATACAAAACTAGCGGACCCGACAGATGTTGTCCTGCATGATACTAGAAAATTCATTGTGGTAGTTGATAGTTAGTAGACATCCGCTAAAAAAAGATTTTTTGATATGGCCAGATTACGGAGGTTTTTTTTTTATGTTACAAGGGGGCAAACGAGCAGGCAGCAGGCACCGAAATGCCTGCCGGCGCCCATGGACATCTGCACGACCAGAAGGCCAGCAGATGCGCTGGAGGCCCTTAATGACGAGTTTAGGCCACCGGGAAGTCTCACAAACCGAACGAAACGCGACAACAACACCATCACTAGTAACAAGGGGCAAACGAGCAGGCGGTTCACCCAAGTGACTACCGACGCCCATGGACAACTGCAACACCAGAGGTCTCGCAGGTGCGTTGCCGGCCTTTGAGAAATGAGCATGTAATAACATTTGATCTTTAATGTGCACAGCCCCGTATAGTCTGCTCTAGAAAATATTCATACTATGCTCTACTGAGATCAATTCGTTATATTAAATGGTAATCAAAGAAATAACTTAGTAATTGTAGATCGATCGGTGCGCCGGGAAATTATTGTTGATATAACAATCCCAAATAACAGCCATCCCAACTGTAATAATCCCAAATAAATAAATGCTGAAAAAGAAAAGAATTAAGATCTTAATAATAATCAATTATTGCGGCTAAAGTCGTATTCCTTAATGGTCTTATACCAAAAGTTTAGATCAACATCTTAAAAAGCTATCAGTGGATAGTTGGATACAAAAGGCAGTTTTTCTTGAGAATGAATGGTGAGGAGAGTACTCGTATACTTGTGTTAAGAAATGGCCATGATGATAGCTCGACCATCTATCTTCTAAGCTGTCAAGGTTTAAAATTAAGAAACAAAGAGTGACGAAAAAAGGAAGATTATAACATAATAAAAATAGCACGGGCATTTAGCCTGTAGTGCAAATTGATTAAGAAAAAAACAAATAGGACTTTTGAATCAGCTTGTGTTTTGTATAGCTTTGTATACCTCTACAAATCTGCACTATATTAAGTTGGACCATCTGCTTGCAAGTGACCCGCATTCGACTATTTTTACGGTTTGACGTGGGTTCACGCTTCGGTTGAAATAGGAAGCGGGTGACGCCTGACAGCTGCCTATTACGCCATTTCGTATTTCGTGGAAATAGGGGAGGATAACGAATTTAAACATAAAATTAGATGGACACAATTACATTGTATTGACGCTTCTATGAAGTGACGATTGAAAGTGACTCGCTGTAATATTCCAGTTAACAAGCTGATTTCATCCGTGTGATGGTCTATTTTTTTCTTCTATATTCCAAACGATTCCAGGATAAAAAACATCTCTGTTTGTGCCTCTATATACCTCTCCACGAACGGTAATTTGGCAAATTAATATAAAATAAATAAAGAAAACATACTTGTCTTTTGGCGTCAACGTAATACGAATCCTGAACATGGAATAGTATTGAAAGTGGCCCATTTAGAAAGTTTTTTTAATAAAATAGGGTGGGCTAAGCCCTGATATTTTATACCCCTTTCTCTCATAAGATCAGCGTGAAGTGGCGGCAATGCTGTTATGTCAAGTGATGGTAGAGGTTAGTTTAGTTTCGTTTGGTTTGTGAGACTTCCCGGTGGCCGAAACTCGTCATTAAGGCCGGTAACGCATCTGCTAGCCTCCTGGTCGTGCAGATGTCTATGGGTTTCGGTTGAGACATAGGTGAACCGCCTTTGCCCCTGGTTACTCAAAAAAAATATCTGCAAATAGCGTCTGCAAGCCATCTTGTAGTAAATGGGCGTCGGTAGTAATGAACCTTTTGTCTGTTTGCTTTTTGTTGTATAAACAAATGCATCTTATATGAGAGGAATTGATTCAGTAACTTGTATGTATTCTGTCTATAAAGCCTTTTTGGCAATGTAAATCAAGTTTTATTGATTGACTTCTTAAAACTATAGTATTTTCTATGGATGTGGACGTACATTAATGAAAATATTACTCATATTAAACTTTATTACGACCTGTTTCTTATTGGTGGGGTATATGATCTCATCGATGCGGTGATCTAATATCAGCAAATCTTCGAATCGTTAAATGCCTTTCTAGAATTATAATCACTTAATGCTTTTCTAGAATTACAGGATGATATATTTACTCAGAAGTATTACATATTATGTCATCTATGTGAGTAAGTGACTAGGTGTTGAGGCGAATTTCTTAGCAGTCCATGGATTCAACGAGCGGGTGCCGGGTCCATTGTGTTGCAGAGGGAGGAACCATAACAGTTGTCGGGACTTGTGACCCAGGTGTAGGTTTAAGAGTTTTTATAGTGGTCACTAACACTCACCTTCATTGCCAGTGTTCTCTCCCTTTCCTATCGAAATCTGGTATGATCCTACTAGTGCGGCTGTATGATGGTGTATTTAGCTAACTAGTACGTAAATTTTCCCGTTTTCCTGGTTATATCTTCTGTATCTCTATTCAATCTGTTGTAATAAAAATATGCCGCAAACATTATACCAATAAATACATACTTTTGCACTATAGGCGTATGCCAAGGGGTATATCATCTAGATTTTTGCAAAAGTCTATGGATACCTTTGTTGAACACTAAGCAATTGTATTTCTAACTAGCTGTACCCCACGACTTCGTCCGCGTGTGCTACTATTATCACTTAGAGGTTTGAAAATAGTTTTTGGATAAGGATTAAGGTTATGTTTATAAAAAAACCTTCACCAATTATGCATTATTTTAGAACAAATTTGATTAGCATAAAAAAGGTTATACTGAACCAACCTTATAAAATAGACATATGTTGTAGCGGACTTTTATTTAGAACTTTTAAAGGGGAACAATTCTGTCATACATGATTTTTGCGAAACTTTAACCGTTTACGCTGAGCACGCAGCGGAAGCTCTCAAAAGGGAAAAAATTTTGAAAAAACACCCGATTTTTGAAACATTTTTTGTTGGTGCTCCGCTCCTATTGCTCTTAGTGTGATAGCCTATAGCCTTCCTCGATAAATGAGCTATCTAACACCGAAAGCATTTTTCAATTCGGATCTATATTTCCTGAGATTAGCGCGTTCAAACAAACAAACAAACTTTTCGCGTTTATATATTAGTATAGATTAACAATATAATTAGATGCTTGTTTGCGTGTATGTATTTACGCTATCATAATTGCTATGCTTTAACAGGGCTTCTCTATGTATACTAATATGTGTGCAATGAAATAAATGAATACGAATAATGAATAATTATTAATCATTATAATATACTGAGTATACTACGTTTTATTTATGTAGTCTGTGAAGTACTATAGCAAGAATGGCTAGTAACAGGAGACATTGGAAAAAATATATCCACTCGAACCTGGAATCACGCCAGGACCACGATCTTCAGCAACGTAGGAACGATCGTAGAGAGAGAGGTGTTTATCTTTGAAATTTTAATCGTTATATTTTAAATACCACTTGGACGTGTTAGCCTTTACGTTAATGTTCTTAAAAAAATAGCTGTGAAATTCTAATATAGTACCGACATACTTTGAAATTTCGCTGATTACCCAGTTCACGTCCAACCTAATAAAGATACATGGCATCGGTTCATGGAACCGCTTTAAATTATATATTCCGTAAACTGAACGTTATATCACATTATGACCCACCGCAGACTACACACTTCTGATGATTTAATTGGGTTCCAAGCCTGTTATACATCACATAAAGACACTCGAAGTTCTTTATGGGCAATTAAAGGACTAGTTTCTCTAAGAACATAAGGGGTAATCGCATCTGATAGTTTTATTTGGCTCTCAATTATAATAATAGACTAAACATCTATATTTATATAGCTGCCGTTTGTTCGTTTGATTTGAAAAATTCTTTCAGTGTTAGGTTAGGTAACAGCAGATTTTACGGGACATTAGGGAACGAGCGCGATTTTGTTTAGTGCTGCGCTGAATTGCGATGTAATTTGCAGGGCAGATGAGGTAATACAGACAACTGAGCTGTTTTCTTGGTGACTGTACTTTTTTATCACCTTTGTGTTAAGTGCGTGCGAAAGTCTGAAGCGACTATCGAACGACACCAAGTCTACCGTTCGCGCTGGCCTAACTAACTAGATTAAGTTTTTGCTCGCCTACTTAACATGTAAATACCTATCTGACTGCGTAATTATTCCTATACGTTTTTTTTTCTTGCAAACGCTGACACGAGCTGGTAATGTTAGGTAATAAATTTTTTACCGTTTTAGGTCTTCTCGATTGCTTTTTTGTGCTGGTTTTAATAGCAACTAATTATGTGTGCGGACACTCGTTATTCGTGGATTTGCCTAACAACTTCTCGTGTTACCGAGAAGTTATTAATTCTGGCAGGTTTTTATGCTTAATCAGAATCAGTGATGTAAATAAGATGTAATTATTTTTGGCTGCTCGTGTACATAGTCGTAATCAATCATTTAATTGAAATTGATGGCTCGTTCGTTGAACGGTAATAAAATAAAATAAACATAGTTTCAAACAAGAAGGATTTGAATACTTTTTTTGTGGTAGTAGAATTGTCCCTTTTTTTTCGCTGGGAAATGCCTTTACGCACGAATCCATCTGCAGATGAACCGGTGTTCCGGAGGCATCTGCGGACAGAAGTGTGGGACTCGCTGGCAATGCCATAATACCCACTAAAACCTAGCGGCGCCCTTTTCATCCTTGGTCCAAAGGAGGTTCGCTTACACACTCCGAACCGGTGTCCTGGATGGTTCTACCTTAGAAATTTAAGGCGGGGGGAAGTGGGATTTGTATAATTAATAGTTAGAAAAATAATTTATTACAAAATATATTTAAAGAAATACTTATATAAGGACGTATTAGATTGTAAGGTGAGTGAGGCATAATCCAAGCAAGATTTAAAAGGCGCATCATAACCTTATGCTTACATTCATTAAAAAAAGTTCCGTTAGTATGTAATCTCTTCTGAACATTAGCAGTTATATTATTAAATCTGAAAAACAATATAATGATCGAGAGCGTGGACGATAATGAATTTAGTAAAACGGTGGACACGTTTTAAGCTACAGATTAGTCGTGTAAAGTGTTCTCGATTATTATTTGTACCTGCAGCATTCATTGTACAATTATTCTTGGCTAAGTAGTTTCTATGGCTTCAGTTTATTCGATTATCGCTCCGAATTATAAATACCGACAAATTCCTGATGTACTTCTTCACATTATTCTTGGTTTCCGTTGGCTCGCTTCGGTCGGTTGTATGTTGAGTGCAGTTACTTGAGTAACTCGTCCTTCGTGTTTGTTTTTCTCTACTCGATGGTTTTGTATGTAGTGAAACCATTAACAAATTTTAAACGATATAATAATATTCTACACATTATAATGTTTAAAACCTGTTGAAAGAGTCACACATCGCAATTTCTTGTGAAATAATGTGCTGTATTCCTAGTACATATTTTATATTAAAGAATTAATTTTTATTATCACAAAAAAACCTTCAATTTAAATTACGCATATTTGCCTAGACAAAATAATTCTTAATTGTTTTTTAGAAATCATAAACAGACACTCAAATACAGAAAACATTAGTCATATCATATTTTAAAATGTTACACTAACACATAAATTGTTTGCGTTCCCGTGAGATATTTGGCGTTAAGAATAAATCATTTGTGTATAACAGGCGGCTGTTACCTATAACACAGGCATTCAGTTGTCTACCTTAGGAACAGACGTCCGTGTGTCCTATAGTCCTGTAGATATTTATTTATTACATATTTAATTACTTTAACTTCATGAATATTAAAGATATCATAGGAGTAATCACATTAGTAAGTATGCTAATATACTAAGAGAGAGAAAAGAGACAGTCTGATAGGAATAAGACTGGAAGGAAAGAGAAAAACTAAGTCTTGCACGTCAGCCTCTCCACAAATAAGGACGCTTGTGGTGGCATAACGCGTAAGACAAACATCTGAAGGGCACTTTTGACTCAACGATTGCCTGAAGCTGTGTGCAAACTTGGTTCACGAGCAAAAATACACTATGTTACGTGTGTTACAACTCAAATTCTATAACCTTTCTTAAATATTATGTGACAAGAAGCAAATGCAGTTCAGCGACTATCGACGTCCAGGGTCACCTACTCTACCAAAAAGTTAGTTGGTACGTTGCTGTTATTTATATCATATAATAATTCGTGGATGAGGTCGTCATTTGAGTCGATTGCAAAATTAAGTTGCTCTGGCTGCGACCGGGTGATAGATGGGTGACCCAGTCTAACACTGGTTTATATTTGATATCCGACCTCTTCCGTGTTTCGGAAGGCACGTAAAATAGTGGGACCCGATTAATGTCACTTTGTGATAATAGTCATAAGGTTATAGAGATCGTGGGGGGTTCCGAGGATGACGTCAGATGGCAATGGGTTATCTTACCTCGCCTTACAGCCACATCCTCCAATCTAAGCTGTGGTTCTTTTCGTGGCTCGACTTTTCCGAATCAGCGGTAGGTTTTAAATATTTGACGATTTAAAAGAGCCTGTACACAGGAACACTACAGTATACAAAATTGACGTCCAGGCTTACAGTGCTCGCAGTGTATATCGGAACATACACTTTATTGTATTTTATAATGGCGCATAATTATTATTGAATACTCGTCAATTTTTTGTGGAGTTAAAAAAAATTTCGTTATAATCGAATGAGGGTAGAAATTTAGAAAAAAATTGTAATGCACTATCTTTTTAATTCCTACCTTCATATCGTTCGATAGTCTTAATCCAAATATTAGTAACGTAACCATTATAATATCTACGAGACAGCCCCAATGCGGGGTTTGAGGACGACAAATTGTCAAATTAAACTATGTATTGTCACAACATTGTCAACGTCTGCGATGATAATGACGATTTCAATAGAAATCACATGTGACCGCTATATCGGTACCAAAGCGTCCCGAGGTCCACTGCGGGCTTTAAAATGATCGCCGCATGGCTGTAGCCGCTCAGGGGTTATAGATAAATGACGTCACACGAAAGTTACTGTTTTTTAACTCTTCCCCTATTCTTATCACAGGTTGTGATATTTTCCAAACCCCCTTCCCTCTTGGTGTGACATCAATCATTCTTACAAAACAGCAGTTTCAATCTTTAGAATGTTTCAAATTTTGTCACGTGTCGTCACAAATACTCTCCCGCCCCCTACTTGTTGTCACACAATGTTAGATTTTGATGATACCCTGCCGCCTACCTACCCACTACTATACTACGCTAATCACCCAGTCGCAGCCAGAGCAACTTAACTTAGCGATCGACTCAAATGCCGACCACTGATTAGGCCACGACCTCCTCCTCCTTGCTTTTAGCTAAATTAAAGGTTCGCACAAAAAAAACCATCAACAGTAACAAAATCACTAAATTCATGCGGGCGAAGTCACGGGCTATTTGTAGTGTAAATAGTTTTTTTAATTATAGAGACACACAAAAAATAAATTCCCCCTTTTTGTATACACAGAAATAAAATTTAAATCTGTCTTCATGACGACGAAATTAATGTAGGAGGTACAGAATAAAAGCTGTAAAGTCGGCCAAGAAATTGGTGCCACGCTAAGGTCGAATGTCGTTTGCACGTCAATTAGTTAAAAGGCTCATTTTTGCTTGTTATGCATTACTTTAATTTCCAACAATAGCCCTTAGCAAAATTTTCTTTAAGTAGAAATTGTCATACAAAACGGTAAAGCACTTTCTTCGTCGACTATACGTACAAACATCCAAAAGAGATAGACGTAAATATCTATGTTTTGTTTCACAGCTTTTATTACGTCGTAACTTTATATGGCTGTTATATGTTTACCAAGTGGGGAGCATATTTTTCCACTGTATAAATTTTCCCACTGCCTTATCTCCTACACGGCATATTTATAAATAATAATAAATAAATATGTGAGGACTGTATGACACACGGGCGTTTGTTACTGAGGTAGATAAATTTATGACCTTGTTTTTTTTTCGCTGGGAAATGCTTTTGCGCACTACCCCGCTCGCAAATAATCCCATGATCTAGGAACATTTGCGAACATCCCAACATCGGAGTTAAATAGGCCATTACATGAAACAACGACATGCTTAAGAAGAAGCTTCCTAGATTTATCAAAGGTTTCTGAGTGCAAACTTTATATAGAATAAATATCCACCGACGTCTAAGGCAGAGGCAAATTGTGGCAATTAATGTATATATATAATATATATAATGTATATATATACTTGCCACAATTAGGCAAGTAATGCAATTAATGTATCCAACCATTGATTAAGCTGTTCTTATTCTATAAGGATGTTGACCAAAGATAAACCATAGTTATTTTCAACATATCGTCACATCAAGCTTAAATTTTACCTATTTATGAAATTCCTCGAAATTTATTTGATACGTAGTTAAGCTCGTACACAAGTAAAGTATTTAATACTCGAAAATTTGAGATATTTTCGATACAATGCGGCTAACGAAGATGAAACACGAGACGATAGCAAAATTTGTTTTTTCTCAGTCTTTCAATTCAAGTATATATGCTCGTGAAACACGTTTCTGTATTCAATTGAAAGTTCAGTTTTTGTTTTATTAAAGTGACAAGCAAACGTAAGTAAAAAAAAATTGAAAATTACTCTTTAGCATGACTTTAAAACCCGGGTCGTTTCCAGCCCGCTCTCGTATATTAGTAGTTAGCTCGTGTGGTTACGTGATGAAGAATTCGAATCGATTTCAAAATGTGATTTAAATATGATTTCCTTAGAAGAGCTGGATGTCTGTGTGTGTGGAGCTGGCACGATCATATTATCACGTTAATGGATTTTTATTATTTTCGATTTTTTATTCAATTAAAGCGCTGCAAAAACCGATAGAGTTACACTTATATAGTATACTAGCTGTTTCACACGACTTCGTCCGTGTGTGCCACTCTTATCACCTAAAAGTTTAAAAATAGTTTTTGTATGAGGATCAATATTATGTTTATAAAAAAACAAAGAACAAAGACTTCACAAATAATGCAGTATTTTAGAGCAAATTTGATTAGCATAAAAAAGGTTATACTGAGCCAACCTTATCTTGCTTTATGTTTATCGCCATTTTAGTGTACCGTTAATACAATAAAAACAGATAATTTATAACATACAATGTAATGCTCATTCGTATAGATTTTTATATGAAAACAAAAACTTTTATCGCTTTTGATATTTAAAGTAGATTAACTTTGTATTTCAAACCACGTAGTTTTGGGATACATTTTAGTAGGTAAGACGAGGATCTCTAGGATAGTGGCAAGAAACGGGGTCCGTATAAACAGCTGTGCGTTGTGCGTTGTTTTACTAAAGAAAGTCAGTGCTTTGCTGTGCTTTCGTAGTGGGTACAATGTAGCATTCAAGTTACGGCATTGCATCGATTCTTCTCTCGTATTTGTTCGCAGATTTATGCAAAGCAATTAAGTTAGTATGCTCGCTTGCTGTATTAAAAAGTTTTCCTTTAATCGGAAGAATATCCGAGCCTGTCCATCAATCAGGCTTCTAGATTAACGAGGTGCCGTCCGCTGCGCTTCCTTGAACTTTATTTACCCCCTTTCCCTCGTAAGGAAGGGGGTATATACACATCGTTCTAAAATATTACACAAATAAATATTATACGAGCAATAACTTGTTTTGTTTCAAGATATCGATAGACCATAGGCGTGCACTAAAATATAGGGGTAGGAGGTCGTCGAAATGTGACATTGTGTGAGAATGGGCAAGGAGGGGGGTTCAAAAGTTTTGTAGTGTCACATGTCAAAATTAAAAAGATAAAACTTTAAAAGTGCTGTTTTCTTTTAATTTTGAAAAGTACATGCATAAAATTGGAAGATTTCTGGCGTCACACTAATGGGGAGGGGGTATAGAAAGTGTGACAAGGAGAGGGGGAGAGGGTTAAAAATAGTAAAATTCCGATAATACGCAGTCTCGAGGCGGGATCGAACCCAGAATCCCTGAGCGAAAGGCAAGAACACTGCCAACTGCGCCAACGGACCAGTCAATATGAACCAACAGTATAAATGGATGTATGAAAAGGAAAAATGATAGAAAGAAACTATTTCAATTTTCGACGAAACCATTCGAATTTTCGAACAAAACTTACTGTGCGGTTGAAGTTTGTGTCACGTGTTATTTTGTGTTTTATCATCTAAACAATAGAGTCCGAAATGCTTTGAGTAAACATTTTGGAAACTTTGAACTGCTTGCTATAATATTACCAATAATCGATAAAGAGACATAGAGACCCAGAAAATGGGGGCAAGTTTCATCTGAGTACTATTTCTAGACTGCATTTATAAGTATCTTTTCGCGAAGGCCGACCGCGCGTCTAAGTTTTTTGGTAATGCATGAATGCATTACCAAAACTCCAAAACCCCTAATGAATTAAGGGTCATCCATAAAATACATCACACCAAGATCTCACTGGCTAAAGAGGGCTACCAAAAATTATTCAGGTGGCCCCAAAAGGATCCTTTAAACCTGAACCGGGTTGCAAGTCCCAGGCACTGTCTTGTGGATACGATGGTCTCGATACCCGCATGGTCAATCAATGGAGCTAAGGAATCCGTCTCTTCAGATGTCAACTTCAAGTGCTGTGTGAATTAACCAAGTTATGGAAGATGACAAACGAATTAAACCACTATTATTGAAGTACGCCCACTGATGAGCCTTAACCCATACTGATTTGCTTTTATATATTTTGTTTTGTTAAGAAAAATATGTAAAAGGGTTGACAGCTGTCAAGATATTTCTATGGAATGAAATAAACGCTTTTTTCTATGTGGTTTCCCTATTCAAGACGAATCACTGGCGACGATGGGATGGGATGAGAGTTGGGACGAGGATGGGATGAAAAAAGAAAGTGAAACCGCACTCAAAAGTGTGTACCTCTAGTATATTTCATAAACGCTTTTCGTCGCCGATATATTATGTGAAATAATTTAACATTTCTAAGCTGGAAAATACTTAATTTAACGTTCGAGTAATTGCTAATAACTTATTCATACCAAAACGCTATCACGGCGGATATACGAAAATTACATGGGGTGTACATAATTCATTCCGAACATCAACACATATACTCGTATATTATGTTATTACGGATAATAATAGGCATTTATTCCGCGTAATTATGCAGTTTGAGGACTGTTCCGAAAAATGAATATTTTTGTTTTTTTTTCCTCTGGATAATGAAATAGGTCATTTTGGAGCGTTTCGACGTTAATGTTAACGATGTACTAAAATTTAGCATTTTTAATATAAAAATGCTAAATTTAAGTTATGCAAATAAGTTATTTATTTATATAATGGTTGTGATGTACTAAAATTTAGCATTTTTAATATAAAAATGCTAAATTTAAGTTATGCAAATAAGTTATTTATTTATATAATATCTATTACATAAATGAATAACTTGACACCTATTTCCAAATAATTATTTTTCAAGTGTGGCCCGCCAACATCTAATTTCTTAACAATGTGGCCCGCCTGCATCTCTTTTTTAACAATGTGGCTCTTATCTGCGAAAAGGCCTACATTAACATTGTACATTAAAATTATTGTACAATAAGATTGAACCGCGCCTTGAATCCAAACGATCAATTGTATTCAACAATAATACGGACAGCGCAATTTGTATGTTACAATAAAGTAACTTTTATAATATCTTTTTGCGCCATTTTTGCACTCGCACGTGTAGACAAACAGAAAAATAAAGCGCTATAATAATAAAAAATATGGTGCAATAAAATTTAAACAGGCTCAACCTTTCGTTCAATCATTGCACAATTTTGAGTATTGCTCCTTTAAGGTCAATAATCACTAGTATGTAAAGCTGATGTGTTAGTTGGTTTACTTGAACGCGCTAATTTCAGGTAGGGTGTGATTTGAAAAATTCGTTCTGTATTAGATAGCCCATTTATAGAGGAAGACTATACATCATCACGCTAAAAATAAATCTTTTTTAAAACCAATTTTACGCGAATGAAGTCGCGGGCACAGTTAGTATATAATATTGCGCAATATAATTGACCGTCAGATAAATTTTATCCGTGTTAGTGGCGCTGCTTTCGGTATGTAACCTTAATTATTTATGTTTCTCGCTATAACTCAAAAATGGCTGTGTATATTTGACTCCTGTCTGTTTTGTATTATTGGCATTACTTCTGGCAGGATTTAAGAAAAAGGAAAGAAAGGAAAGCTTAAAAGAATATTTTTAAAACGCTAAAAGATGTACAGTTTGTCATATCTTCGGAATACTTACAATAGATGGCGATATTTCCTTTCGTCTATATAAATCGGACAAGACATCTGCCGGGTCCGCTACTTAAGGATAAAAGCGCTTAGAGTTTATTTGCTCCAGCTTTGTACTTTACAGATAAAATGAAGACAGTTTGAACTACTTGTTCGTAAGATTTATTGTGCTTTATATAAACACACCCTAATGCTACTAATACGTTCGGTATGAACGCGACCTAATGCTCATAGTCGGCGGCAAATAATACGTTCAGTGTGAAGTCAGCCTAATACTTAATCGCGTTTAATAATACGTTCGGTGTGCACGCAGCCTAATTCTCGGTAATGAAGCGACATTTTTGCGGGGGTATATTGAAAAAAAATTCCATCGGTACGATGTTGGCGTTTTGCCCAAAGTCCAATTTGTGATATTAAAACTAGCGAATAGCGCAATAAGTTAAGGATTAAAAAATTTTAACTATCGTTAATTACTAGCTTTTACCTCATATGAACGTATATTTTGGGAATTTCAGGATAATTTTCAGATGTGGTTAGAGGATTGAAACATACTCGTTGAATATGCTGCATAACTGCTAGACAGTCGTCATTTCAAGAAAAATTAAAAAGTTAATCTACCTCAAAAAGAGCTTCTGAAAGTGTTAATATTATATTATACTTTTAGGTATATATTCACTATTGTTGTCTTGACTCACTACTAAACTTATAGCTTGTGGTAGCTCAAGTCGAACGTGGTGTGAACTAAACAATACAATGATATTAGGCCACGTTTGCATTGAACTATTGAGGCTTTGCGAATTTTTATTTGAATTCTGACGGTAAAAAATAAAGGCTCTAATTATGAAAATGTCGAGCTTGTATTCCACAGACAACAAAAAAAAATCAAAGCAAACATGATATAAAAATTTCATTTCAAAAAACGGACGCTCGCTCTAAAAGAGAGACCGTTAAAATAAATAGCGACATGATTTTTTTGCTACCTCTATCATGTTTCGTGTACTTTAGTAAACATTAATTTTGCATAAATTTGTATGAAGTGTACACACACAAACACAAATGTTTATTTAAATAATTTATAATATTCTGGTAATATACAAATAAAAGACATCGTAACGGATACGTATCCCATGGGTTCAGTACATGATTCTATACTCGTCAGTAGTGAAATTTTTCGTCGGCTTTTTCTTGAAATGTACAAATTTTTTTAAACTGAATACTGTATAACTACTATTTGCCCAAAAGCGATGTTAAATCAGAAACAAATTTCTTCAATATTTTTACATCAAACCGCAATGTAAATAAAACTTCAAAGTACGTAACAGGGGTAGTGCGGCGTGAGCCGTGGACTTGTTATGCGCGTCAACATTTTGTTGACGATTGCTTCCCAATGTTGCGCGATACATTGCGCGCTCAAGAATGGAATGAGGATGGCAATATCTGTAACCTCTCACTTCTGTCATGAAAGATTTTTATGATTTTATTTAGGACATTAAATGTAACCTTATCACAAAGTTATACGATTATGAGTGTTCCTAGCGCCCTGATCCGAGAAAGGTCCATAACAAACTCAATCGAACTTATGTTTACTTACCTTGGTGAAGAGGTCGCAGGAGACGGTGTGAAACACCTTCCCGAAAATGCAGATGTCCTTGCCGTTGTCCAGGTCCTTCCAGTGCCAGTACTCGCCAAGGTCGTTCTTAGGTATTTTTCCACGTTTTACCATCCTGCCTTGCCATAGCCCAGAGTTCTGTTAAATATAAAGACAGTTATAAGAATGATGTGGGTGTGTCTTCGTCTCAAATGTCCAAGTTCTTCAGAGAGCTAATTGTGAACATAGACTAATGACAATGGGCAACAAAGGTCGCGCATATCGAGGATTTGCAGAAGGGATCCCTTTACGAGTCTGATTAGAGGTAAGCGCCACGCTTGAAGTTCTTTTGGCCTGCAGCCGAATCGGGCCGGTGTGTCCGGGTACTAGTACCTCTTCCTCACATAAGATCGACGTGAAGAGGCGCTAATGCTGTCGCACCAAGTGATGATATTGCTGTCGCGTTTCGTTCGGTTTGTGAGAGTTCCTGGTGGCGTAAACTGCTCTTTAAAGGCCGGCAATGTAGCTGCGAGCCTTCTGGTTTTGCACATGATCATGGGGATCGGTAGTCACGGCACATTTCGAGTTCTGACACGATGTTTGGTGCTAAAAATGATAATGTTGTGCTATGACGATTGGGATAATGTCTAAACTATTCCTCGAAACGTTCCCTTTGATGAGGTGACCTGAAATATTTGCCAGTAAGTCCCATGTACCCCTTTCACTGCATGAATTCGACACCAAGACGGTGAATTCATGAGTAGCACTTATGGGATTCACTGTAGAAGTGTAAGACAGACGAATTATTCAATATCATTTAAAAGAGACCCACAAAGGTCCAATATCGCGACTTCCTGGATGCCCACCAATGGCCGCCGATGACACGCGAGGCCGAGGAAGAGGTGGCCTGACGATTTGGATACCTTTGCGGGGAAGTCGTAGATGAGATTGACCCAGGAAAGAGGAAGATGGATCAAGAAGGGAAAGGTCTTTGCCCAGCGGACACAATAGGCTAATTAAAATAAAACAGACACGAATTAGTAAAACATAATATACATTCCATTCACGAGCAAACAAAAGACAAGTAAAAGGTGAATAAAAATAAAGTACCTTGTGATTTCTAAAGGTGCGAATTTAAAAAGTGTTCTTGCTCCGTAAAGCATTGTAATAGTTTTATTTTTTTCACACAGTTGGAAACTTTCCCGTTGAGTTAGTAACTTTTTAACCGGTATCCGGGCGAGTACCCTTTGAAAGCACTTGAGTTAAACTGACGGACTAATTACAACTCCAAACAGCACTGCGCTAAGTCAAAGTTGCTTTATTTAATTTGGTTGTTTTATAAGCACTTATACACTGGAGTTGTCAAGCATGCGGGAAATCTGGGTTTGTCTGTTTGATGAAGATTGACTAATATAACTACAAAAAGTACATCGCAACGTCAAAGTCAAAGTTGCTTTATTCAGTTTGCTAGTTTTTAACCAACTTCATCAAATGGGGAGGCTGAAAGCCTCGACTATATGTTTATCCATTTATTTTTTGTAGTTATTCGATAACTACGCCTTTTTGACCCGACTTTCTGCCGAATTCTATTTTGGCTTCAGAGGTGGTCCCATATAAATTTTACCAAAATGTTTCTTTGATCGGTAGATATATATATATATATATATATGATATTAAATCGGTAAAAGTTGATATCATCTGCATCAGGTTAGCGTGGTACCTACTTTGGCTTTGTACCGAGAGATCGACCGAAAACATCAGTAAATGTCTAATAAATCTTATGAAAGTACTAATTTTTTTGTGCTTTAGTTCTTTGGAGTCTTTTAAGGCGATTTCTTTATTAATATATAATAACATAATACATAAAGCTGAAGAGTTTATTTGCTTGAACGCGCTAATATCAGGAACTTCTGGCCCGCTTTGAAAAACTCTTTCAGTGTTAGATAGCCCTTTATCGAGGAAGTCTATAGGCTATATATACATCACATCAACTAAAATTTTTCCACCTAATTTTACGTGGACGAAGACGCGGATAGCAACTAGTTTTTTATAAAGAAGAGTTCGTTCGTTGGTTCATTACGCTAGACACTAGACAGACAAACTCGTGTACATCAGCTAGTTCAATATAAGCAAGTGCATCGCGATAGCTCGCGTCGACATACAAATGTATGGCGACATTTATTCTAGAGTTCGTTCAGATTTTGTACAATATGTACATCGTGTTCAGGATAAACAATGATGCAATCTTCCGATCGCGGAGCGTATCGATTCTGTTGTCTGTTTGTTTATACACTAGCTGATACAGCAGACATTGTCTATACATCTACGAATAATAAAGAGAGAGATTCAATCTATGAACACTTTTTTCTTGAACGCTATACCATTATCATCGCCAAAGCACAACACTGCGCAGATTTAAACAAATAAAAGAAAAACCTTTCCTCTCCTTTCCCTATCCACTATGCGTTGAGTACAAGATGTGGGGAGCGTAGCACTGGAACGTGACACATTCGATTTCAATACCCATATTTTTTCAACCACGGGCCTTACATCGTTTCTTAAGGAGTAGACTCCAAAAAGGCAGTTAAAGAAGATGTAGCCGACAGATAGTTCAACAATATCTACAAGTGCATATATGTAAAAAATAGATGTACGTAAAATTTGTTCGCATTCGGTACCAATAAGGAAATATAAGTATGTAGTGTACAAATTATCTATAAATTAAATTATGTTGTGCGCTGAAACAGTTAGGTCGTATAGTTTGGGTGACCCATTCTTATACTGGTTCTTAATATATCCGACCTCCTCCGTGTTTTCGAACGTAAAACAGTGGGTTCCGATTAATGTCACTAAGTGATGTTAGTCGTGAGGTTGTGAGGGGTTCCGAGGGTGATGTTAGACGGCAGTCTGTCCTCTTAACTCGTCTCATAAGCACAATTTAAGTGGACCCTGGTACAAGGCCGGGATAAAGGTAATAGCTACGTCAATTGCGAAATGTTTTTCAAGGAATTTCCTGCCTTTGGGACCAGACGACTGTTTCGTTGTTCCTTTTCGTTGTTTATTGTTTATCACTTAAACAATAGGTATATATTTGTTTCTATACTCTATACTAATATATAAAGCTAAAGAGTTTGTTTGTTTGAGCGCGTTAGTCTCAGTAAGTACTGGTCTGATTTAAAAAAAAATATTTCAGTGATAGATAACCAATTAAGCTAAAATTAAATCTTTTTTTTAACTTATTTTACGCGGACGATGTTGCGGGCACAGCTAGTGTCTTATAAATATAGTGTCTCCTTCAATTTCTTCAATTAAAAGTAAAAACTTGTTCCAAGGTATAGTCGAGAAAGAATCGCTATATATAAAAAGTCATACGTAAATAACTAAATGTACCAAAATACCTAAATCAAGAACGCTTCTTTTTAAAAATCGGCTAAACATTAATTGGTATATGGCAATCGGTTAGGGATCGCCGGTAGCGTTGTGTACACATTATATAAAAGACCCTAAAGCTCACTCATTGGCGAGCTTTCCCCTACGCAATGAGCTTTTATTGTCCATCGCATTGGCTTTAGCGGTCTACGTGATCACAGCACATTGAATGTAACATCTCTGATAGAAAAGTAAGCAATGAAAATAGACTTTGGTACGTGATTTTAATTTAGAAAAAAAAGGTGTTTACAGTCATTAACATAAAAGATCACTCTGTATCAATAACAACAAAAATAATAATAGGAAACAATAGCAATTACTTGTGCCGATAACATTAATTATGTCCCATTATAATTGAACAAATAGTAATTAACGAATTAGATATTATGAAACTTAACGTTTATTTAGAGAGAAAAAGAACATAACTTTTGTTGATGTTTTTTTTTTTGATGATGTTCACCTAAGTGCAATGCTATTAAACTTGTTTTGAATTAAATCTGTACTCTATACTAATGTATAAAACTGAAGAGTTTGTTTTTTGTTCACTTGAAGGCACTAATCTCAGGAACTACCGGTTCGATTTGAAAAAATATTTCAGTGTTAGATAGCCCGATATTAATCGAGGAAGGCTATATATCAGCACGGTAAAAAAAAATACCTAATTTTACGCGGACTGAGTCGCGAAAAAAAAAAATAGTGTATACATATTTCTAGGTGTATTATAGCGGATCAAAGAGAAATGTACAGTATATTTTGTATTTAAGAAAACTAACAATATTTGTATATCAGTCGGCTTTTACCTATAACACAGTGATTAGACTATTCCTAGTCTTATATTATATTCAAATAATTATTTCAAATTTTAGCTTCCATCTCAGGGATTTTTAATTCCATTTTTTTATTTGTTATTGTTATTTTTTAACCATCAATTTTGGTATTTTAGACAAAATATACCTATAGACAAGGTTTTTGACTCTTAAGATATAAAGTATGATATTGTATTTCTATTTTATCGATCAAATTACTTACGCATTGACCTTTATGTAACATAAATTGATGATCGTAATACGTCGTCTAGGAAAATCTATTATCACTGGTTTTATCCAGAACTTTCCTGGAATTTAACGTCACTTTGACGTTGAAAAGAAGAATTTTTATATATTTTTTATATTTCACTGATATGTTTGTGTACTAACGGCTAGTGTATAGATTATTTTAAAGACATATGAAAAGCTCAGAAATGATAAATGTCTTCTTTCCTATTATACTACTCTTAACATATAAAATATGATATTTTATTTCTATTTTATCGATAAAATTACTTACGCATTGACCTTTATGTAACATAAATTGATGATCGTAATACATCGTCTAGGAAAATCTATTATCACTGGTTTTATCCAGAACTTTCCTGGAATTTGACGTCACATTGACGTTGAAATAAAGAATTTTTATATATTTTTTATATTTCACTGATATGTTTATGTACATAACACCTTATAGTATAGGTTATTTTAAAGACATATGGAATGCTTAGAAGTGGTAAATGTGTTCTTGCTTAACTTTAATTGCCCGGTGACTTGTAACAATAGCGATGACGAAGACTGACTATGAGCAACAAAAGCCATTTTTCCGGAGAGTGGATCTTCCTCTTTATCTGTCCGATAACTATCCGATCCGATAACTAGGGGTACGCAACCCCGGATACCCTAGCTACTATTGTCACTCCCCCTATACAGTCCGAAGTACGTTTTTGCGTACAACGACATATATTGTTCTATTCTCAGAAAAATATTATTTGACAATTAATATAACATACATTTACATGTGTGTGTAAATGTTGTAAATCGTTTTGCATTAGTGGGCGTGTGGTTTTATTTTAATAATTTTATATATTAATATTGCATATTAAAAAAATACTAGCATCCGCACACCTCTCTCTATATGAACAACAATTATGTCAAATTTTATACTCCTCTGTCCGCGCAATTTTCTTAAAATGGTACCTAAAATTTTCGCTTCACGTATTTATATATAAATTCATATCTATCCTTCTTTACTACACAATTAATTTGTTGTGTATCGTGCCTGGCTTTATGAAATTTCTATCACGTACGCATCTGAATTTCTGCTGCCACTAGAATATTCGTATGGGTCTATTTAGATGAACTATGTACATTGTTGCGCTGATATTAAAAAACTTTAATCTGTACAGTAATAAAACCAGATATTTATACGTTTTCTAAACATTCCGAACTTTTCAAGCAATTTTTAGATTAGTCCAAATTTATAGTAATAAAGAAGTTTAGTAGCCAACGGATTAACATGTAGCCGGTGCACCATAACGACATGGTGATGATGTCGAGTGGAAAGTTACACCAAAGCAAACTAGATGGCGCTGTACAAAATCTAACTCACGCTAGTGAAGTTTTTACATATCATCATTATATATATATTTGGCGCAGTGGGCAGCGACCCTGCCTTCTGCTCCGGGGTTCGTGAGTTCGATTCCCACCTCGAGTCTGGGTGTATTATCCATATGTATGGCGGCCAATAAGATGTCCCTTAAATACAGGATAACGAGCTACTTGGCCGAGGGACCGAAAATTTTGCTAATGGAAAATCTGAATAAATAGTAACCACTTGCCTTTATATATTTCTTTCTCTATATATAGTTATAGATATTACTGTCGTACAAGTCACTGAACTCATCCTAAACGAATTTAATGATCATTGAGTAATTTAGATATACAAAACATAACGGCAAAATGAATCACAAAATAAGATATAACCAAATCATCAAATGTTTACTGATTTGTTTAGCTTATTATGTAATCAATAAATTATAACAATGCAAAGTTTAGCTATTCGTTTGTTTGAACGCCCTATTTTCAAAATCATATATCAAATAGATATTTTTTATGTCAAAAAGAAACTATGTTGGATAATGTATAACTGATTAACTCGATATCAGAGCAAACTACACATATATTTGATAGGGTCTGGATATATTCACCCTAAGGGGCGTAGCGTCAGGAGAGTACCGATACCAAATTGCCATGTTCGTAACGCCTCTGTGACGTAATAGGGAATGTACTACGGCTAAAGATCTATGTTTCTTAGGGTTGGAACAGTGGAGCGCAGAAAGCGGAACATTAAAAATTATAATGCGGACGTTAACATGTGCGGGACACCTTCGTTTATGGATGACCCCTTATTAGGTAAATTAAAATTTCTATATTAAAAGTTGCTGTAAGTTAAAATCTACCGCAACATGGTTAGTATGCTAGTTTCAGAAGGAAGAAAATTAGTGCTTTAATTTGCAAAAAATCTCCCATTTTTGTAAATAGAGAAGCCAGAATCATCTAGTGATTCTAAATATGAGTTTTGCGAAGACGAAGATTGGCCTGTTGAAGCTGACATAGGGAAACCGCCATCAAGTGAATTATGAATACTGAGTTCGTAATAGTTACGAGAACGATAAACGCTACCATTAAACATAATTACGCAGTCGTCGCGACGCCCAAAAGGCAGCCCGGTCTCATCGGAGGCGTCTTATGAAACTTATGAAACTCATTTGGGAGCGGCGCGACGAAGAAAGTTCCGCTAAAAATTCGCTTTGGACACTTCGTTGTGATAAAGAAAGAGAGAAAATCCTAGCTAAATTTGTCAGTAATAAAGTATCATAAGAGTTGTGGAAATTTCTATAGGATTTACGTTTTTGGTGCTTTGTCTAAATGGTAGGATCATACCAGATTTGGCTCAGCAGGGGAGGAAACACTGACAGTGAAGGTGAGTGGTAGTGATCATTATAAAGAGCGTGCTCTTAAACCTACACCTGGGCCACAAGTCCCGGGCACGGTTACGGTTTCTTCCTCTGCAACGCGATGGACCCGGCACCCGCACGGTGAAACCATGGATCACCGACACGTAGCATTGGTACTTATCAGCGTCAGTATTCATTTACAATTATTAGGTGTCCTGATTTATTATCCACTTCCTTGACCACTTAGTCAGTCTCATTACTAAGTACTCCGCCTATATCATCCGTGACAGTAGTACCCGCATTCTCATATCTTTTCCAACTACTCTTCATCCTCTTACTCCGTCCTTTATCCCTCTAGCCCTATCTATCTAATTAGAGGTAGCGCCTAACTTGAGAACTAGAGCCGCTTAAAGCCGCTTAATTAAAGCGTTTCAACCGCTTCATGCTGCATTTGTTAAAACTTGTTCCTCGGTCTCGTACTTGACGAACTTTTTGTAAACTGAGCTAAGAAATTTTATTTTAAAGTATGTCACTAAGGATATATAGAAATTTTCAAATTTCTAAAAGGTTTTTAAATGCTTTGACAAACCTTTATTGTGCGATTTATTGAATGGTTCGTCTATTGTACTAGTTATAGACCAAATAGATATTTATGTTATAGTAATTCGTTCTAACTGCCTTTAATTTCTCTTCAAATTAAGTGCTCAAAGTAAGTTAAGTAGTAAGTTTTTTTCTTCAGGAGTTCCTCAGTTCATTAAAAGTCGGAGAGAGGCGAAAGTTCTAGTACTTTCTGAACTGGTGTTAAGTTATTAATAGAAAGACAATTTCACGCTACCAACCTTTATGTATATAATTCTTCCATAATTAGTCTGTGTGTCAGTATGTCACTGAACTGTTTCTAAATTCCAGCTGGACTGACTTTTGTATTTAAGTTTAAATTCATAATTGGAGCTACTACGATTCAGCATTTATTTTTATTAGGGTTCGGTTGTACTACAAGGAACCCTTATAATTTCATCTTGTCCGTCCGTCCGTCTGTCCCCGTCTATAACTTTGGAAATGCTAGGGGGGACCACCTTACGGGCAGACAGACGGACGGACGGACAGAGCGGAATTATAAGGGTTCCTTGCAATACTACGGATCCCTGAAAACAGGCCCTATTAAAAACCGTTGTTAACGGATGTCTACGCACTACTCTGTGGTAGAGAGGTTTATTTTCTAATTACTGATATTATAGTTTATTATAATATAAACTAAATTTTGAGACAAAACATGCTCAATACACGCAATAAACAGACATAATTAGATGTCGGCAACAGACAATGTCCTTTGCCATGAATTTAATTTGATAAAGAGGCTATAATTAAGTGGTGAAGTGATTATGGCGAAAAGAATGAAAAGTAGAACATTTTGTGTTTCTCTGTGGCAATGTCAAATTAAAAAAAAAGGATTTGTTCGTTTTATTAGTAATCATGATGCAATATTTTTTTATTAATCCTTGTATATTTTTTTAAATGTTTCTAGGAATATTTTTATATATGCTCTGTTTTACCACTTAAATTAAGTCAAGTCTATTTTGAAAGTTTGCGTTTTGGGTGAGCACGGTATATATCCTAGTAGAGTTAATTTCAGAACCAAGTATCCGTTCGGTGTTTTCGAATGGATACGACTTTGGAACCTTCAAGAAAAGAGCACTATTGCGCACATATTACATTAATTAAATGATTCCTAATAATAAATACTGGTTTAAATGTCATAATGCCGGAAGAGATCTTAAATTACAACCTTGAATTTAATCAGTGCTACTGCAACCCGCGCGATGCTAAGAAACGCTGGCATGTCAGCGAGCTAAAGACCAAAGCACCCATAATACATTAACCATACACTAACGGCTAAGGCGTGGAATGCTCTCCCGGCGTCTGTGTTCCCAGACCATTACAACATGGGTATCTTTAAGGCAAGAGTGAATAGGTTCATTCTAGGCAAGCGCGACGAGCGCCCCCCACTCCCTCTTGGACGTGTGACGTAATTTATGAATGTGCCCTAACCTCAACATCGCATTTTTGCTAATGAAGAATTATAGGATATGGAATAATTAGAGATAGCACCACATTTACACTCCTTTTGGTTTGCAGCTAAATTGTGCCCAGGTACCAGTATCTCTCTCTCACATAAGATTGGTGTCAAGTAATCTTATTATTGTCGTGTTTCGATCGGTTTGTGAGAGTTCTCAGAGGCCAGCAAACGCATTTGCAAGCCTCCTGGTATTGCAGATGTCCATGGGTAATGTTAGACATTTAGGTGAACTGCCTGCCCGTTTGCACATTTTAATATTTAAAAAAAAATACCTGATTTAGTAGTCTTTCCTTTAGTTCCAGTCTTAAAAACTTTAGGACTGATGTCATGTCCATTTGCATTAGTATCTTGCCTTTCATCTTTCAATTTTCGTCGAGTCTTCCTCGGTTTGTGCCTCAGTTCTTTAGATGAACCATTGTTATTTTCCATATCTTTTGCCTCTATCTCTAATTCACCACTGAGGGTTACAACTTCATCTTTATTATATTCTTTTAAATAATCATCTACCTGAAAATTTAAATTATTATATATGAATAGTAACAATTTTCTACAGTATGCTTAAATTATAAATGCCGAACCAAGACAAGTTTCGCAAAATCTTGTCAAAGGCCAAAACTCGTTTTGAGTTTAATTATACTTTGAATTAAATTTTTATACATTTTTGTAAACTGGCTTTGTGTCTTTAAACTTAATCTTATAAGTATGAAATCAGATATTAAAAATTAAAACAAAACAGAAGTTTCATTTTTTTTTAATATTTTTCAATTTGACATGTGACGTCACAAAGCTTTTATCCCCCCCCCCCCATGCCCATTGTCACACAATGTCACATTTCGATGACCCCCTCGCCCATCTTAACGTGTGACGTAATTTATAAACACTTCCAAGGACCAAATAATATGACAGCCAATCAAAACCATTTAAAAATGGCCGCCACCGACAATGAGAGCATTTAACTATTATTTTCTACCGATAACAGTAAATTGTGTACAATGCGGCATGTTTAGATGTAAGATAATGTAACAACGCCGACCTAGTTATAATAACCACGTAAATATACGTGGTTTTTTTTTAATAACTACGTGGCGTAAACTCTGCTGAAGGCTAATGCTAAAACCACGACGATTCCGTAAAATTAAGTACTTAGGTACTGAAATTCATGTGAATTTGTGCTTGCTTCAAGCCAATCCCTAAATTCCTAATACAAGCATTAGAAAAATAAAGTTTTTTTTTAAATTATAATTAAACATAGGTATCATATACAGTATTCCATTTTCAATCTTATAACACAGATAAGTAGATTTTCATTCCAAAGAGTGGTTTTAAAATTAAAAAAAAAAAAAAACTGTAAAATATTTTATTACAATAACACTGTTTCAGTGTAAAACGCATTCAACCCTCAATTGCATACATTTGGTAGTTTTTTCGATACCATCTGAACACGTTCGAACTAATTTCGCATTTGGAATTCCTATTCTCTCCCCTATCACATTTTTTAAATGCCCGTTACAAAATTGGCTCAGCTATTAAAAGCGAAGCCGCATTAAACGGCGTCACAGCAAAGTTTCCCGCTTATTAAGGTCTTGCACAAACGGCCGGAAGTGCACCCGGAAAGTTGGCAATTACAAATCATTTGGACCGTAATGGAGATACCGGATTAAGGGGAGAACACGAACAAAGTTTCGACTAGAGAAAACCGAACGGAAAACAAAAAAGTAACAAAAGCAAAAATTCACAAGCAACACGGAAATCTCGAAAACGGCGAGACGTGCAAAGATGAAGTTTAGCAAGAAAGTATGGTAGTTTAAAGTTAGTAGACATGCGCCAAGTACGATTACCGAGATCTAAGCGCAAGTTAAATTTAACACGGACGAAATCGCGGGGATATTTTATAATTAATGGTCGAGATATTGCATTGTGAGAAACATACAATTTTGCGTCCCATTTGAAGTATTAACTCAAAGAACCAAGATTTGGAACGTGGGAGGATATTTTTCACACTCATATCCGATTTTCTAATATTGTTTATGATATGTGTATGTATATTTATATTTATGTATGCACTGTGAAGAGGAGGAATTCAACAATTATGATCAGGTACGCAAGTGAAAAACAAAAGAATCTTTATTTTTAGCTAATGACGTTCCCGCGTTCTTCTGAAAACGTGTCTAAATTCTTTAGCCGCGCGATGTTGGGGATTTATCGATGTTTTTCAAAGTCAAAGTCAAAAATGTTTTAATTTAAGATTTGTACAAACACCTTCATCTACATTTTAATTCTAATCACAAAAACGTCCCCCCTCGTCTCGATCTTGATGAAGATCCAATCTTTTGTTTGCAGGGATTTGTTTGATTCCCGATGTCGATTAAGCCCGATGGAGCCGGTGCCTTTACATCTTGAAATGCTAATTTTCCTTTGTCTCTTTCAACGATCGTACTACACTCAATCAAGAAATCTGAATTGGTTGTTAAGCCATTTCTTTCTGTGCCGATCTTATATCTGGGTCTATCTAGGTTTACTTTTTGCACTAGCTACGAGTATCTACCGTCTGTCTCTTTGTTAGAATTGTTTATTTATGCATGTAACCCATAGAAAGAGACCAAGAGCGTGTGAACACATGCTTATATAAAAGGGTTCCGCAACTAATACTCGATAAAAAGTATATCTCTATATTTAATAGTTTGGAAGACCTGGGGGGGGGGCACCTTGCGGACGGACAGAGCGAAACTATAACCTTAATACTACGGAGCCCTAAAAAGGACAAATTACGGGGCTGTACAAATACGTAAGCGATTAAAACAGATTGGCTATGCTCATACTCGCTCACAATAGTTAGCCCGCGGTACGATACTGAACCTTACTCTGGGTAGATGAGAGTGAAGAGGTCGAAGATTAATCAATGGCCGGCATTTGAGTTGATAATTGGGTTAAGTAGTTTTTACTGAGGCCGGGTGATAGAAAACCATGCCATAGATGAATGATAGGTTGGAATTTGGTTGAACCATTCTAAATCTGGTTTTCAAATATCCAACCTCCTACGTGTTTCGGAAGGCACGTAAAACAGTGGGTCCCGATTGATGTTACTAATTGCTATTAGCCTTGAGATTGTGGGGGTTCCGGGGATGACGTCAGACGGCAGTCGGTCAACTTAACTCGCTCCACAGCCACATCCTTTGCAATTTAAGGGGACTCTGGTACTAGGCCGGGATAACGTCACGTGGAAGAAGAGCAATGAGGACGTTCGCTCGGCCATATATCGCGAGCTGCTCCCGTATACCGCGCCGCCTCGTTACGTCCGCCCACGCCGGGCTCGTCCGCGCGAAATAGAACAATTAAGCGATATACCGACTCGAGCGGTTGTCTCAGGTCAGTAACCCGCGTGCGAGCGACGATTTGACTGTGCTATCTTTGTGTGCGCAGTTTTCAACTTGTGCGAAATCTCGCACAAGGCTATGTTGTTGTTAAACATCAGTGTTAGTACTAAAAACGCGTCGCGACAGTCGTTTCGTTGGGCGTGTTTAAAGTATTAATCGTTACATTAATGTTTATTCTATATAAGTATATAAGAGCGACAGGCTAACACTCAATCTTGAAAATCTCAGGACGTACAAAGATGAAAATTGGCAAGGAGGGAGTTGTATGGATAGTCGAAATCCGCTTGGAATGGATTTTTCGATACGGTCAGACTAAAGCCTAAGGGCTCTCGCAATTTTTCGCAGGCGAAGTCACAGCTAGTAACTCATAAAACTACTATGTACGGTTTAAATAATGTTTGAAGTAAACTTTTCTAATAAAGTACGATTCTAGTGGCAAAAACGCCGCATCGGTCGTACCAAAATAATAAAAATTACACATCCCGCCGCAAACTTGGCGCACTGTGTGTCACTCGGGTGTAATTTAGTGATAAACCCGACGTTTTAATGGTGTTTTTCACCGCTCATTACGCTGAGCTGGTTTTAAAAATGGAGTTTTATAATATTTAAACATGCCCAGTAATTGTGAAATAATATTTAAAGTAAACTTTCATAATAAACCTCAGTGTTACCGCGCTAAAAGGATATCCGACCTCCTCCGTGTTCCCGAAGACACGTAAAACAGTGGGCCGGATTAATGTCACTGAGTTATATTAAACGTGGGATTGTGGGAGTTCCGGGTATGACGTCTGTCATATTAACGCGTCCGACAGCCACATCCTCGGGCTAATTTAAGCGGACCCTGATTTTGGACCGGCCTAACGGTAGGTAGAAGAAGAGGATTATGTATAAAGAAGTTTTCACTATAATAGTTGAATTCTTGATTACTTTTAATTTCACTCGGCGTAATAAAGAAGCTCTATGGATCTTAAATTTCTAAAGTATGCATGGATCTATGATTATTATTGAAATATACATACATATATTTATTTTCAGGACAAGTTTTGGTCAACTGTAGTAACACTTGACCATAACTTGTCCTGAAAAC
>JANCMC010009407.1:22771-33954 GCA_024363005.1 Charaxes varanes | reverse complement strand
TATACATACATATATTTATTTTCAGGACAAGTTTTGGTCAACTGTAGTAACACTTGACCATAACTTGTCCTGAAAACCTGACAGTGGTCAGGAGAAGGTTCTTATGAAAGAATACATTAAGAAAATTGCGTTGAAAATTTAAGAATATGTAATTAACCACCATATAAATTTATTTTTAATGTATCCTAAACGTTTTTGACAATTTAAACTTTTACAATGTAACCTTATTACGTTTGAAATACTATTGACAGGATATTTACAACAAAATGCTTCGGTCGAAGCAATCTATATAAATAAAAATGAGTGTTCAAAATGTATTCTAAAATGAAGGGAACGTAAAGGGAACGACAACGGAACGGGAACGGAAATGGGATGGGGATAAATAGGATGATACATAGTATATAAGTAACCCAATGTTCGGAGAGGACAGCGTCTGCCGGATTCGCTAGCATACAACAAAGCACCGCCATAAATTGTCACATTATTTCTAATGTATACACAATCATGTGACATAGCGTCGTGAAAGTACAAAATATGGCCAGAGTCAGCGTCTGCATAAGAGATTTGTCCGGTACGTTGCTACGATGACGTAAATAATTTACGATCGCTCTGTCGATGCATGAATATTCGACGACGGTTTGCTGGAGGAACATTTTTCATCCGCAGAGGAGCGCCAAAGTCTCGCGAATGGATATTACTCTTGAGAAGTTGAACGCCAATATGTATTGTTGCCTCGACTAAATTTTAATATCGACACGAGGGTAAATCGGATAGTGATTGCCCATTTTCGCAAAACAACGGCTTTCGAACCGATACGACCTAGTATTTATCACGAGGGGGGATTCAAGAAACTGTTAATAACGACAGCTTTACGTTTCAACGTTGGATCGCGAATTTCACTTACTGCATCTCCAAATCCGTATTTACTTCGGTAGATTTTAATTGTTGATACTAGGAGATTATGTGGACTTCAGAGACTTAAATGGCTCTAATACAAACAATGTTGTTGAAACAATTTTAACACAACTTTTTAAATAACCCATACCCTCTCCAATTGAGATAAAAATTTGGTTCTGGGAGTATGGATCACATAAGTATAACGATTTTAGGGTTTCAATGATTGATTTTACGGATTGTATCACACCTTTACTTACGTTGAACTACTGACGATTTCAAAGGGATTATTTTATTTTCATTTATTTAGGGTATCAATAATATGGACTTAAACTAAATTATAGATAAGGTTTTGAAGAGTAATGGAAGAAGACAATAACTGCATGGTTTACACTAAGGCTGTTGTAAGCGAAGACGACACCAGGGATATTCTTAGTAACTTATATTATAGAAATAGCGGCCCGCTTCGGCTTCGTACGGATCTTTACATTATCGAAGTTTTTATACGGATCCCTAACTTTTTTCAAAATATTCTATCGCCTATATTATTCATGGATAATATAGTATTCTAATGGTGAAAGATTTTTTCAAATCGGTCCAGCAGTTTCAATGCAAACAAACAATAAAATCTTTTCCTATGTTACTCCTTGTAACATCTGCCCGTGAAAGTTTAGTCAAAATCGGTTTAGCCGTTTCGGAGTTTAACTGGATCGGATAAACACACAGATGAACTTTTTTAAATTGTTTTTCGTTATAGGTATCGTATAACTAATACTACTACTAGTGGCGGGTGGCTATATTAAGTCATATGCAATATGTGAAATTATTTAACTGTAACGTTACAAACAGGCACGTTAATTTTATTTATATGTACATATTAAATGGACAAAATTAAGCATTTTTAACTTTTTTGGTAGTAAAATAGCACCATAGTTTGAGCATTTGATGACCATCATGTAATATTTCATTTAAAGTTATTTGCATTGTATTTTAGCCGTTTTAGATAATAGATCTAGGTATGTCCGGTATTCAACCAAACGAATTGAATTAAATCAGGAATCTTACCGTTTTGCTTAATTAACACATTTATACTTATGTTATGTTATTTTTATAAATAAAACAAATGCCTGATTAAAGTTTATATTAGCATTACATTATTTGACTGTTGGTTTATTTATCTCTCCACGTTTATTTTTTATACTGTTTAAGATACCAACCCCACCGAGACTGCTTCTAATCTATGATGGAATATACTTAAAACTCATTACGAAAATTATTTTGAACGAAATCGGACACCAACTATTGAATTTATTTAACTACTTCCTAGCGTTATCCTGGTTAAGTACCAGGCTCCGCTTAGGTTGCAGAGAATTTGGCTGTGGGGCGAGTTAAGATGACCGATTGCCATCTGACGTCATCCTCGGAACCCCCACGATCTCCTTTGAATATTTAACAATTTGCGCACGTGTTAATAACGAAGGTTAGGGTTTAAATTCAGTTTAATTAGAAAAAAAAAACTTTTTTAAAAGCTTTTATTCATATGTATTCCACTAAACACAAAATACTCGCCAAGACAAATCAAACGAACCCAAACTCAATGCGATTACATTGTTCTATAACAGAGTTCTTATGGCTACCTTCCAGCTCTATCATCATATAAGTTCCATCATAATGTTGCATTGTCATCTAATTGACATATGTGTTCAAAATTTCGGCTCAATCCATTATAGACATCTGCTCCAACATTGAGTTCTAAGATTCCCGACCAAAAATACATTGAAAGTTACATTAAATCTTTTAAAAAGAATAAGAAAGTTAGCTGGCCATTTTTTCTACCACCTTTAAATCAATAAAGAAAATAAAAAAGGAAACAACAATCAGTGTTTAAATTGAAGAAAGTAGGAGACAGAATGAAATTTGTTCGATTCTATATCTCTATTACTACGCCATATAAAGCTGATTTTCATATCATAGATTTCGCTTCATAACCAAAGCATCTTCAGGAGATAGAATCTAGAGAGAGAGACGAATTTCTTAGCATTCAATGAATGCAGCGCGCAGGTGCCGGTGCCATTGCTTTGCATAGGGAAGAACCATAGCAGTGCCCGGAAATTGTTACCCAGGTGTAGGTTTAAGAGCGCGCTCTTTATAGTGATCACTAACACTCGCCTTCACTGCCTATGTTCCCTCCCCTGCCTAGCCAAATCTGGTATAATCTAAAGACATATATAAGCTTACGAACATCCTTCATCTTGTGCAGTGCGAATGGAGTTGGCACGCGCTCAGGCAGTTGGATTTACACCAAACTGCTCATATATTTTGTAGGGGTTAGTGCGGCGAATATTTGCTACCCGCGCCAATAAAAATACAAATTCAGCGAAAATGTGATTTTTAATTGTATTCTTTAACAGCGTTACGGCTTTTTAGTTCGAATATAGTTTTTACACATCTGTGAGTTTTTTCTATATGTACATATATGGAGTAAAATATGTATATGGAGCTTCAAGGTGAAGGTGACTATATAGCAGTCGGACCGAATTTTTCCCTAATACCACCATCAAACATGTCTTTTACACATTATAATCATCTCAACTACGACTTTGTCTATGTACTTCTGCACATTGAGCTCTGCACTCAGAGGTTCCTGGGGAAATTTATATGTCGCATAGCCGTTAACTTATCGAAAGCTATGTTGAGAGATTTAACGTATATAAATAGATTGTGTTAAGAGAACATATCTGTATGTTGTTTTAGTGGTCATAAGGTGTAGATCTCACGTGTAATTCGTATGGATTTGTTCGCTTTTCATTTACCTACGTAAAAAAAACAACAGTGTTATATAATTTTTTACATATATTCAAATTTAAAAGATTTATTGAAGATGTTTCAACAAAATCCCATTGTAGTCTAGTTTAAAGAAATGCTTTGAAGCACTCGTCTAAAAATATTCAAGTTTTTTTCTAAGAACTTCTTTCTATTGTTGACATTTGGCGACTAAACCGAATATCTATTTTTATTCAAAATCTCTTCAGCGAAAAGTTTATTTTTTTTTGTAATATGTAAAAGATAAAAATTGTTGTTGTGGGTTCTACATAGGAGATTCAATCAATTGAATTGAATTGGATTGAATGGAGATAGCTCTCTATCTCCATCTATCTCCATCTGGCGTCTCTACGCCATCGCCGACTTTTTGTAAATTCGATTATGCGATGTAACGAGTAAAACTATCACGATTGCCCAAATTCTTCTGACGGCTGCGCAAGAACACCACCCGCAAAAGAGCTCCGTTAAATCATATCGCGTGGGCTTACTGTGAAAGCAAAATTTGATTTTGTGTCTGATAGCATTTTTGCGTAGGTGTACCGTGGAATAATTCAGATTTCATTCTATTTCAGACGCAATGTGGACTCTGTGCGGAGGCCGCAAGGACGCCAAGAATGCTCCTTTTATCTCAACACGGTCATGTGTAAGGAAAGTTGTGAAGTAATAAAAACTACATTAAATTCCGGCACAAGCAATAAAGCAGTTTATGGCATATGAGGGCAAACGATATGAAGAGACACTCGGAGATACTCAGAACACTTTCGGCTGATAGTAGCCGTGCGGTACCTCTAGTTAACTGTTGGAAGTAAATATGCTGAAGAGTTTTTTATTTGCTTGAACGCGCTAATCTAAGGAACTACTGATCCAAATTAAAAAAAATATTTTAGTTTTAGATAGCTCACTTATTGAGGAACGCTATGGGCTATATATCATCACAGAATTTTTTTTCACCTAATTTTAAGCGAATGAAGTCGCGGGTAACAACTAGTTAGATATATTTTTAATAATTATTTCTTCTTCACGTACTTTATTCAATTAAAACACCAAAAACATACAAAATAATAATAACCTAAAACCTAAAATAACCGTTATTGGTTGGTGGTAATAAACTCTTAACACAGATTACACACTGCACATAAGTCAACTTCATTTATAATTTTAATTATAATTATAACCAACACAATATAGTAAATACAATTTAAGAGTCTGTCTGTAACGTCGAAATTATATTTTTACTAATTGCCTATGGCTATATACGTTACCTATAGCGAAAACGCGGCTTAAAACATTTTTGTATGTCTGTCTGTTTGTCTGTTTGTACTACGTAATCTCCGAAGCAGCTGGACCGATTTAGATGGATCTTTCAATGAGAGATAGCTGATATTACAAGGAGTAAGGTTACTTTACACTTCCGCAAAAAAGAAGACCCTCAAAATTTAACAAACACACTGAAATCACGCGGACAACGTGTGTGTGTGTGGTAGTGGTTGTGTGTTGTCTATATAATGAGTCCAAAAGGGAATCTTCAAATAATCGATTCTCGAAGACTCTCAAATACCTGATATAACTTGTTCATATTCCAATAAAGAATCCAGCCCAGTTCTTAAAAATTTAAGTCAGTTTAAGTAGTTTACTAGTTTGTGTACTACTCATATGTATTTTCCATAAAAAAATATGAAATAGTGTTGAAGATCTAGTGGACTTAATTAACAATCCAATAAACAATAAGCCAATAAACAATAAATAAATAATTTAGGTGTATAACAGGCGTCTGATACCTATAACACAGGCATTAAGTTGTCTACCTTAGGAACAGACGTCCGTGTTTAAGGTCTTAATGGAGCATAACAAATGTATAAGGTCTGATTTGCATATACGGTCACTTATTTTATAACTAACAGGATGTCCACATTATGCATAAGTATGGGAAAGTCCGTAAATAACGATCAAGAATTGAAAAATAAAGGCAAAGCCGAACGTTCCTGGAAACAATCCACTTTGATCTATTTGCGCAGTATCGGTCTATCAGCGTGATTGACACGCCTGGATGGAAGAAAAATATGGCTTTAAAACCTTTCTATGATCACTTATCTTTGTAACTTCTAAAATTATGTCTAAGTATGCGGAAGTCCGTATATAATTGCATTGAACATAAAGCCCGATTTGTATATGCTGTCACTTATTTTATAACTAACAGGATGTCCACTTTATGCATAAGTATGGGGAAGTCGGTAAATAACGGACAAGAATTGAAAAATAAAGGCAAAGCCGAACGTTCCTGGAAGCAATCCACTTTGATCTTTTTGCGCAGTATCGGCCTATCAGCGTGATTGACACGTCTGGATGGAAGAAAAATATGGCTTTAAAACCTTTCTATGATCACTTATCTTTTTCGTCTAAAATTATGTCTAAGTCTGTAAATAATTGCATTGTACATAAAGTCCGATTTGTATATACTGCCACTTATTTTATAACTAACAGGATGTCCATATTATGTATAAGTATGGGAAAGTCCGTAAATAATGACAAAGAATTGCAAAACAAAGGCAAAGCCGGACGTTCCTGGAAACAATCCACTTTGATCTTTTTGCGCAGTATCGGTCTATCAGCGTGATTGACACGCCTGGATGAGGTGCCCTTGCATTTCCAAACTATTAGACGTAGAGACTTGAAATTTTCCAAGTTAATAGAACATCCTAAAAACTCACTAGGAAAATTATTTTGAACGAAATCGGATAGCTTTTCAAGTTATTTAAGAAATACGTTTATAGTATCAGATACAGAACCCTTCTATAAAAGCGTGCCTTGACACGCTCTTGGCCATTTTTTATTATTAAAAAAAATATTTAACTTGCAACGTATGTTTGTTCGGGTGAAATAAGATAAAATTGATTCCCGTTTTTGTACGCTGAGATATTTTAAACTACGCAACGGATTTTAATGTTTTCACCAATAAATAGAGTTGTTCAACAAGAAGGTTGATATAAAGAGTGCAATATACGTACATATATACGTTGCAACCCGCACGAAGCCTGGGTGGGTCACTAGTATATACTAAAGCCAAAAAAAGCTGTTATCATTGCTACACAAATAGCCATATTATCTAGAACTCGGCGCTCTGAACAGACGCGGCCCCAAAACAAAATATATTTTGCCCCATCGATCATAACTAGGGACGTGTTGAAGCTAAACAAAAAGCTATATTGTGAAGAACCCACACAAAAAATAGGAGATAAAAGCGAACACCATAAAAATGCTTGGACCAACTTTAATACGTAATCAATTAAACATTTCGCTTCGACACCGAAGCATCATCAGGAGATAGACTCTACAAAGGTTATTCGTAAAGTTACTTTAGCGAAACGTGCGTTGAGGCACATCGGAAAGTCAGTGTAGTGCTGTGCTTTGGTGGCGGATTCGGTTGTGTAGCTTTCGCCCCCTTGTGGGCGCTGCAGGTCTCAAGGGGGGCGGTAAGAGACCCAAGTTGCGGGTTATAGTAAAAGTTTCGTTCAGAATTCTCCGTTAATATACATAATATATATAGATAGGTCACAATAATTAATTAATTCAATTTGAAGTTATAGTGGCTTTTAAATAGGTGAAAAAATGGGGCGCTAAAAAAATATTTATTCTTAAAGTGGGCAGTAGACAAAATAAGTTTGGGAACCACTGTTGTGGACAGTTACTAATTATGTCTGAGACGGACATAAGTTCACATATTTGATGGACCGGTCCAATTAAATGTGATCGTATCGAATATCTCAAACCACATCCGAGATTATATAAAAACTGCTCCATTTAATATTAATTCTGAGGTAAATCCTCGAGCGCCGACCTCGAACCGGAACCCCTAAAGGTCGTATAATAACGACATATGGCACCGAATTCGCATGTCGTCAAATCACAAACTACATTCTTTGACATGTTAAGGTCAAAAGCGCGTCTTCCTGCTCTATATGCTGCAAAACAAATATATTTATATCGACGTTACAGACATATATTAAAATTTTATTAATTTTGTATAGATTTTGGTGATAACATAAAGGATTAAGACTGAAATGGCTTAGGAGGTTATTTTTGACATGAGGAATATAAAAAGATCTGAAAAGAGCAGAATAGAACTCATAAATAGCTTGGATTTTTTTAAAGAATATTAGACATACTTTTTAGGTATGTCTAATATTCCCTTTTACCCTCCTACTAAGCTTAAATTAAAAGCTTGTATTAGGAGTGGGTACTCTACAATTTCTAACTTCACTTACTCTATTCAAAATATGTGGTTTAGCGGTTTCGCTATTTTTCACTACTTATTACTTGTTAGTTATATAGGTTGTAATAATAAAACAGCTATGCTACATATTTTCACTGTGTGGCAGATACGATTATGCATGTTCTAGAGTTCTTACATTTGTGAGAACACATGATGAGATTAAGCGTCTTTCGACCAAACTAATCTAGCTCTAATGATCCAAGAAACGCTCAAGCAATCGTATTTCTTAGTAAAATTATGCTTAACACGGAAAACCTTATTTTCTCGAGGGAAAAAAAATCATATCAGGAAAATAGGTATAAAAGAGTCTTGTATATAACAATACACATACAACGTACAAACGTTGTTTTAAAGAAAGTATAACCATATACAGACGTATAACCTAGTGTTATTTATAATTATAATTATAAAAGAAATTGTACTGACTTATCCTCAGTATATAATCTGTACTAAATGTCTATTATCACCATGATAAACATGAATGAAATGTCTTTATAACAGTGCCACCATAACTGAGAATTGTATTAAGAAATGCTCGTTGTTATGGCTTCAAACAGATGGAAATTATGGGTGCTTATAATGACGGGGCCAGACATAGCTTTTTTTTATACAGGACTATGTGACACACGGACCTCTGTGCCTACGGTAAACAACTTAATGCCTGTGTTATAGTCTGGGTGTATTATTCATATGTAAATTGTTGCGGACTCTTCTCAGATCAGGGCGAAATCCCTCTTAAACTTAGCTTTTATGGGGAATTTCTTATCTCGTCTCCAGCAACGCATGACCGAGTAGTCATTGGATCATGAACGGAACATGTATCGGTGAGTGACGGACAGACGTGTGGCCTTTTGGAGTGTAAAGATATATTGCGAGCCCCTATGTCTCAGTAGAAGAAGGGTGATATGAGAAAAAGTTTGGAAACTGAGGGCTGTTCTAAAAAAAATATCAAGCTTGTAAACCACGACTTAATCCGTGTTTAATCGCTTTAAAGGGCGATTGTCGTTTCGAGATATAAAGGATTGAAAGGGAGAAAATGTCAATAGATTTTATAAAGAATATGACGTTAGACTCTTAGATGAATTTGGGTTCATGAACTGGTACATATATAGATTGCCAAAGTTTCAGCACACCTGCGTGGAGTAGAGTCGAAAATAAGCGCATTATAGTAAGCAATAATATTAAATCACCAGGACTTAGTGTTTGGATCGCAGACAAAGGTTGGTGCCGAACCCACATTACGAAGGTGGCTGAATAATTGTACAGATAAGTGGAATTGATGGCTTTCACAGCCGCCTTTGTGCTTTCTTTAAGTACATAAACCTTCATTGTATAATAATGTAGAGGTCAGAAGAAACTCAACATTGAAAGATTTTTACGAAAATTATATACTAAAAAGTATACATTTACTTCTTTTTTGGTTTAAGAAGCCTTTTATAGGTTTCCATAGTACTACAAGAAACCCTTATAATTTCGCTCTGTCTGTCCGTCCGTCTGCGCGTAAGGTGGTCCCCCCTAGCATTTCCAAACTATTAGACGTAGAGACTTGAAATTTTCTATGTTGATAGAACATTGAGACGATTTGATTAATAATAATTAAGTAAAATTTAACCGAAATGTATTTTCTTATATCACAAGGGGCAAACGAGGTATAACAGGCGTCTGTTACCTATAACACGGGCATTAAGTTGTCTACTAGGAACAGACGTCCGTGTGTCATATAGTCCTGTATATATGTCAATATATAAATGACTATTTAAGAATGTATTAAATTGCATAGGAGGTTGTCAAAGATTTTAGCAATAAGGCCGGCTTTGCACTATCATAATGTTGTTTATACTGTATACTTTTACAGTTGTTTCTGTCTAAATGTGAGTGCAAAGTGCTTATATAATTTAATTTAAGATTGATTGAGTCAGGGCTGGTTGTACGTAATCGTGATAATTGGTTAGTTAACCTACTGACCGGAACAGGCGATGTCATTCAATTGGAAATAGAGGTAAGCCTATAGGCTTAACGCGGTGCAACTGTATCGTATGTTAAAACGGTTTAAAATAATATATTTTATTTCAAATTACACATCGCCATGTTAAACGTATTAAAAATTAACGATATGTTGTATAAATTATTAATATCACTCCAATATACCGTCCCCTGTTGACTACTACAAGGAACTACAAGGAACCCCTATAGTTTCGCTCAGTCCGTTCGTCCGTCCGTCTATCTGTCTGCCCTAACTGTAAAATTTTTACAATTACTTTTATACATTACAAGCTTTTAATTTAAGCTTAGTAGGAGGGGAAAAGCGAATAAGTGACATACCTAAAAAGTATTCCTAATATTCTTAAATATATATATATATTAACGACGAGTATTGTTAAGAGACAAACCATTTACACGGTTTAATTGTACTTATGTATTGGTTGCCCTGTAAAATATTTGTTATTTGTAATATATAAATAAAATGAATAGATCTATTGTGTTTCTTCTGCTACGTGGCGTTATTCCGGTCTATACCAGAATTCGCTTAAACTGCAGAGCATATGGCTGCGGGGCGAGATAAGATGAACGTCTGACGTTTGCCCCGGAACCCCCATAATATATACAATTTCCTAACTAATATCACTCAGTGACATTAATTGGAGCCCACTGGTTTACGCGCCTTCCGAAACACGAAGGAGGACGGATATTTGAGAAGCAATGTTAGTAGAAGAAGAAGAATGAGAATTCAGAATCGCACCACGTGGCTGTTGGTGATTTTGCAAATTAAGGAATGAATCACGAATCTTTTATAAACCTTCTTCTAGTGTTTAGGAAGTTGGAATATTTTTTGCGTGAAGGGCTTTCCTGTACCGAATAAAGGACCAACTGCTCTCGGCGTGGCAACTCTTAAAGGCCTTTTATATTCAAACTAGCGTCCTCACAGACGCAGCTCAGCCGCGTCGGTCGAATACAAAAAGCCCGGCTTTTGCGTTTAAAAGATAACCCAGTTTCGTGTCGAGTATGACAGGCGCCATTTGCTTAGCTCAAACTTTCAGAAAATGCGCTAAAAATATATTTTTCAGAAGCGCCCGGACGTGATTGTTGGGGATTTGGTGGATTCGTTTTATTTTAGGTTTAGCTGTGTTTTATTAAAAATCGCCCTCGTACATTTTGAGCGCCATTCAACGAAAGCGTACTTGCGAACATTAATTTT
>JANCMC010009407.1:10263-22671 GCA_024363005.1 Charaxes varanes | reverse complement strand
AGCTGTGTTTTATTAAAAATCGCCCTCGTACATTTTGAGCGCCATTCAACGAAAGCGTACTTGCGAACATTAATTTTATACTAATCCTTATATATTAAATGCAGCTGTGAACCTATCTGTCTGTTATATTTACATTATACATATGTTATTATTAATCCCTTTATTTACTTGAAGCCATATATATATTTTTAATTAAATTCAATAAAATGAATGAAAGATCGGCGTCATTAATTAAATAAAAACCTGCAATTATTCTATTGTTTATTTATTTATTATCTGCTATGTGTACAAATTTCTGCGGTAAAATATAACTGCACACAAAATCTTTATGTATATTTATTAATAATTTATATTATTAAAAAAATTTTACCGAGATAATGACTTAAATTAATTTTTTGGACTAACTTAAAATGATCTCACCGTTTGTTTGAACAAAAATTTCAATAAGAACAAAAGAGTCTGCTTTAAATCGCAGTCTTTTATTAATTGTCTCAACGAATAAGGTTGCATTTAATATGAAATAAGGTGCATCACCTTACTTCAAATTATAAATGAAATTATGAAGAAATACTAACTCCAAGAATACGTAACACAAAGCTATCTCGTTTCAGTTCAAATTTCCTTTGAGAAACATATTAAATTTTAAGATGTGTCTACAAGTTTTAACTACATGTGTGTGCGAACTAGGGAATCCTTTATTAGTATTGTTTGCAGTAATGCCGGAGCCAAACATAGCTCACAGTTTGTACATTGTTGAAGAAAGACTACAAAGTTCTACAAAACTTTGCACAGGTACATAAAGTCACAGCGACACTACATGATCATTGAAATGATCATTCAAATGGAAGTATGTCTGGCTGGTATTTTCACATGCCGATATTAGAATGCTTTGACGCCTCGAAAGCTCAATAAAATAGAGACAGCCATAAATCCTAAACTTCTGGTTGTGTCAGAAAATACTTAAAATAGGGGGTACACAGGATCGGTTTGCAGGCATGCCATTTGACTGGCCCGTTGGCACAGTGGGCAGTGACCCTGCCTTCCGCTCCGGGGGTCAGGGTTCGATTCCCATCTCGAGTCTGGGTGTATATTTTTATGTATGTATTTATATATTTCAAAAAAATATATATTTGTGTATAGCAGACGGCTGTTACCTATAAATAACACAGGCATTAAGTTGTCTACCATAGGAACAGACGCCCGTGTGTCATATTTATAAAAAAAATATAAAAAATTCTAATTCCTAAATCAGATTCTAAAGAGGGAATTGAAACAAAGATATTAGAAAATAAAAAATTGAAAATCGGCATTTTTTAAAAAGAACTTTAAGAGGTGACTCTATAGACAGAACGTTTTTTTTTCAATTCTATGCGTATCTAACTGGAATTTTAATAAATTTAAACCAACTTAAGGTTGCCTTTCTGTGCACGAACGAGAAATTCAATAACACAAAGTGAGTTCAACTTAAATGATTTATTCATAGTTCCTAAGTTTATTAATTTAAAATGAACTGGAGTGATGCGCTATAATGAAAATGTTAGGGAGATAGAACGCCTTCAAGACGTAGCAGAAAATAGTTCATTTCAAATTTTCTTTGAGGAATATATTACATTCTTAGATGAAATTTTCTCAAAGATCTATCAATTTGTCTATATAAAGGATTTTTATGACAAGAAGCAAATAGGCGAGCTGTTCACGTATTTAATTTCTGTTATTTGATTTTTTCAGCTTCCGCGACATTCATACAATTCTTCCGCTCGCAGATGCGTTGTCGGCCTTATGGAAATATTAAAGTGTTATACGAATTTGAGTCCAAAGAGTGGATCTTCCGTTTATTTGTCCGATACCTGGTCAGGTCCACCACGGGTACGGGACCCCGGACTACTCTAGCTGATATTATCACTCTCCTATACCGTCTGTAACAGTAGTGTCCCGATTCTTTTTCTCCTTAACATCCACCTTTATATCACTTACTCCATCACTTCCTTTACTACTATCTGTTTGTCTAATTAGAGGTAGCACAACGCTTGCAGTTTTTATATTGTGCAGCCAAGTTAGGCACGTCCGGATACCAGAACCACTTTCTCACATTAGATCGGCGTAAAGTGGTGACAATGCTGTTACGTCAAGTGATAATATTATTGTCACGTTTCATTCGGTTTATGAGGAGTGCTGATGACCTAAGCCCCTCTTTAAAGACCGCTTACGCATCTGCGAGCCTTCTGATGGTGCAGCTGTCCATGTCTGTATTAACTTAGGTGAACTGCCTGCCCATTTGCCGCTTGTAATAATATAAAATAAGTGATATTGATTATCCCATAATTATAAAATACTGTCACTCTTTCACGACTTCACTCTCATTAATGTACATTCTGACGCATTGTTGTCGTTTTATTTTCTGATAACGCATAAGCCTATGAGCTTCATTATTATTGTTTAAACATTTAGGACATAACAGCAACAAACTCATATTCGCTCTCAGTAATGGTGTAAGCTGCGGCAACCCTACCATAAACCGTAATAAAGCCCCGCTTCGCAAATAGACGGCTTGTTTCTTATTGAAAGTGCCTTCAAAGAACTCTCGTCGTCTCGTTAGTTGTTGGTAAATTGTCTCATTACATTTTATCCAAATTTAAATATTTTTATGTTTAATTCGATTTAAAGATCCAAATTCGATGTATGCAAATGTTACCACGTAAATGTTGTGCGACGCATGAAATATTTATTTCGCTTACAACGAATGTTTTTGTTAGGGTGGAATATTATAACACAATTTCGGAGCAGATATCTTATATCGATTAAGCTGAAGTTTCGCTCATATGTACATATATCGACTGACAATGAACTCCGTGTTTTGGAAGGCATATAAAACAGTGAGACCCGATTAATGTCACTGATTGATATTAGTCGTGAGGTTGCAGTAATAGTGGGGGTTTCGAGGATGACGTCAGATGGCAATCGGTCATCTTAAATCGCCCCACAGACACATGATATGCAATCTAAGCGGACCCTGGTATTAGACTGGCTTAACGCTAGGAAGAAGAATAAGAAGTAAAGTGTAAGTAATTGGAGTATAAAAATAAAGTGTAAATAGAATAATATTAATATAACGGACGTGATAAACACTTTCTAAGCCGAAAGCTAGAAAAAATATTTTGTGTTTATTTCTATGGGTCCTACTTGTAAGCTTAAATTTTAACCAATGTATCATAAGGGAATATAGCTCAGTGGTAGAGCGATCGACTGTAAATTGATAGGTCCGCTGTTCAAATCCGGGTGATCACTGAGCTTATTAAGAGTTATTTTTATTTTCATATTTTGTTCAAAATGTGAGGATGGTAATTTAATTTTGAGTTTTCTTTTTTGATAAAATTCTTTTCTTTAGCAATTTAAAAATTTTAGTCATGTATGTATGGCGCTGAAAGACAATGTAACACAACTTTGTGTTCGGTTTCTACAGCAAAATAGGCAAACACACTGCGCCAATAATCGGTTTCTACAACAACATAGGCAAACACAGTGCACCAAAAATCTGTTTATACAGCAACATAGGCAAACGCAGTGCGCCAAAAATCGGTTTCTAGAGCAATATAGACAAAAACAGTGCGGCAAAAATCGGTTTCTAAAGTAACATAGGCAAACACAGTGTCAAAAAAGTTACACAACTAAAAAAAAATTAAGAAGGACTTACACAAACAAAAATATAAAACCTTAAAAGATAAATTGTAAATATCATATAGACGTGAGACAATTTAAAAAAGGATAACTACTCAGCTTCTTTATGACATCACAAATGACCTCAGCTGATTTTCTGTAGCTCGGGAGCTACAGAGGGCGTACGGTATAGTAACAATGCCAAGTATGTATATTCTTGCAGATGCGAACATATATCAATCAAAAAAGTAATGAACCAGTACAGTTAAAAATAACTTTTTCACAATAATTTAACCAAAAATAGATAAATTAAACTACGCGGGTAGAAAAATGTCCCAACACAAACTAATTATTCAGTCAGCGACTAGAGACGATTTATCATTAATGATTGATCAAGAATGAGCCTTTAATACTGATTGTATAAGACTGATCACAATTTTAAAAATGAGCTGACTTTTATGTTGTAACTTGCGCATGCGCAGTGGACATATCCTACATTGCGCACGCGCGACCGGAAGCTTCTCTAATAATTTATTACAGATTACAGATCATAGGGATACGTCATAGCTAGTATTCTATTAAATATATTAATAACATATAATGTAATACATAAAAACAATAAGCGCAGGTTCAACGGTATGAAGTGTATTTGACTTGGTTTAAATATATTCAAATACACTCAAATGGTTTTATGTGTTGTACGCCTATTCTGATGGATAGATAAATAGCCTTTGTAGAGTCTATTTCCTGATGATGCTTGAGGAACACCAGAAAGTTAGTGCAGTGATGTGCTTCGCCTTTAATGACGAGTTTAGGCCACCGGGAAGTCTCACAAACCGAACGAAACGCGACAACAATACCATCACTTGACGTGCTTGCATTGCCGACACTTCACGCCGATTTCATGTGAGAACGAGGTACTGGTACCTGGACGTTCCGGCCTAATTCTGCTGCAGACCAAAAGGACTACAAGCGTGGCGCTACCTCAAATTATAATCCGTATCAATGATGAAAAAAAAACATGTTTAAAATTGCGTAGGCCACTTATACTTGCACAAACTATGTATTAGATTGCCACTAATGGTCGCGCGTACGCACTAACGACTGCTAATGAGTGGTAAATATTCTTAAGAATTAGCAGATCGGTAGCAGAACTGTTCCATAACACCAAGTGCACTAATTATTTAACCTGAATTTTTATTTGCGTAATCTTCGCCAGGAACTTCTTAGGCCATTCCGGAGCCTATAGGGCCAAGTGTATAGGGTTTTGTCGGTTAGAAATGAATTTTTTATCCGTTGCCCGCATCCCCTATACGTACGTGATACCGGCTATAAGGACAAAAATAACTCAGACAGTACTCAAGTTTATTATACTTCTATTTATATTGATATACTTAGTATTATTATAGTATAACATGATCCGTATTATGTACTAGCTGTTCCCGCGACTACGTCCGCGAAAAATTTGGTGTAAACTTTAAGCGTGATGATATTATAGCCCCTTTTTTATGTTACAAGGGGGCAAACGAGCAGGCAGCAGGCATCCGAATGCCTACCGGCGCCCATGGACATCTGCACGACCAGAAGGCCAGCAGATGCGTTTAATAATAAACTCAAAGATTAAGTTTTAGGTCTAAAGTGAGTGGATGAATCAGGCAGTTTCGTTTCAACGTCCTCTATCAGCAGATCAAAAAAATATTTCAATATCTCTATCCAATACTGGACTACAGCTTTTTTTGTGTTTTTAACAAAAGACATATTTTAGTTTAAAAGACAAACCAATAATAAAATATCATTAAAATACATTTCATATCATTAATCACTTCATTAACTATTACTAAACTATACCATTTGTTATGTCGGAGCCAGATGTAGCTCAAAGTTTTTGTAAATTTTTTGTCCTTGAAGACTACAAAATTTTACAAAACTTTGCACAGTTACACAAAGTCCCCGGCCACACTACATGATCATTCAAATGAATCTATGTCTGGCGCCGGCATTACTGTAACGTTTTTATTGAATTATAAACGGTATAAGTCGTAAATGACAAATCGTTTTTTGCGATTGCCCAAAAATCAGCTTCTTTGAGTTAGGTTAGTTTAGGCTTAGGGATGCGATATATGTATAATATTAGGTTTTTTTGTTGAGTACTTTTACTTGGCATATATTATGTACTGTAATTAGAGGACGTCCTTTAGTGGTAAAAAGGTTGGATGGAACCATATACCTATAAGGGATAGACCCGCCTTTGTACACATTTTTATATTCTCTTGTTTTAGGTTACGTTATGTATTCTTTTCTGTCATGAGCGCGCTCTATAAAGAGAGCGCTGTTAAACCTACACCTGGGTCACAAGTCCCGGGCACTGCTATGGTTCCTTCCTCGGCAACGCGATGGACCCGGTTCGCTACATTTCACGATAATTTCGCGGACATGTATATGTAATTTGGCACAATTATAGTTTATGTAAAGGAACATGCGTGAATGCTAATATTTTAATAAAATGTGCATTATAACTATATTAAATTATTAAAATAAAACCTCACGCACACCAATGACAAACAATGTACACACACACGTATACATTTTTTATTGGATGATGTCAAACCGTAATCATCATATAAGAGAACTATAGTAAATTCAAATAAAATAATTCATGTATGTTAAAATTATGCCATGTTATTATATTATATAGGACTAAAAATAAGATATTGTCAGTAGATATCCTGTAATAACATATAGATGTATGTAGTCTACAACATAAAAGTTGAAGTTTTAACATTTCACTTTCTAATAGATTTGTAAAAGAATCATTTTCTAAAACCGATAATTTAGCAACTTCCATTCTAACTTTTCGCTAAAGCTGAAGTATGATAATTAGTTCTATTCTAGTAGCGAAAACAACATTAGCTCGGAAACAGAGTAACAACAACTATTTATGAGTATAATAACAGCTAATTATGAGTGTTTGCGAGTTGTTATTAATTTTAATTTTGAAACTAATTTATATGTTGTAACGAAATCACTCCATATATTAAAGTAAAAAGAACACCCTTCCGTTAAATGCACGTTTTTGTCATTCGGAATTATGCAGATGGCTACCGTCCATGCAGCGGAGCATATCACGTCTTAGGAGCATCTGAATTAGTACCAAAAATATATTTACTTGCACATGATAGGTAAAGGCTGTTGAAAAACAGCCATGTTAAATTAGGTATAAGATACTCAAGGGCTTGTTTGCCGTAATTATTACTATATTTAGGTAGTTTTAGTTTAGGGTAAAATATTTAAACCCCTAATTGATAAGGGTGACCCACGCCAACGAAGTCGCGTGGTACAGCTGATATTATATAAAACCTGGCGTTATATAAAAAATATCTCACCTGGCACTTCTTTCATTCGGTCTCGTAGAAATCGTTTGTTGTTATGTAGTCCGAGAAAACGATTAATATCCAGCTCGTACATATCATATTTTGAATAGCCATCTACAATTTCGTCGACCGTAGCCTCAGCAACTCCACCGGCCGCCGATATTCCTACCGTCTTCATGCCAGCCGCGACGTGGTAATTGAACATCTATATCAATAATGATACATACAAAAATTATAGAAATGCACTAAAATTCGATACCTGCCACGTAAGCTTTTGTAACACCCAATTCTTGTTTCACAGTAGAGCGTTACAAACATGTAAATTGTAATATAATAGGCTGGTTGGTTGGTTTTTTTTCAGAAACTGGTTAATATTTGCAGTCAATTAAATATACAGCGGAAAAACAGTCTTGCCAATGGTTAATTTTGCGTTTTTATAAATCCACACAAATTTTAACACCAAAACGCTCTATCATGGCGTCTTTTATGACCTAACGTCTTGCCAAATAAACAGCTGTACTTGAGCGTGATTGGAATGCACGTTAGCAATGACCATTTTAGCAAGAGGTGACGTCATGCGCTAAGTTTGCTTATCGGTTTCACGTGATTTATGTCTTTAAATTAATATTTACAAAGTAGTGTGCCGAGTTTCCCCATAAAGCTGGTGCTGGGTATGATAGCTGGCGGAGTCGGCGCCTTCATCGGCAACCCTGCTGAAGTAGCCCTCATTCGGATGACGGCAGATGGTCGTTTGCCTCCTGAACAGCGACGCAATTATAAAAACGTGTTCAATGCAATGTCGAGGTATTTTTGTGCTTCCATATTAGAGCATTATCATCGACATTACCAGCAACGTATGGGCATAGGACTCCTCTCCCTCATCCCACCCTCAATCCAACTTTTTTTTTTCGCTGGGAAAGGAATTAATCGTTAATATACATAATGCTAACACAAGATTTCTGTTTATGTACGTACATAGACGAGGTATATACTTATGGAAAAATTCATTCAATTTTAATATTTCAATCTAGTTCTAGCAGCAAAATTAATATTAATTTTGCTGCTATGCTCTGGATTTTTCTTGTGCACCTTTTTCAACTATCGGATCCAGAGCAAAATTTTCTATTATGGGAACGATATTGCTTCATCAAGAGCCATACTCCATTCTTATTTAAAATCTAAAGGCTTCGTTTAACTTTTTAATTAAATCTTAAAAACATTGATAATATGTATAGAGTAATATATGGTGATGCTTGTACGTAACGTCAAAATAAATTCCACTCAGTGAATATGACTGTATGTACGTCTGTTATAACAAAAATCAATTTAAAGTTTTTTTTGAGTGACTGTTTACGGAGATAGGCTGTTTTTTTTTTTAAAGAATATTAGGAATACTTTTTAGGTATGTCTAATATTCCCTTTTCCCCTCCTACTAAGCTTATTGGTTATTTTTAACAAACAATAAGAATAAAATCACAAAGAGAGAATCCTAAAGAAAAATTTTATACAAAATTAACAATAATAAAATTTTACATCAATCTTTTCGTTACTTTTAGAAAAAAAAGTAGTCGTTTTGACTAACTCTACATATTTTTGTGAAGACTCTACATAGAGTTGTTTAAATATATAGGGATATAATTCTTTCAAAAATTGCGTCTTCCCTACTCTACATCCACTTTCGCTGTGCTAGGACACAAGGACGTGAAGTGATGTGATCCATCTTTTGGGGAACTCTACCATGAATCCCCATCCAAAGTTAAGTTTCCTCCATTCAATCTATATATAACATATGACAAAGACTTTCAAGTTGATAGTGGCAACTCAAACCAATGTGATAGGTTGTCAGAGACTGGGTTATAAAGTTTAAAAATACACAAAATTGGATAACAGACAAAGTCGCGGGTTAAAACTAGTGTATACTAATATTATAAAAAGTTTAAGTTTGTGAGTATGCTATTCCAGGTAATCTCCAGTTTTGAATTTCTAAATCTCGGGATTCAATATTGAAAATGATTTTATTGTTATGGCCGCTATACACGTTTCGATAAATCGTTGTGAAAAAGTGTATAGTTTAAACTGCACGGTTTTATCGATACGTGTGTATGAAAAATCGTTGTCGTTTAAGCTGCACAGTTTTTCCGCACCGATTAAACTGCTGAGTTTTTTCACACCGTTTAAACTGGACAGTTTTTTTGCATCGATTAAACTGCACAGTTTTTTCACACCGTTTAAACTGCACAGTTTCAACGGCGGTGGGGTTTGAACCGGGTACCTTGCGGATTTCAGTCCATACCTTATACCGTTGAGCTATTGAGGCTTCTGCACTCAATAATGACCATTACATCATCGTATACAATAATATATTAAAAGTGACTGTTATATTACAATTTAGTTGTTTGTAACGCTCTACGGTGAAGCTTCGATTTCGGGGTTACAACAATTTATACAACGCTATAAACATTTAAGATTACAAATAATATTATACATAAAATTCAATTAATATTTTCCAGGAGGAACATCCGAAGAAACCTAAAGCCGCCGTGGCGACGACGCGCACTTATAAGAAACGCAAAGCAGTACTCCCACCGGCCAAACCGAAGAGCGAGAAGAGGCGAGTCGGCCGGCCGAGGAAATCCAAAGAGCTGACTGAGATCGAGAAGGACCTAATGATCATCAGGAACGCCACCTACGGTATGTCCAGCGACTCGGAGTGCAGCAGGAAGAGCGCGGACGGCGGCAAGGACTACAGGGCGACGAAACGGAGACGACACGACGACATCTCGTCGCCGAGCACGTCGAAAAAGTTCAAATCGGAACGTTCCATTGAAAATATCTAAACATATTCCTTTCCAAGATCATTAAGCTGATCGCCCACCATCTAAGAAATATTGCAAATCTGATATGTCTATGTAATGTTATAAATTGTCCTATCTCTTCGCTTATACCGCGAAGATGTTCAAAACGGAACATTCTATTGACATTCTAAATATATTCCATCTATATGTCGATTAAGCTGAGTGTCCACTGTCTAAGAAATATCGTAAATGTCTGGTCGTGCAGATGTCCATGGGCGCCGGTAGGCACTTCGGTGCCTGCTGCCTGTTCGTTTGCCCCCTTGTAACATAAAAAAAAAGAAGGCGGCCCCAACGTTCTGCCATGGTATTGAATTATCCGACATTTAAGAGTAGGTACAATCTAAACTAGTTTGTCAAACACTTTAAAATATTCCTTTTACAAAAAATATAAAGCGTTTCTAAACAGTTCATAATATAATTTACATAACGGTTAAGGCCAGGTTATTGCATAATCGTACAGGAAGAAGGCAAATATGGTGTACGTGCTCGGAATTAGTGTTTCCAAATAGGACACCGGTCGTAATACAAACATAACATATCTGCGCATTCTTCTAGAAATTATACGTGTTGAATAATATAAAAATACTATACAGGGCGTGAAATTTTCTTCATTAAAATTATGGAAAATTTACGACCTCATTCGAAAAAAAACTTTACTATTTAATCTTTCTTTCAGTGTCAATATGGAGACGTCGGCGTAAAATTTTAGTTCCTGTGTTCAGCCCAAAAATTGTAGATACCTTTATGGAAGTATTTGCGGAACAGAGTAAAATTATTACGAATAATTTAGCCAATATGTGTGGAGTTATGAAATTTAACCTTTGGCCATACGTCAGCGCCTACACTCTTGATTCCGTTTGCGGTGAGTATAAAGACAAATTTTCATTGTAACAACGTTGGAAGAATAATATTTTCAAATAATTGATAGAATCAGGGGTTACTTTGCGGAAATCCATGACATGCATGAGAAACTAAACTACTTTGCTTTAATCCGCTAGACTACTGTAGTTATGTCTTAATTTATATTAACATGACGAATACCAGTCGCAGATCCAGCCTACAAAAAAGGGGGCACAGCCACCCAATTTACAGTTAACAAGGGGACATTTCCTACTTGTTGTAACAGATTTTGCTCAAATTTACAGGACACAACAGACTTGGTTAGAAATGAAAGTCGTCGAAGGGGGAACATCAGATGGCGAAGCGTTCAGAAAATTGAAAACGTTAAAAATGCTCTCGCCCCATATAATAGGCTACTATTAACAAAGTGTGGGGTCGAAAATCTTGGAATGTTGGACACGCCCATCCCAGTCGATCTGCGCCTGACGTATACTTTATAGTAGTTTGAAGGTTCGACCGTCACTAAAGTTCAGATTCTATATCACCACAAGGATGATCCGGTTCGATAACTAGCTCTCGAATTGTCCCAGCCATTCGAAGGAGAGTTGCTTGCGCAACTGCATCCGGCATTATCTTTTATGCTATTTGAACGATATCCGCCCGATGAGTAACTTCTAGCATCTGCTCCATAACGATTAGCATTCCATCTGTTTGAACGACCTAATGTAGAGGCAGCTTCGCCCCAGCCTCCAGAAGATCGAGTGAATCCAGCTTCAACTGATCCATGCCCACCATTACTATTCCAACCACTAGGTTCTGTTTAAAATAAATAGTAATTAAGTAATTTTATCATATTTAAGAGTAATTCTTCTGGATAATGAGCCTTGCTATAGAAGAAGTGCGTTCATCGGAATGTAAATATGGATACAATCACAAAAAAAACAAGATAGACTCAGAGCAACGACAGAACAATTCTTATATATTAGAATTTTATAACTTTTAGCTAATGCATATTATATCAAAATAGCAACAATACCTGGTGAACGACGTCCACGAACGAGCCCTTGTTCAAAACCAATGGCCGCAACTATGGCAGTAGCAAATAAAATCAAGTTGAACTGGAAATAAAATAAAGTTTTTATAATAGTTCTTTATTTGCAGATAACAAGATCCATATTACACACACACACACGCACACAAGCTTGTACAGGAAGTTTGAAGTGTTAGTAAAAATCTTATAAAAACGAATGTGAGTATATATAAAAAAACACAAATTTATAAACGACAAATAAAAAAATACAATGTAAAATACATTGACGTACATATTTTTCACCTTCTGATTTGTATCTATGCAATCACGCTTATTTAATATTTAGTCATTGTCTAATGACTAAATATTAAATATAAATATAAATACTTAATATGTATTAACCTTGGTTTAAAGATTACATGTATTACTGTAGCTGTTTTTTCCCCAGAATAAAGAAAAAAAAAAACAATAACTAATATCGGATATTGAGTAGACGACTATTAGAAAGGCAATATAAGAAATATGTCAAAACTGGGCCGGAATAATCATAATGTACTGAAAAAATATTATAAAATAAACCGCTAAATTAATTGCTTGAATAGCGCAGTTTCAGACTTGTTGGTCTAGGGAAAACAGAATAAACCTACATATCAATTTA
>JANCMC010009407.1:0-10163 GCA_024363005.1 Charaxes varanes | reverse complement strand
CTAAATTAATTGCTTGAATAGCGCAGTTTCAGACTTGTTGGTCTAGGGAAAACAGAATAAACCTACATATCAATTTAAGAAGCACTTTTTTTAAACTGTACTTCAGCATATAAGTTTTTCAAAATATCCTAATGGAGTAACCACTGCTTTTAAAATATCCTAATGGGGTAACTGCAATGTATTCTGGCCTTTAGAGATCTGAATCTTAGGTGTTCATAACATTTTTTTCCAATATATTTCCAATATGACATCAGAGGGCCCAGCACAAACTTTTAGAACCGAAGTAAGTTGACGAGTTGCCTTTATTTAAGATGAAAATGTTCGTGTTAGGCCCACATGAGGCCAGACTTAACCGTCTCACGCTTTTAATCAATGCTAATGAAACCTGCGTTGACGCTAAGAATGGTCCGTTTTCATCATAAATAAAGTTGACTCGTCGAATTAATTCGGTACGGAAAGTTCGTGCTAGGCTCATTGAAGAGTGACGGGAAGTGTCTGGAGACGGGTTGCGAGACATAGAGAGAGGAACAGAAACAAAGGAAGGTCTATACCCGCTGTGGGTGATTAAAGGATGTTAGATGAAACTAAAAATACAATGAGTGGTAATGTAAGTTATACGTACCATCATCTTGAAATCAGCAATAGGTTATATATGTATCAGAGTCGAAACTTAATTACACGAAATAATAACCTATCCGATGTTATATATATTTGATCTGTTATTGGTGTGTCACGAAGTTTTGGCTTTTACAATAAGTCACAATTAGTTGCACGATCGTCACGCTAAAGTCATTATGGAGGGCTTTAAATGAAATTACATAAAGAATTGTAAATACCCAGAAATCTAATCACACATTCAAGTTTTTGTAAAGGACGATCGTAAGAAGTAGTTAGTCCCGAATTCGCCGGATGAACGTCAAGTGGTTTTTACTAGACAACCCTTTTTTTTCTAGATAAGGCTTAATTTGAAAAAGAAAATGGTAACCGACGTAATCTTCCTTATTTACTAATATATTTTTTTTTATAGTATAATAAAATGGTTCTATCGAATTATGTAAAAAATATCTTATTATATTATATATATCATGTATAAAGTCTAATTACACAACTAGCGTTAGTATCATTATTAATTTCTATAAAAACTGTGTTAAACTTTTTGACTTTACTTGCTAATTATGCTAAAATAATAGATTCATTTGCATCTAATAGAATGTAATACAACAATAAAAAGGTATTTCTGATTTTACAAATGCCTTTTATTGTTAAAAAAAGAAGTATAGAAGATAATATTTGTGTAGAAATGAATTTTGCTGTGATCAATGTAAGATGTATAAAGATTTTTAGACAGTTTTGCGAATAACAATCTTTTAAAAATCTCAAATTTCATAATGTATAAAATTGACAAGAAAAGACAGTTACAGGATCTATTCTAACGATATGTTATATTGCATTGCACTATATAAATAGCTTCAGATGAGTATGTTGATACAATCAATTGAATTCTCTATCGGTACTGCCAATATAAAAGGTAATATTTTAAATTATTTATTGACTCCATATCAATAATTAAATCCAATTTTTATTGTACAATTTGCTTGAAACTGAAGTCTTTTTACAGCTACAACTTAACGGCAAATTCTAGAAACTATGGATTCCGAAGAATCTTCTACTAAAACCAATGGTGTATGCAAGTCACCAGAATCTGAAAAAGAGCTCCTACCAGTACCAACGCCAGAGGATATGGTGCATTTAAAAATTGTATGGAAAAATGTAATACTGTTTACATTGCTTCACATTGGAGCGGTGTATGGAGCCTACTTGTGGGTTGCGAAGGTTATGTGGGCAACGTTTTTTTTTGGTCAGTATAAGCTAGGATAAAGGTAAATTAGCTTAAATACTCTATATAGGTTTAACAAAATATAGGGGCACACACATTCAAAAACACATGTGTCGGTATGTATATGTACATATGTGCCATTAATCAATAATTAACACAACAAAACAACATTTGGATTTTTTTTTCATTACAAAAATGGTAAGGGCTAATATGGAGTCATAAATGGAAGTAATAAGGCCAAACGTATTGATTAAAGGCAGAGTCAAAAATAAGTCTTAATAAGTCGCGATTTTTTGCTTTTCAGGATTCTAACCAAGTATTTTTCTATGATTCTAAGTAATAAGAATTCTTCCTAGTCTTTGTTTTTATTGTGCTCGTCTTTATAAGCGTTTATAGCTAATGTCTCCGTCTTGGAGACTTCTCTCTCTTTATGACGCCCGTGGCGGCAATTTTCTTGAATTTATTATTCTTATTTAGGAGAGAATAATTTTTATTATTTTTCGGTTGGCTACTAACTAGTAGTAGTGTATATTTTGCAGCTTATTTGTATGGATGTTGTGCCGGAATTGGAATTACTGCCGGAGTACATCGACTATGGTCACACAGGGCATTCAAAGCAAAATTGCCTTTAAGGATAATGCTGGTTTACTTCAACACCATTGCTATGCAGGTACGCTTTTTTAACTTTATTAGATTTTTGAATAATTTTTTATTTTATTTTATAACGAGCCACAATATCATCTAGGACTGTCTATAAGAGCTAGTATAAAATATACCTTTACATTACGAATACATTTAAGAAACCCTTTTTATAACGAATACAGAATATAGAAAAAAAAACATTAACTTTCCTCTACTTTACGAATTTTTCAACTACGTAATTTATCCTATCAATAATTCCGACTTAGTTGTACAACAATCATTCATATCTCGACTGGCTGAGACACGTTTACATGATTAAAAACGAATTTTACCTCTTTACAACAAACGTCATTGTAACAAATTACGCGATATAACGATTTTTTTAAGTGCCTTGATTCGTTATTTCGAGGTTGCACTGTATTTATGTTGAAATTAAATGAAAGATAAATATATGAATTCATCTTAACTCGCCCCGCAGCCAAATCCTCTGCAATCTAAGCGGACCCTGGTACTTAACCGGGATAACGCTAGGAACAAGAAGAAGATAATCAGATAAAGTGACAAATCTAGATAGTCTGCCAGAAACAAAGACCAAACAAAATGGGTTAAAAAATCGCTAAAGATAAATTACCAGTACTCGTGTAATCAATCGCATAGTTGACCTCTACCGCCTCTCAATGTCTCGTGAATGATAACGTTCTTTTGGATGCGGTAACTAACCTAGAATTGTATACTATTTGAAACTAGGGCAACTATAATGTGTATTTAATCAATTATAATTTGTATGTAAACAGGCTAGTGATTTATCGAGATCTTACTGTTGTTAACACGCTAATCTGGTTCGTGATATAGAATAAATAAAAAACGGGCGGAGGACGCACGGCTCAAAGAAACGGAAATGCAAGCATTATACAAATAAAAAAAAACGATTCCGCTGTTCTATGGTCTAAATATCTATACTAATATATAAAGTTTATTTGTTTGAACGCGCTAATCTCAGGAATTAGTGGTACGATTTGAAAAATTCTTTTAGTTTTTGATAGTCCTTTTATCGAGGAAGCCTTTATATGATTACGCTAAAATTGAATCCTCTTTATACGTAATTTTACGAATTAGGTGGAGGAAGTCGCGGGCACAACTAGTATTCAATAAAGTAAATAAATTACTAAAATACATAATCTAGTCTGAAAATATTAAGATTTCAACGCGTTTGTAACAAAAGATATCGCCCAGATTTTGCCCGGCACTGCTCCATCGCATTATGTCTTCGTTCAAAAACGTCTTGTATGTTACATCTAATGATGGTTTGGAACATGGAAGGAAAACCTTTACGTTGTTCAGTTAGCTGATATTTTGTGATCATAAATGTGGTTAGAGACTTGCTGAAAACCGTGTAATGAGCATTAATATGACCACAAACTAATGTCCAGTACGTAATACTTGAGACTATTTTTAGAAGCTCTCGTAAGAGTCTAGTTTTCTCCACTAGACTCTTACTTCCTTCCTTCCTTCAGTCTTATGGAGTCCACTGCTGGACGTAGGCCTCCTCCATAGACTCTTACTAGTGCTCTTAAACCTAGTTTGGTGCTTTAATTTATAGGCAGTTACACAAAATAAGATAATATCTAATGTGCGTATAGAAAAAACATTCGTGAACGGTAGAGAAATAACTTTTACATTCAGAGTTTATTCCGACATAGCCTCTCGGTCTACTGTAATAAAATCTAAATTAACATAAGCAAATCCGCTTGAAAAATTTCCGCGCAAAATATCTTTATATTGAGACAAAAAATAACATATATACTACGTCACTTATATGTCACAAATGTAATTAATGATAAAACAGCGACAATAAATAATTCACACACATTCATCAATCGTGATGAGTCATTCGAATGACAATTGCGAAATACACAGATAAATGTAGATCTTTGTAATCTACACTAATCCACTGTGACTGAACAGATTATACTTGATATTAAAACGATTGTAGATAGAATTCAGGTTTCGAATCGATATATGTATATGCCTTGGGCTAGAGAAAATACTCGATTAAAAAAAAATGATGTAGATGTCTGTCTTTCTAGATAATCTCACCGTTTCGGCGACATCCAGGTTAACCAGTCAATCGATATGGGGTATCTTGCGAGGTCTCGAAACGTTTGCCCAACTATTCTACCTTCCCGATGATCGAAGTGTAAGTTTATGGACTCCAATTTAACCTACATAATAAATTTAATGCCACTTACAAGTTTGAACTAGACCTTAATATTCACAATGTTACCGCTTATTTTTAAAAAGCCATTTTTAAAATTTTAAATAAAATAGTGATGTATGTTAGTAAAGATTCGATTTACCGAGTTTTTAATATTTTCAAATTTTAGGAAATACGAATAAACAGAACAGATATATATGACTACCCCTCATATACACATCGAGGTTTATTACTCGATACGTCCAGACACTTTATATCAGTTTTAAATATATTCAAAACTCTGGACGCAATGGCAATAAACAAGATGAACGTGTTTCACTGGCACATAGTTGATGATCAGAGCTTTCCATACCAAAGTGAAACATTCCCGGAACTGAGGTAAATGAATCTATACGGCCTATGCCTACTCGCAGTGCTCGTAAGCCACAAATTTGAAAAACATATTTAACCAATTTTAGTAGTTTATGATGAAGTGCTTTACATATTTATTTCCTTTTCAGCCAACAAGGTGCATACGATTCGTCGATGGTATACACCAAAGATGACATAGAACGTGTGATTAATTATGCAAAAGAACGTGGCATTCGAGTCATACCAGAGTTTGATGTTCCTGGTATATTATACTTTATATTTATAAATTATAATTTTAAATTTGCTGATAAACTGCCTTATCTGGTTATAATTAAAAAGAAATCATTTAACAGTTCTTGACAAGGTCATCAATTTAGGGGAGAAACTTGACTTAACATCTTTATTTTAGCTTCAAGACATCCATTGCTAGACCATTGCCTTTCGCAAAAATTTCCATAAAATGGCATTGGAATTATACTATTTTTTACTTCAAAAACATTTTCTTCATTTATATTCTCTTCAACCTATTAATAAATTGCGTATTAATAACTTGCGTTATATGAATAAATTGCGTTTCCCTGGGATTTGGCATTAGTTTTCATATATATTCATTACTTTTAAACCTTCTTCTTCTTCCTAGCGTTATCCCGGCCTAGTGCCAGGGTCCGCTTAGATTGCAAAGGATTAGGCTGTGGGGCGAATTAATATGACCGATTGCAGCAAGAACTTCTGAATCTAGCAATCGACTCAGATGCCACTGCCATTTGGACCTCCTCGCATTTTCTTTAAAATCATTATATAATGTTTTGGTGATGAAAATTATGATTAAAAACAAACTTTACGGAGGTTTCTCTCACCCTGCACTGAGAAGAGTCCACAACAAACTCAGTTGGGTAAAATAACAATGATAGATAGTCTGATAGCATTATCAAATGGTACTTAGTTATAACTTAACATTGTTAACTAATGTTAAGCTATAACTAAGCTTATATTAAGATACTTATATTAAGATACCCTTAATGATACAGAACTGGACAACACGTGCCTCTAATTGGTTCAAGTTAGACGTTAACCTTTACGACTATTGCCCACACTTATGCCATACAAAGAAGGAGTATTTGTCTGTAAAAGGTAAATAAGATTATTTCACTAGATAGAAAAAAAAAATGAGGTATGCCCCTTCTTATTACAGCTCTGATTTTTTTTTACAGTTGTGTTAGGAGTGGGTGCAACGAAAACCTAAAGATGTAAAAGGGTTAGAAATTTTCGGATTTCAATACGTTTCTCTACCGTTAAGAGCTATCGAGGTTTAAGGCTCGCCATTTATACCCACAAATTGAATATTGTCTTCTTATTATGGAATGGGTTTTCCGAAATTCCGACGAATAGTCGGGCTTAATAGCCGTGAACAAGAGACGGGAAATACAGAAACACTTTACTTTATTGGGGCCGTTTGATAGATTGATGAACTTTTATACAACATTCTTTAGTGAAACAATTTAACTATTCCCTTATTACAAGAAGAATTTTTAAATAAAAAGAAAACCGCCTTCATAAAACACCAAGGAACTAAAAAGCAAAAAATAATTAGTACTTTCATACGATTTAGTAGATACCTACTCATGCGTTGAAGTCGGTACGAAGTCAAAAAGGTTCCCTGCTAAGTCGAATGTTATTGTATAACTTATTTCCTGCTCTCTTGGAAAAGACAATCCATTTAAAATAAATAGCTGATCCTCTAATATTTTTACGGTCACGTCAGCTCTTCAATTGATCTACACGGAGTTCTTTGAATCAATTTGAAAATAAATTGAACTTACTAACGTCTTCACTCACTTTATTTTTTATAGCAGGTATGATGAAATTTATATATTAATACGTGAAGCAAACACTTTCGGTACCATTTCCCACAGCAGTTACTAAATATTAAGTAGAGGTATAAGAAGGTATGGTAAAAGTTACTACCCTAAGTAATTCATATAAGATTAAAACTTTGATATCCGTTCACATGGAAAGGTGCGATAGTACTTCTCTAGGGTTACTGTATTTATTACGTCGTTTAATGGACGAGATTATATTCATGCCTATCCATTCAAGTTTCATATAAATACTAACTAGACCAACCGAAATGCTTTGTTTAAGATTTTTCAATTCTACAATCTCACCGCAAAAGATTTATTAAGTATCCAAAGTATAAGGAGGTTTGGCGAAACTGTTTATATATTGTTTTATTATTTATCAGTGAACAACATAACAAAATAGGTTTATTGAAATAAATTTAATATTTTTTGATCTGATAACGTCTTATAAATCGATGAACGCCGGCTGCACAAATGAAAAAGCAGGAATCATCGTCACGTTCTGCCTGAGCCGAGCGTGCAAGCGAGAGCTTGCAACGAGCGAGAAGCACGATCGGCCTAAGCATTCGTCATTATTACGTAAAATTATCATTCGTAAACCGACTTTCCACAACTAATTTCTTAAAGCAGTATTCTATCGTGTGGGAAATCATTTCAAATTATATACATGTATCGCTTCCCTTTGTGTTTCTTGTCACAAAAAAACAATATTGGACGTCATTCCGTTATGTTCCGATCAAGTAATTGTATAGAAATTGTCTTACACATGTCAGTATTACGGAGCTTCTATTTATTTTCGCACAATGTGGCGTTCATTTCGCTTGGATAATATTTCTTACACTGACCGAGGTAATTAAAATTAATATGCCAATAATAGTAATATATAAATCTTTTATAATCATTTACTATCTATATAATAAATTTATACCATGTTGTAATTCCCCTTGTCGGTCACACCCGGGTGCAGGAATCTGACGTAATAGGAGATACAAGTTAACAAAAAACCTTAAAATAATAATTTGATTGTTCGTTTGCATTGCCCTGAAACTGTTGGACCGATTTGAAAAACTCATTGACCACTAGACTTTATCGATCACAACCGAGTGCAGGAATCTGACGTAACATTAAAAAAAAAACGTAAGACAATTTAAAACAGTACTCAAAAACCCTTTTGCGTCTTTACTAATATTATAAAGAAGAATTTTTTGATTGGTTTTACTTGAATTTTTTTGGCTCTGAAACTGTTGGGCTGATTTGAAAAACTCTTTCACCATTAGAATCCTACATTATCCCCGATAAACATAGGCGATGCAATATTTTTAAACTAGTTTGGGATCCATATGAAAAATTCAATAATATATATAGCAGTCAGAAATCGAGGCGGACCGCCACGCAAAGATAGAATAATAAAAATAAAAAAATGGAATAAATTTTAAAGAGTTTCATTCCTCGTAAAATTTAAAATTAACCTTTGTAAAGTAAATTTTCCAACAATGCCTCGGCTTCGGACCGAAACGTGCCTCGGGGCACGTTTAGAAAAATATTTATATTGCTCAGTGCTATGCTTTGGTCGAGATATCAAACATTCATTTAAATCAGTTAGCAACATATCTCAGATTTTTCCGTCGTCTCCTATAAGTAAATTGAATTTTTACTTTGTGTAACTGTACAAAGATTTGTAGTACTTTATGGACTTCAAGCACAAAAATGTACAAACACTGAGCCGTGTCTGGTTCCGGTATAACGTAAAACACCAAATACTGAAACATCATAAATAATTAATGAACATTCAAGAATAATGTCAAAGGGATATTGATAGAAAGTTTAACAAAGGCGGTCGAATTAAAACCACAATCCCCGCCCAATGTTACAGTCGATTGGACCGCCGCTGACCACTTATCACTAAGTTGGTCGACGATCGGCAATTTGATCTCACTGGTCATACCGAAGTCAGAATTGTAATCAATAATTCTGTCAGGAGGAAAATTACATAGATTATTACACTAAAACGCTGGGTCAAATGTAATTAATTTGTGAATTAAATTTACTCAAACCGGAAATTATACGTACCGTAAATCTATATTTATATAAAACTATTTTTCTTCCAACTACGTAGTAATGTTATCATTAATAACTACATAACCGACCACAAAGGACGCATTTTCTATTTAGAAAACAAAACAGTGCAGTAATGTGTGAAATTTCATTACTGCACTGTTTCTTATTTTGATATAAATTTACCACGGAGCTTTAATGTATCCCATTAAGTTTCAATTTAGCAAAAAAGTTTAAAAAATGGAAATAGACAACGATGTAGTTGAAAGAAAACCAGATTACGCACATTGCTGAAATGAGTAATTAATGCACTCGTGTTAATTTAGTGCCCTCGTAGTCGCTCGGGCACCAACTTAACACTCGTGCGTTAATGACTTACTTTGCACTTCGACTAATAATCTTGCTCGTCTTCCGTTTTGAATAGAAAAGGAGCGTCACCCTGCACAAACACACACAAAATTACTGTATATCGGGACATGAAAACTTCTGGCACTATAGGTGTTTATTATAATTATATAAAAATTTAGCACAATTAACGTAAAAGGCAAACAAAGGGCGGCCAATGCCCAACAGTGGGTTATCAAGGGCTGAAAACGATGATCATATAGAGATTCGTATTTAAATAATAGTTTTATATAGTCTCTATTCCAAATTATTTAAACACCAAAATTTGCAACACCTTTCACCTGTAGAGGTAGACGTTCATGAGTCGAAGTCAAATTCAAAGTCAAAGTCAAATTCAAATTCAAATTCAAAATCGTTTATTCCTATAGATTTTTTTATAAGCACTTATGAACTTCATATGTATAATATTATTTTGTTTTATCCTTTAATAATTTGGTGATAAAATTTAGTACTTAAAAATTAAGTTGACTAGTGTTCCTCGCGCCCTGCATTGAGAAGAACCGGCAACAAACTCAGTCGGGTAATTTTTTGTTATCACCATTTTCCTCCCTGTGAAAAAGTTATTGAAAAATTGTACCCACGACAAATGCGTGAGCGACCACTGCCAGAACACTTTTATCAACAATTATTGGTTCGGAAACATCGCATACCAATGCGCCCTTTGCCTCAAAAAAAAAAATAGCCCAGTGAATTTGAAGGAGTCTATATTTGAAAATAGGGCCTCAATTTATGTTTTACTAAGGTATGATAAATACTTATTTGCATAGTATATTTTATTTGGCCGCTATCAGCCTGATTT
>JANCMC010009390.1:11706-24893 GCA_024363005.1 Charaxes varanes | reverse complement strand
CAATTTCAGCGAGCGGCCACGCGATTGGCGCAGCTACAGCCGTATCCCCGAGCAGTAAGCTTAAAGAGTAAACACCACCTGTGTAACCGAGGTGTTTCGCGATGGCGCCGACATTCTACAAAGAAAAAAAAACATTTTTAATAACTGCCTAACCATCACTAACGTAACATGCATTTGCATCTCAAGTGTCTAGGATTAAATCATCTCTGTAGGATCATCATTAACGATGTATTGGTAATTTGACTAAACTTAACAATAGAAACAGATATGAATAAAGTACAACTGGAATATTCAATTAATTGTATCACAACAAACCAGCATTTCATATCGATATACCATTCTGGAGTTACATGTTTATATCTCTTACCAGCTCCACTTTGTATGTTTTGCTGTGGTCGTGTTCGGCCACGTAGATGGCCTCGTCGTCGCCGGCCGCCAACCGCACGAAGGCTTGCTGCACCGACACCGGCTTATTAAACTTATCGCGAACCGTGAACTTGAGATTCACTCTGAAATTATACGAGTACAGTTATTTATTATTTTATTTAACTCACACACGTTCAATTGATGATTTAACAAGTCTTTTCTAGTTGCTGTGTATATCAAGCATATAAATTGAATGTGTATAAAAAAATGGTAAAAACATGAAAGGGGAATCACTAAAACATGGAATTTTACAAATTTAAGACTATAATTCAGTTTTAATGGGATGGCAGGAGGATCACCAAATCACAAATATTTAAATATTTGAGACTAGAATTTAATTCTTTAACTTAATATACGTCTGACTAGCATAATTAAATAATTTAAAATATATCATTGTAATAGAATTAACTTACTTCTGTAGATGGTCGGCCTGCAGTTTCTCTGCTAGCTTATTAGGATAGGCAACGGTTGTAATCCTAGGGCTAGTAGTACCATCAACATCTCCAATTCCTATTTCTACACTCGCTACTTGAATTTCGCCTAAAACTGCTACATTGAAGTTAGCAGATTTACTGCCAGCACTAAGAGAAATCTTATATAAGCCATGTTGTGCCTTAATTTTGCTCAGATTTAAGACGAATGTTGTTGGCTCGTTTGGTTTTTGGGTCAGCGGTTGCTTGGACAGGACGACGACATCGTCTGCGAGACGCGTGCCAGATTGGGCTACAACTTCTTCAGGCTTCAGATTAGAAATTGGTCTTCCAATAAGATCAGTAACAGAAAATTCGATAGTGTCAGATTCAGATGTAATGTATTTCTTATCTTTAAATACGATACTGATGGGTGTAGGCTGGAAATAAAATAGAACTTTCATACTTAATATACCTAGTGATAAAAAAAAAACAACAGAACCTTCCTGGAGTAACAACAGAAGGAAAAACTAGAACATACAGAGGTTTAGGTACAGTAGTAAGTGACACAACTTTAATAATTTTTCCCATCTCCACAAATGCCTAATGTGCCTAAATGAGTTTTCAATTTAAAAAGTGCACATATATACATAGTACACAAATAGTTCATGGAAAGTGTTGACAATGATGCAAGTTTCAAAATCACACAGGCATAATGAGCCCTTTTTGTTCACCCAAAAATTACTTATTATGCCTAAAGTTTTCTGTTCAAAAATCTCCATAAGTACAATATACTGTAGCATACCTGATCGTCTGCGAGAGCAGCGGCAGCCTCGATCAGAAGTGCGGCGCCACGCGCCGTCGTAACTGATCGTCTTGACAGGAGGTAGGTTCCAAACTTGTAGCGTTGCTCCTCAGTTAGGGGTGATGGTTTTTCAAGAGCTTTGTATGCCCTACATAATTTATATTTATGTATTATATTCAAATAAGGTTGTAAAATATAGAAATTTCAGAGTACATATATTCCTATGGATACCTTATATTAAATAAATATTAGGGACTGCAAGTGTTAAAAATTAAGAAAACTGAAAAGTTTTGTTTATAAAATCTTGTGTTCAAAGTAGCAGGAATCCGGTAGTTAATTAGTTATGAATATTATAACTAAAAATAAGTGATAGTGTGATATTTTTATCATTCTACTATTAAATGTATTGATTTATTTTGGCTTGAACAAGCATTATGCTTACACATTTAAAAATAAATAATTACTTTGAATAGCTAATAAATAAAACATAGAATTATATAATTAGTGTTTTAATAAATAAGCCTTCTCTTCCAGTAGAATGAATATTAATTTGTAAGATATGAATTGAATATGCACAAATATTCTATATACAGTTATATATAATAGAAGTCACCGGCTGGTCAAAATTCAGCCAGAAATCTTTATTTGCATATCTCATGCTTAGTACAACAACATATCTATTTGACTTGAAGTAAAATATGATTATCATGATTATGCTTTACCATCATCCAGTAATAAAATGTATACATGTGTGAGCAAATTGTTTGGCATTGGTATGCGTGAGGTTTAACTTTAATAATTGAATATACTTATAATCCACATTTTATTCAAATAAATTCAAAGACCCTACTCTATATAAAATATAATTGCGACGAATTTGATACTCCCCAATTCACACAATTTTCGTAAAATGGTACTGAAAGTTTTTATGCACATATTAATATATAGATGTTACCTTATAATTGATGAGAGCACAAGGGAAGTGACAGGAAGTCCACCATCAAAGTGTAGAGATTTAGAATCCGTCTCATCTGCCGCAAGTAAGACACTTTCTGCATATTTTGCAGTAAAAGCACGACAACCCATATGTTCACACATCATAAAAAGGTAGGCATAGCTGTCGAGAAATTACAATACACATTTTAAAGAATTTTTCCTATAATAGTTAAAACTTTGATGTTTTTTTAAGCTATAATAACATAACATTTGTTATTATAATTATAATAAACGTTTAATAAATACTTAAAATTTTTGCACAAGACACACTTATATAGAAGGACTCTGTATCTGGTATGTAATAAAGGTAATTGTTAATAACAAAAGTTGTACGATAATGCAAGATAATTTTTCTAATGAGTTTTTAGCATGACCTGTCAACATGCAAAATTTCAAGTCTCTACATCTTATTGTTTGGAAATCTTAAGGGCCCACAACCTAAGGATCTTGTGGGTGAACAGACGCATCAACAGAGTAAAATTGTAAGGGTGGCTTGTAGGACTACTTAAACCTAAACAGGCATAATTATTGTAACTCTATACCAAGATGTTGTTTTCTCAATATTCAAAAGTAAAAATTGTGAATGCTGTAAATAATGCAACAGGTATTTGCTTTATTTACATAATATTAGCTATGTGGCATTTCATTATAGGGGGTGAATGGTGAGACACGATACTCTAGGACATGATATATGATGAAAAAATTAATATGAAATGTAAATATCAATTAACTACTATGTGAGATGTAGTGAAAGTTGTCTAATTATGTAAGGAACACATGGACACACAATGATGATCTGTTTTCCCTTCATACTTTAGTCCTGGCCTGTCCTAAACAGAAAAAAATGTCAAGGCACCTATTTCACTCATACAAATCACTAATTTTTTAATAAGTATAGCCAAACATAAATCAAAATGAACTGAATTATAATTTTAATTATTATTGATATTGTGTTTAATTTTGACTGACAGCCATCATTAAATGTTTTTTATAACTGAACAGTTTATTTTAAGCATTTATGGACTAGCTTTTTCAAACAGCAAATTACCCACACAATGTAAGGCCACACTAATTTTAAGGAATTTTGGTTAAGTACCAACTTTTATTACATAATTATAACATGAATCAAGTACCAAATACTGTCTTTAAGTATTTTAAGTGTCCCACTAGGCGTATATAAGGTGACTGCACACTTTAAACTAATTGGATTCAATAAAAACAGTAATATGAATATGTATATTACTTAGCTGGGGAGTCATCCTTTTTTAAAATTTGAACGAGATTCTTTAAAGCTGATTCTCTATCAAATACTGAACCCTTCCCAATTGCTCTCAAAGCATGTGTTGATTGATAGATTTCAAACATAGTTGTATCATTCTTGTCCAAGGTTTCTACAGGAGTCACCATAACATCTGGTTTAAGATAGTTTTGGCATTCAGTTAATTCTGCTGCACTTGTAAGATAGAAGATTTGATCCAAATTTTTAACATCATATTCAATGCCTTTGATATGCTGAAATCAGTTTTAAATATGAGATAACAAAAAATGGTGTTTAACAACACGTTAGTATATATTTTTAAAGTATTTGTTTTTGATGCAACAATCCTCATTTTTTTAAAATACCTAATGTTTAGATTTATTATTTTACATTCAGACAATTTTAATTTACAGACATTATCCTCAACAGAATTCAACTCGTTTATAATTAAGATTAATGTAAATATCTTATATAATTACTTAAAATTTGGGATGAGACTGTCTATAAGCAAAATCGTACATGAAAAAAAATGTTCACATTACTACTTACAGTACAAACATCTGGTAATTTCTCATTTAGCAGTTTTAGACCCTTCAAAGAATAATATAATACACCAACATCCTTGCTCTTAACCCCTTCATTCAATATACTTTTAAGGCGGTGTATATCAACTACACCTTGCAATATTGCGTTGCTAAATGATATTAAAATTAAAAGCGGTAATACTGGAAGTAAATAAAGACATTTATTAGCGTTAAAAAAGTGCCGGCGAGTTGTAAGCAATGACGTGGCCTCAACTAATCTATACAATATAAATTATTGATTGGCAAAAATGACCAATATTTACTCGAAAAAGTAGAAATACGTTCGATATTCAAATATTTCAGAGGAAACAATAGTAAGATTTTTTAGATTAGGATAAGCTATTAGTCATAAATTAGGATACGCTATCGGCCACGTTAATGGAGTTGAATTCTCACCATAGCGATACATTTTACTTGCTAAAACATATAAAACTTGGTTTCTAAATATATCTCTATCTTTTTGTTAGTTTTATGCTGACTAAATAATGTTATTCATCTCATTTGCCGGCTTACTACTTTACTGTTTGCAGTTTGACAAAGTTCAGAAGATTCGGTAGCGGGTAGACAATAGACACTCAATTTATTGACAGAGGTTTATACTTTAGTTAGTCTTTGATTTGACATTTATATTCGACGTAGCACAACTATGTTGCTACAAAAAAAATATGTTTAATGCCGGAGTTCCACAAAACTTTGCGCAGCTACATAAAGTCCTCGGCCACACTAAATGATCATTGAAATGATCATTCAAATAAAGCTATGCCTGGCGCTGTCATTACACATAGCTTTAATATTCGGCATACATGGAGCTTGTCGTGGTAACGAGCTTAAAAAAATAACAGTCTGATGATGTCAGAAAATAGTCAGATGAGTTACTTTTACTGAATTTAAACAAAAACGATGACGACTAAAACGAAAATTTATAGGTCACCCATCAAATTTTTTTTCATCAACTGGCCAGTCCAAACAAAGTATGGAAAAATATCCGAGCCTGCGTCCTTCTCATATAATATGTAATAGATTTTTTATTGGGTATCAAAATGGAAAGTGCTTCAAACTGGTTATGGAAAAAGAAAGAATATCTTCAAAAACTGCACACAGTTTTCGCTGAACGTTCGCTACACTTGGCAGCTTCTGGAACGAATTTATAGTTTTAAAGTGACACGGAGGGTGGAAATCTAGCTCTGTACGCCTACTTCGAAGATTCCATTCAAAATAAGGAAGAAATCTAGTACCCGCATTTTAGAAAATATTAAATTACGACCTTAAGATATGGGCGAACCCATGCCATCGTCGCCACTTCCTTCTACATCAAAGGATTCTATTAATTTCTGTACCTTTTCTTGAACCACAAATTCTGTCTAAAACACTCGAAGTTGTCATGACGTCACTTTATGTTAATTGTACGTTCCACTAAGCCTCATCTCGATGTTTTCGCCGTGACCGTAACGATCGCTGACCTAGTCGTCCAATGTCGAATATCTGAATGAGCACTTTAAAACGTTGCGATAACTTATTGGAACGTATTTATAATATACGGTAACGTCATAAGCTTTGCTGGGTCTTTTTCCCTGCCTATCATGACGGATTGTTATATTTTTAGTTTCATTTTTTGTTAATCCCTATTAATCTTGCTCGCAATATAAAAATAAATACGCTAAGCGCGTTAAGCTTTATGTATCTTATTTTATCAGAGGCCCCAGCACGAACATTTCTAACCGTTCGAGTCGAAATTACAACTTTGTAAATACTCGTGCTGACCGCACATCGGATCCTCCTTAGTGTCAACGCGAGTTGCATTACCATTGATAAAAGCGTGACACGAGAAAGACTTGCCTCCTGTGGGCCCAGCACGAATATTTTCATCCTAAATCCAGTCGAATCTTCGAATTCGAACGGGTCGAAGTTTCCTTGCTAGGGTCTGAGATAAATACATAATTTAAATGATTTCTGATTACTGTCGTCATATATGATATGATATCAAAAGAAAGAAATACCCCCAATTTTGAAACATTCTTCATTTATGCTCCGCTTCTATTGGTCTTAGTGTGATGATATATATCATTCTTCGATAACTGGGCTATCTATACTCTTCAGATTTATATATAAAAGTAAGTATAAGTATAGTTATACGAAAAAACAGGTTTTTTTATTGTATATTTATAATAATTAGCTTGCAATATATTTTAGGCCTTCACCAGGTATACTTTATTACTTTTTAAATTTTTAATGGGGAGATATGGAAATGAAAAAAACTGACTGGATGACATTTATTTGCTGGTATATTTAGTAGTGGTAGCACTTTGATTCCAATTCGTTCTGACATTTCCGAATAGGATTATTTCTTCTGTGATCTCATATATCCATCAATTTAGTCTGTTCCATACTTAAAATTTTAAACTTAGGTCGTAATTCACTTGTTATATTAATAAATCTAACTAAATTGTGCGATCATGGCTGCCGCTGCTAAACTACCGTCATTAATTAATTGTGAGTTTTGTTTAGTAATATCGTATCCATAAAAAAATATCTGTTATGTAATTTTATTTGTATAAAGGTTATGTTATTTAATACTAAATTTGTAGTTTAATCAAAAATCTAACACTACATATACTTTGATACTAATGATTATTGTTTTTACAGCGGCTCTGGCACAGGCGCGGCCTAAGTTCAATATCTTTCTGAAGTATGCCAAAGTAGAATTGGCACCACCAAAAGTTAGCGAAATCCCTCAAATCAGAGCCGGTATTGGCAAACTTATAAGCAGTGCAAAGTCGGGCGCATGGAAGAATCAATCTGTAAAGCAAGCTACGCTTAATACATTGGTGGGTGCGGAGGTGCTTTTCTGGTTCTATGTTGGAGAATGCATTGGAAAACGTCATATTGTTGGATACAAAGTTTAAACTTTGTTTGCAAAGTGTTCTGTAGATATGAATTGTATGTGAAATTAAATTATTGATACACAACAGTTTCTGTTATTTTAATTTATTATTAAGTGATTATTACGAGCTTTGAACTCAATGGAGTCCAATTTACTAATTATAAGACTTTAATATATGTATATATTTAATTTGTATGAACTTGAATTTGTATTTATTTTAAAGAACATCGTCAATAGTAACAATATAGCTATTGTTTTTCAATTTTTGATGCATAATGTTACTTAATGAATAATAATTCATCATCATTTTAGTATACAAACAGCTTATGTATAGTCGACCAAGAAAGTGCTTTACCATTTTGGATGACAGCTCCAAGATAAAAAAAAAATTGCTAAGGGTTATTGTTTTAAATTAACTAAATGAATAACAAGCAAAAATAAGGTTTTAGTTAATTGACATGCAAACAGCATTCAACCTTAGCGTGGCAAACCAATTTCTTGGTTGACTATACAAGGTACTTTAATAATATTGCAGGCTTTCTTGATAATTACAAAGTTTTTCTTTTTTTGTGTCAATAATAGTATTTTTAATCTAGTGCATATATAATTTTTATATCCCATGAAGTTAATATAAACTTGTGGTTACAGTAACATTATGTTATTTCATTTATTAAGTCCCATAATCCCTATAATTAGATATAGAGGAGTGCTGTTACACCTTTACTCAGGAATCTACTTATTTGTAACAATGGATAAAATAATGTAAAAAAAATTACACTTTATTAGTCCGTACGTTAAAAACTATTTCAGATATTTGAAATCGGAAAAAAGACTAAAAAAGAAGGAAAACTTCCTAAAAGAAAATTTATTGTCTCGAAACTGTCTTCATTATTTATAGTGATAATTTAATACTGAAAATAAGCCTCCGCAGCTCAATTCCGATTTGGAGAAACAACTATGTTACATAAATTATTTTTTTAACCTCTTAAATTTTAATTTTAAAATTTGAAATAATATTTTGTATTGTTCACATTTTAAATCATTTATTTGCGTCTGAAAAATATTTTAAAGTGATTTTTTTCAATGAGCTTGAAGAACAAATTTATTCAACATCCGCACCGCCGTGGAAGATAAAGATAAATTTTGAAAAAATTAGCCTAAATTTTTGTTGCTTCGTGGAGCCTTTTATACATGTATAAAAGTTTTATAAACTTGTATAATTTGGTAATAATATATTTTTTAAACTAACACCATTACTGCGATTTTTCAGTTTTTGTTAGTTTAAAAAAAAATTATTACAAAACTATAATTTTTTAGAACTTTTATTACAGGATCTTATTGAGTAGGTATATAAATACAAGTAATGCTCCATGAAACAAAACTAATTTAGGCTGGTTATTTAAACATGTTCCTTATCTTGAATGTCGGCGCGGATGCTGTATAAATTTCGCTCGTCTAGGTCATCGAGAAATTCATTTTTAATTTTCTTTTTCCAATGTAAATAAATTACTTGAAATATTGCCAATACAAAGTATTTTTTTCAAATTTTTAAATTAATATTCAATTATCATCATCCTCAGCCCGATTCAGTCCACTGCTGGACTATGGCCTCTTGAGCACGCCATTTACTTCTGCTGTTTGCCAAGTGCGTCCATTTCTTGCTCACTGCCTTTACGATGTCGTCGCGCCATCGTGCTGGTGGTCTGCTGATGCTTCTACGTCCTGTGCGCGGTCGCCACTCCAGTATTTCCCTCCCCCAAACGTTAATATTCAATATATTAAACTAATATTTTATGGAACTTAGTGGTTTCAACCATAGAGTCCTCGTATCGAAATCGATGCGCGGGGTCTATCTTTAGTATTAAACTATCACTATACATAATGAAGACAAGATTCGAAAAGTTGCAAATCTTAAATACTTTTCGAGATATAAGCAAAATATTGTTTTAATTGTTTGTTAAATAATTTAAGAGTGTGTATTTCTTTTAAATATTTTTTAACCATTATTACAAATACGTTTCAAAAATTTCTATACGTATTCATTGACTGACCCTAGTTTCCGAGCTTTAGCCATTTTTACGACGAAGGGTACTCCACTAATTCAGATTAGAGACAAATTTGATTAAAATGTTTACATGGTACCTTGCAAGTTATGTGTATCTCATAAAGGAGGATTCCGAGGAGGTCGTGGCCTAATCAGTAGTCGGCATTTGAGTCGATCGCTAAGTTAAGTTGCTCTGGCTGCGACCGGGTGTCAACTAAATACTGGTTTTAAAAATATTTTATAAGACAATTACTCTAGATGTTTTGGCACCTATTTTTACTGTTATCGCTGTGTTAGTCCACTACCGGTAGAAATGTCGACATTCCTTAATTGTAGCAATATAGCAATTTACAATAAAACCGATATTATTATTATTATAAACTATTTACTCATATACGTAATGCAGGTACGCAACAAGCAAACAATAGCCGACCCCAATGGAAATGAGCGTTAGGAAACTCTACAATTTAACAATTATCAAGATTACTCAATTATTTGCCGAAAGCCGCGGCTTATTACTGCCAATGACGCGCTGTTCCCGCGCCGACCATAGACTAACAAACGTACAAAGACGACGCCCAAAATATCTTACGTATGAGGTATTTGATGCAACCTCGTAGATTTTAAACTGTACTAGATTGTTTAAATAATAGCGCTTGTAAGAGACAATTCTAAAGAAGTATCTTTTGAATTTTATTAATTAAAGCACGGAATTAACAGTCTCAGATTAATTAACGCACTCGGACTGAAAGCATTGATCGTCTACGCTTATAAATAGTCGAATTAAAAAAATAAATTTGTATCTGGACTTTCACAATGTGAAAAAAATGAAATAGCAAATATTGTCGAGTAGCCAAATTTTTTCACAAGCACATAAATCAAATTTCTGTGCTCAGTAATAACGCAATTACAAAATACCACGTAAAGCAAGCAGATGTCGCATCTGTATATCTTTGCGCGCTCTTTTGCTGGCAGGGCAGTGTGGCCCGTCATTAGAGCGCGCCGCGCCCCGCCCTGCCTTGTAATAAACATATCAACTTCACGCCATCGCCGATCACAATGGCGGCCAAAACAAAGCCTTTTATGCACTAATAAATTCCAAATTATTGGCTGCCGTTTGACGGCGGCCGCGCAACCTTTGACGGAAGCCCGCCATCACTTTTCGGTAACAAAAGTTGATCCAATAAAGACGCTACGCTTTCCTTTATTGGATTTTTTTGGGAATATCATCCCAGCAATTATTATAATTCCCTATGAGTCGCTGAAAAGATAGCCAACGGCTTATAGTTAAGAGGGGCAGGACGTACGAGATCGTCTATTTCTTGATGTACTGGATATTTGCAAATCAAAGAATTATCGGCATATTCTTAGTTGAATTCTGATTTGGACTTTTCACAATAAAACGACCAGGAAAACTCATTTAAGAATCTCAATTATGAGGCAGGATTGATATACACAGATGTAACTAATTTAACAGTTCTAGCACGTCAAAACCGAAAGATGTGATTGCTGATGTGTGTGATATAAGTCGTAAATGTGAAGTACCTCCTAATGATGAATCGACTTTTCCGGATCAGTGATAGATTTTAAATTATTTAACGATTCAAAATAACTAGTAAAACTTGACTACTTGAATAAAACATCTTTTGATTTGATATGATTGACTTCAAATGAGAATGGTGATAACGTTTTTTATGGGATTTTCTAAGTTAAGAACGACAACCTTCGGACGCTTAGCTTTAAGATCAAATGTATTACCATCAGAATGAAAAATAAACAAGGTAACGTACATGTGTCCATATTAAATAATAAATTTTAACTATGTCTTCAAAAATGATTTAGGCAGAACGAAAATTGATTAGAAATTACAAAGTATATATGTATATGCAATTTGCACATCTGAATTGCAGTCTGTTAGGAAATTTTAGAAATAATGCGGTGATAATATCAATTACTGTTTACGTGTCCAGCTAAAGGATTACCGAGAAAGTGAAAACAGAAAGACAGCGCACACAAAAGGGACTTATTAGGAGTACAATAACACACGAGTGTGTCAAACAAATGGGGCCACCCACTAACTGCTAATTATCCTAAGACAGATGTCGATGGAAAGTGAACGCTGAGAAAAAATACCCAAACCTAACTTCAAAAATAAGCGCCGACGGATTAGGTGACGACAGATGACGTTTACTCAATAATGCTCGTTGGTATTGCGAAAATAATGTCCATTTTTGGATGATCCCTAAGAACTGCTTGACAAACTTAAAGCTGCGTCTCGATCTGCAAAACTGTATACTTCCTCCGAAGGGTTTAAAGATTGGAATCGAGTTGGAGAGGTGTTTGAATAACTTGGTCAAAAGATGTCAATAGACAGTGCGACAGCGTTGACAAAGCGAGAGCGGACTTATTTATTCATGGCGGATTATCCGTCGGATTTATTTATTTGTATCCGGCAAAAGGACATCGTGTACAAACACAGCCGCCCGGACGATAATCACTTTATTTTGGCCTCTTTAGGACCTTCACGGCTGATCTCGTTTTGGTGGAGTTTGGCTATTGTTGTTTTCCAAATTACCAACGCTGCTTAGGTCGCTTTAAGCGTAGAATGGATATTATTGCAAATAACACTCGAGATTAGGGACCACCATGGTAAAAGCACATGGCCAAGAATAGTACCACTCCTTTTATTTGTCCGGATGATCGATAATGTAGGAGAAATACAGAATGTGTAATTCCTTGCTCTTATATACACGTAAATCAAACTTGGTGAATATTCTTTAATACCGGCATCATCATCGGATTTTCACCATCAGACATCGCGTCAGAGCTCTAAATTTGACCTCCCACAACGATGTCCACAACAGTATAATTTGTTAGAAAATTCTTGACTTGGACCATATATCGTGGAATCAACTGTCAGATTCGGTGTATTCGAAATGATGCAACTTAGGGACCTTCAAGAATAAAGCATATTGATTGATCAAAGGCCGATAACGCATTTGCAAGTTTTCGATTAGGGCAATTGTCCGTTCGTTGGTTATTCTGATGAATGTCTTGCGTCATAGTATATAAAAGATAAAACAATACATTTTAGAGATCCATGAGTTCAATCGGCACCAGTTGCCTTTTCGTGCAACGAGTAGTAAAGGTGGTCGGTTCATAAAAGGGAGGCGCACAATATTCGGTAAGGCGGTATCTTAACGAGAAACGGTATCAGATGCCGTGGAAAGGGCTGATAGGGTGCACACCGGGCCATTCATGACCCGCAGTTGCATTGCTATGATAAATTACGGATAAAGTGATATGGCCAAGAGCGTGTCAAGGCACGCATATATAGCAGGGATACGATAAAGGTATATGCTAATAGCTTCAAAACTTGTCATCCGATTCCGCTCGAAATAATTTTTCTCTTGAGTTTATAGCATGTTCTATCAACATGGAAAATTTTAAGCTTCTACATCTAGTCTACTTTAGAAACCTTAGGGTGGAGGATCACGTTGCAAGCGCACAGACGGACGGACAGACAGAGCGAAATTATGAGCATTCCTTGTAGGATTTCAGAACCCTAAAAACGAAACAAAAAGAACATACACAAGCAAAAGCCTTGCTCGTTGAAAGTGTATATTTAAAATTAATTTAAAGCAACACATGCTATTTAAAAATTAAACTACAATTGATTTTAACTAATAATAAAAATTGATCTCATATTTAGGTGCTTTTTAAACCAAATATATTTTCATAATTTTTAGTCTTGCAAAGATAGGAAGAAAGTATTAATAATAT
>JANCMC010009386.1:0-12599 GCA_024363005.1 Charaxes varanes | reverse complement strand
TCCAGGCAACCATTCTTCATTTGGAGCCGTAAACCATGCTACTCAAAACTTTAAAGCCCAGTGAGTTTCTAAAGATTTTTATTTTAACAAAGGAAACTAGATTAATTTAGAAACCTTGTTTTCTGCATCTTTTTATAGACGCTTAAAAATGTGTTACGTCCAAATGTTTCAAGTATAATACAATAAATAAATACAGACATAGATATCTGTTTTACAATTAAAGACTACAATCAAGTCTATAAGCCTGAACCACACACTAAACTAAATCGCCTCTAAAAAGCAGAACTTGAAAGGAATAAATTTGTTTCAGCTCTGCAACCCCAATCACAACCACAACAACAGTGATTGGGCTCAAATTTGACAAAGGTTGCGTCATTGCAGCAGATACACTGGGCTCATATGGTTCTCTGGCGCGTTTTCGTGATTGCCCTCGAGTAATGAAAGTTAATGATCTCATCTTACTGGGTTCTGGTGGAGATTATGCAGATTATCAATACTTGAAGGATATCATTGAACAGAAAATGTAAGTTATGCTTGTTGTTAATGTAACTCTTATTTTGGTAGTTAATACAAGCCAATATTAGATATTGTGCCTTATCCTTCTTCTTCTTCCTAGTGTTATCCCGGTTTAATACCAGGGTCCACTTAGATTGTAGAGGATGTGGCTGTGAGGCGAGTTAAGATAACCAATTGTCATCTGACGTCATCCTCGGAACCCCCACGATTTCTACAACCTTACGACTAATATCACAAAGTGACATTAATCAGGTCCCACTGTTTTACGTGCCTTCCGAAACACGGAGAGGTATGTCGACGTCCACTATTTGGGTTGCTGCGCCAGCGTAGTAAGTAATTATGACAAATTTTAAAATATTTGTACCGTCAATTATTCTCACAAATATTATCACTGCTTTACGTGCCTTTCGAAATACGTTGGTGGTTGGATATTTGAAAGCCAGTGTTAGAATTCTTCCACATGTATCCATCTATTACCCGGCCGCGTTACTTACTACTTGCTAACTAACTTACTTTACTTTACTAACTTAGCAATCAACTCAAATGATGGCCACTGATAAAGGCTACGATCTCCTCAACTAACCTACGACGACCTCCTAGCTCTTTAGCTATCATCCACATATATATCATAACAATCATCAAAAATACAGCTTGACTGATATGGTAAAGCTGTATGTAGCTGTATGTATCTTTTGTAGTCCATAGACACACGCAAATACTACTAGTATTTACTTCCAAGTTATACCACTATACCGCTTCAATCCAAAGCATATATGCTTCTATTCTATGCTTCAATCCATTTAACACTATACCGCTTCAATCCAAAGAAGATTGGTATGTAATAACGTCACAATCTTCTTTGAATCAATACTATTCTCAAGTTCTCTGTATATCACGAAATAATACTATTCTCAACTTCTTCTAAGAAGAAAAACTTGAGAATAGTATTGTTTCGCAGTGACTCTCTGTTGCAAAGATGGTTTTCCCACAGTCGGGCAGCTCTACAATAAGCGAATTAGAGGTAGCGCCATGCTTGTAGCCGAATTGGGCCGGCGCGTCCGGGTAGCAGTACCTCTTTCTCACATGAGATCTGTAGTTTAGTATTATGTGTGTAGTTGCCTTTGCAATACATATATGAATAACAGCGTATAGCTTCTAAATAAGTGAATTAAAAATTAAATATATCCTGGATAATGCCTACTAAAATGTTGTTTTCAAGCGCATCTTCGCATCGCATCTAATATATGTTAAATATTTACAAGAGAAAATAGTAGATTACTGCATCAATCACAAACTGAGTTATTCAGGGGTGTATTTATCCTAGGGCCATGGCCTAGGGCGGCAGGCTGCCAGGGTTTGTGTAAACCACGACTTACTCTGTTTTTTGACTTTATATGCCTGAAGAAATTTTAAAAATAAAATATCTACGTTATTAACAAAGATTTCAACTACTTTGGTTGTAAGTTTAATCACATAGAGTTGCGGCGCAATGTGCTGGATTTTATTTTATGACTATTTTTTATCCGTTAATTCATGGGAAATCCTACCGGTCCAGGATTGGGTGAATATGGCCCAGGGCGCCGAATCTTAAGATACGCCACTAGAGTTATTAATGCACGAGTATTATATTGGTGCCATAGCGAATGTGAGGGCACTAAATTATCACGAGTGCATTAGTGACTCACTTCAGCATGGTGCATAATCTACTTTGCTTTCAATTACATCGCTGTCTATTTTTATTTTTTAAACTTTTCGGGCTAAATAAGTATAAAGCTTTTACTGTGGCATTGAATACACGGCGTTAGTGTTTTTGTTTTTGCTGTTTTATTTAGGCGATATTTATTTTCATTCAGTATCTTTATAATCCAATAGATACATTTTATAAGAAACTTAAAGCTCGCACATTTTTAGGGCGTATGGATTGTAACATCATAACTGTCACAGATCCACAAGATAGCGGCCGATGAAGGTGCAACGAATAATATGATTAAATAAATCAGTCACCACCTGCTCTCATCTTTTTCTTTAGTAAAAGAAGGGATTTAAGGAGAATTAATGTTTAACCATTCATAGATACAAAACTGCATAGATAAGTGTGTCCTAGTTATCTATCTATATCTATAAAAGGGAAAGGTCATCTAACGTGAAATTTCGAAAACTGCGGGACGTATAATGATGAAGTTAAGCAGGGAGGGAGGTAGTTAATAGTTAGTAGACATCCGATAAGAAAAGATTTTCGGTAAGGTCGATTAAGAAGGTCAAAGAGGCTAAGGGTCGTTGTAGGATTAATTTTACGCAGACGAAGTAGGAGGAAACGGCTAGCAATGAAATAACGAGCCGTTGATTCACAAGTCAAAGTCAAATTATTTTTTTTTTCTAAATTATATCTATAGATTTTTTGAAAAACTTTTGTGAAAGTCATTTTTCATAATAAATAAATATTTAGTGATATACTGCTGATAATGTATTCAACTTACAAATAAGGGGAAGTTTTTTTTTTAAGAAATTTAACTAAAGTTTGATCGCTACGCAGTATTGTGATTGAAATATTAAAAAAAAAATAATTTTACATTTTCCCAATGTCTAGTATTTTTGACTAATTAGCTCAAAGAATATTAGGAATTTGGCAATTTCTTTTCTCCTCGCTTTTCCCTTTGATGGGATAATACATTTTAAATTATTTAATGTTTAAAATACAAAAGCCAGGTAACCAATCTGTGTGCATTCGAGTGGTGCAGTTGTCAGTGGGCGTCAGTAGTTACTTATAATAAAACACCGCATTCTCGTTAACTCTATCTACATGCATATATATAAAAAAACAAACTTTGTTTGTTAGCCTCGCTAAAACTTGTAAATCGCTGGACCGTTTTAAATTCTGTTCGTATTAAGTTTATTAATGGCAAAAAAGAGAAAACGTCGAAAGGTTAACTAATAATAATAAATATATGTTAAAAATAATACTGAAAAATACAGATATTGTCGCTACTTCAGAATACTTTCAATAGCGTTCGTACCAGACCTTATGACTGACGAGCTAACATTACTATTTCGTTTCATTTAATTTTTAATTTCTATTTATTGTTAAGGACCTCCAACAAAGCATACACACATTATATATAAAATTACAATTACACAAAAAAGACCCGTGTGCTTCAATTACAGGAGATCACAGCATGCAATTACTAAGGTAACAAAAAATGAAAAAAAAAAAATTAACAATGTTAGCATTATGTGCTAAAAATAAAGACCCAATAAAAAATAAAAGAAACGACATTATCAATCTTCAACAGAATTAAAAGAAGATAAATCTATTTAAATTTAATTCTTAATAATTAATGTTTTTCATAAAACATTCCGTTCAAGTTTTAAGGAAACGTCGTAAGGGGAAAGTAATAGCAGACGAGCCAAAATTCGGACAAGAAAACGTCTGCCGTGTCTGCTAGTATCATATAAAAATACTTTTCATAGTACCCATTTTTTACTTTAGATTCATATACTATGTAACCGTTAACACAGATTACTAGCATGAATGTTATATCACACTAGCGGACCCGGCAGACGTTGTCCAATAGATGGTGTTAGTACTAGAGAGAAGAAATTTCCTATTTTCTTTTAAACTTTCCCTGAAATAAGGCAAATGAAAAAAACAAACAGAATACATATTGGTAGAGCCGTTTTTGAGACTAACGGACAGCTAGTGATTTATATATATATATTTGGTTGCTCTGTTTTCCTAGGGCAAGGCGCAAGACTTTGGCTGGGTCGGCTAGTTCATAGTCATAAATATATTTCCAGCCAGTCATTTCGTAATTGATTACATAATTACTTTATGCAAGTTTAAAAACTAACTAAAGCACTATGCTGATAAAGCTGATTCGCAGAATGCATTTATTCATAATGTTTATCTGGTATCGCTACATCCGTCCCAATTCCCGCGGAACTCTAAAATCGATGTTGTAGCCCAGCTGCTGGAAAATGCACATAAAAATAATATAAAGTTCGTCTTTATCGCCATCTGTTCACCTATTATTATATAGATATGACCCAATAATCTAGCCTGTTTTAATTATGTTACGCTGAATCTATATTCTCTACCACGGAGTAACAGATTGACGTGAGACAATTATTATTTTCTTCTAGTTTTCAGTGAGTTGAGAAAAAGAATTAAGAGTTGGCATTCTTTTGATTATTTTATTTTCGTTTTTTATAGTTTTTGGACTTTAAAAGGTGGGGCATTGAATAGCAAAGTATCCATAACAGTGGCTTGTACTGCAGTATTCATTGGGCGTCTGTAGTCAATTTTCTTTTGGTGAACCGTCGTGTCTGCCCGTTGTTCCCTTGTCTTAAAGAAGGTCACGAAAGACTTTTATTAAAAGCATTAAACTTCGTCAAATATTAAAAAAAATGCGTCCCTTGTAGTTTTTTAGTCTCCTTTGAACGGAATCTATGAACTAAGATTTTTAAGTAAATATAGTCTACTAAACTTTGACTTGAAAAATATTAGCAAATACAAAGAATTACCTACAGCTCGAAATAAATACAAGCTTGCTCAGAAAAATGTTTAGAAAAACTATAAATCAAATTTTATTCGTTCAAAAGTGTACCTAAATAATTTTAATTCATTAAAAACATGAAACGCATACATTAAATATGTAAACTGACGGTATTTGACATGTTGATCAAAAAAAAATTCCTGAACTAAATACTAGTGCATTTATTTCAAACTGTAGGGTTTATTCATATTCCAATAATTAAATTGAGCAGACTATTGCGATATTTTGTCCTTTTTTTCATATAAAAATTTCAAGTTACATTTTTGTAGGTATTCATATAGAGTAAAAACGTTTAATATACGTATATATGTATATGCAAAAATTTATATAAATTCGATATATTTTATACTTATAAATAAATACTTACGTAAAATATATTGTTGGGCCTGCAGCGTTGAGATGGTCGCGACAAGGCAAAGGGACACCAGGGTCCCCCTGTAGCTAGGCATTTTGGTCACTGAGATATCGCATTTATATCCACTTTACCACCGGACCGAACTGGGTCGAATTCTGAGAAACGGAGCGTTTCACAGTTTCAACGAAACGTACACCACACCCCACAGGATAGTTCAGTTACTCTCTTTGGATTAAAAATATTTATTTATTATTTCTTTTTCATTTATTTGGGAAATAAACATAATGAGTCGAATTTCATAGGTTTCTATGGATTCGCTATATTTGTCTATTAATTTATGAATCCAAATTATTTTTTTATTTAATTTAAAACATCCCGTAATTGAAATCAAACCTTTCAAGAATTAGCGTTGTAGGTAAAAAAATCACACTATCACTAATCGTATCAGTGTACGTTTGGTGAAAGTGTAGTAAGTAAGAAACTTTAGAAAATGCAAATATAATTAAGCGACTCTTATGACTTGGCGCATGTTTTATGAAATTCCTATTATTAAAGATAACGGCTGTCTAAAATTATTTTACGACTTTGATCTATACTCTCTTATACGTGTATTTATCATTGGCTGTTTTCTATGACGTCCTGTTTAATTTGTCCCTACCGCAAAATCAGTTCTTGGCGGGTGGCTACTATTTATAAACTACCTCTTTGTTAAAGAGATATTTTCACTTTCCCTTATCATTATCATTATCATCATCAGCCTGGGGACGTCCACTGCTGATCTATCAGTGGAGACTTCCTCCACTGATTTACACGAATGGCGATGTTGTGCCATTCGTGATCAAAGTGATAATGCGATTTAGTTTTCGTGAAAATTAAATTTCGTCTCTGTGTAATTAAAAAAAAATGTAGTTTCACTGTAATCAAGCTGAGACAATATCAACAGAGCACACACGTTCAAGGCTGTCGCAAATCTTCGTATTATCAGATGACTGAAATATCTTTAACCTTACGTGTTTTTATCATACACCATTTTTAAGTGTTACTATGATTATAAGTATGGTTATACCCTTATACATTACTTTTTTCCCAAATGTATTCTTAAAAGCATATAGTTTTCGAAGAGGGTCAATAAGTTTATATAGGAAGGGCATTATTCAAAAGCGTTGATATTTACAAAATTAATGCTTCGTATGTAAAAAAGGGCGAGCAAAACCACGAATAACAGTCACTAGTAGTACTTAGAGGAACCCAGTACAGTCACTAGTCACTAGAATAAGAGTCAGTATTGGTGTTTAAATACGCCTTAAGACATTAAAACATGATATATCAGTTTATTATTACCATTAAACCTGATCATCATCACTCATAATAACATAAATTAACGTTGTGTAATAGAATACACAAGTGATCCACATGTCTGCCTATTTATAATATAAAGTCTGACGAATGTTGTATTTTTACGAGCGAGCCCTTGAAATCGAAACATCTGGTTTTCATATGGCCGAGTAAAAGCACGTCATTTTTATTTTTTCCAAACTATAAAATATTATATATATTTCGTCGCTAAAATAACATTGCACCGAAAACTGTGATAGACGTTACGTTGATTAGCGCGTTTGGGGAAATACATCCTTCAGAAAACTATCATCAAACATTGACTTGAATGTCGTGTAGTAAGTAAGGCTCTTTGAAGTAAATGTAAGGGAGTAAAGACATTAGTTTAGAAACGCTATAACCTACGGTGGCTGCTTTCCAATAGGCAGGCCGTGTGTATTCGCTGCATTACATTAGATAAAAATAATTTTAATTTCTTGAAGCGATAACTTCTATAAGCAGGGTTGGATGGGGTGCAACATTCGCGTAAGTTATTATTGACATGGTCACGTGACCATGACGTAACCTACGCTGTTTGTTGTAGTTTAAAGTTGTCACTTCTCTGCCTCTGCGGTTCTCATGACTGCTTAGTGTTTATTTCATAAAAACTTGTGTTCTAACTGATAAAAGCTTGAATTATATGTCTTCATCATGATAGCCAAGCGGGTATGACCTTAGTGATTTTATTCGTGCCTCTAGCGTAAAGCTATTGAGTTTGCAAAGTTCTTATGTGACGATATAGCGTACAAGCATATATTTCAAAAGACTTTCAGTTGATGATTACGAGTCAGTAATGAAGGGAGGCCGGAGAAAATAAACATGCGTTTTCTTACCTACTTGCTTACCAAGCAAAGAGCTTTGAACGTGAGAAATATGAAACAGCTCCGCACTTCACGATGTATAATAATAATCATTAAGGGAAAAAAAATATGTAACTTGAACTAAAAAACACATGCGTGGACGTGCATGTGAATCGAATCGTTACGAATTCCCATAGCGAAATATATGCTGCTGACATGTGTTTTTAATAAGTGTATATCATTGTTGATGAGCAAATGGAAGCTTTCAACCAAACTAAAGCCGCAAGGAGGATAGGTACTCAGCTTAAATTTCGGCCCGCCTGTCGCCAGAGAACTCCTAAAAAGGTTTGCTTAAAAAAAGCAGAGCAACTCCGGGGGTGACGACAGAAGCTGGCAATAGGCAACAATAACTGGCACATACAATGATGTTCGGTAACAGTATCGTAAGTTAATTGGATTTTTCACATCTCAAAAAATGCCCAACGCGCATAAAGAACTTTTCACTATAAAAAACCCTTTGTATAACATGAAAACAAATATGACACACATATGTAATCAAATATAAAATGTTTTAATCTGAAACTGTTTTTTTAAGCTTACGCAACGTGTTTGTTTGTTTAATATTGGCTCTTTGACATGATGTGTTTATCCAAATTTTTACTCCGATATAGTTGAAATACTTTTGTCGTTTATTGACATAAATATTTGCAGTATTTGTATTTATTTCAATGTTGACGTAACAGGATTGCAAGACACTCATATTTGTTCGCGACTTTGACTACGTGAGCTTTTGGATTTGAAACTCGAAAGAAGAAATCAAATTGTATTGCAAAGTAGCTGATGCCCGCCTTAATACGTTATTTTATTATATTTCAGAGTTTTTATTAATTTCGCGCGATACCCTAATTATTTTTTATATATATGTTACATACATTTTGGAAATTAAATTTTATTTGTTTAAATTAACGTCGCAACTTCGTCCATGTATAGACGTACGGACAAAGTGAAATTATAAGGGTTCCTCGCAGTACTACGGAACCCTAAAAAATTGTATTCTTTCAAAATTAAAAACAAAATTAAATTAATGTTTAAATTGCATTGCAATGCAAATTAATATTGTACACAGTGAAATGTTGTAATTATGAATGTAAATAAATAAACTTTTGAATTTGAATCAATAGTGTGTCTCTACCTTAAGCAACATCAGTACGTGATAGCTGGGCGGGCGGCCAGGGCGGGCGGCCACACGCCGTCTGCCGTCGCCATACTTTTATTTCAACTATTAATACCTTAAAAAATATTTCATCTGTGAAATGTATCCTTTTATCATTAGTTTATTAGATATAAATAAATCTTTATTAAAAAAGTACAATAATATGCTATGTACAAAATTTTGCGTTAGTACAACCTCATTTGACAATTTAATCACATAATTAACAAAACGTATTGTTATTTTGTGATGGTGGTCATGACTCTTGGAACAACCCTAGTAAGTAAAGCAATAAAGTATGGAAAATAATCCAAAATTTCGCATCTTCATTTTGTAGAATTTAGAACATCGGAAAATCCAGATTCAGTGTGGACGGAATTTGGAATTTACTTTTAAATAACGTCGGGTAACTTGTCCATAATGAAATTAGGTGCGCGTCCGAAACAACTTTATTTTGAACCAAACCCGGTCCAACCCTCGCCTTTCATCCCCCAGATTAATTTTAAATTGGATTAGATTAAGATCCAACAGAATCCGTTACGTTGACATTTTCATTTAATCAACATTGGGTGATTGATATCTATATATAGTGTTATAGTGTAGAATTATTGCTTAATTATTATATTATAAGTTGTGCCATGAGCTTAAAAGAAGACGCTAGGATAATGATCGAGTGTATAGGGCACAATACGGTATAAGAACGTTTTTACCCTTGAATGTTACACCAGAATTGAATCCAAAAACAAAATTGGTTATGTTCAATTGTTACCGTTGTCATTAGGCACAATCTTTTTTTTATATCACCTGTAAAGTACGTGAAGTCCATGTATTAATAATAACAACGAAATAAAAGCAAAATAATTGATCGATGCTAGTTCTTATTTGAGCCACAACTGAAACTGGCGCTGTCGTTGATTTCTAGTCTGGAATATAAATTGGCGGGAATTCGAATCAAACTCAAAGGAACTTTTAGACCAATTTGCGTTGCTAAAGCATATCAAATCTTACTTACGATTATTTTTAGTTTATGACAAAAGTGAGCCTTCCCAATTGCGAACTTGGTGACACTAGTTGATAGTCATTTATAATTACTTGAAATGGTAGTCTTAGCTAGTTAGTACCTTAGTCTTTACTTTATAAAAAAAATGAGCAATGACTAATAGTTACTACTATAACAAGATTAAGTTTCTTCATAATTCGTTGAGATATGAGTATCACGTTGCGCCTCTGATCAACACATCCGGTACAAGACAAAGCTGTACACACCTAGCTAGTAGCTAGTGGCAGTATAATAGTATATGCATGTACGCTGTGCCCACATGACGTGTAGTGTTACTAGTGTTTGTGTGAGTTAAAATTATTACTTAGCATTATATATCTTTTCACTTCTTTTTTGGGGGCATATGATATATATTATTCTCGAACGTTATAAGCCTATATTTTTTGTACTCCACCCCACGCGTTGCCACTATGTTTTGTGCATAGATGCATTCTGCGAATACAAAACATCAATTTCTATGTAAGCAATGCAATAATTTAGAACGATATTTTATGGTAGTGAATGAACGAATGTATGAATATACCTACTTTATAATTATAGTGAATGAATGAATGTAATTTATTGTACCACAACACAAAGTACAGTCGACCAAGAAAGTGCTTGACCATTTTGGTGGCAGTTCCTAGTTAAAGAAAATTTTGCTAAGGGTTTTTGTTAGAAATTAACGTAATGAATAACAAGCAAAAATGGGCCTTTTAACTAATTGACGTGCAAACGACATTCGACCATAGCGTGGCAAACCAATTTCTTGGTTGACTATACAAACAAAAGGATTAATAAACAATATAAATATACATATATTACAGCTACAATCAGCTGACTTATCGCTTTAGAGTGGTATCTACGAGACAAGCGATTATACAGATAAAATAATTATATAAATAAACTAATAAACTGAACTACAGTTAAAATTAAACATCGTCTGTAGGTTCGAACAATATTAACGATAAAATTAATATATAAAAAAATGCGAAACTATAAATAATTCACAAATTGTGGTTCGTGCAAGATTGTCCTCAATCACATAAGGTAGACAACTTAATGCCTGTGTTATAGGTAACAGAAGTCTGTTATACACAATTTTTTTTTTAAATATATAAATACATATCTATAGATAATGCACCCCACCCAGACTCGAGGTGGGAATCGAACCCACGACCCCCGGAGCAGAAGGCAGGGTCACTGCCCACTGCGCCAACGAGTGTGCTATCTATATCTAACACTGGAAGAATTTTTCAAATCGATCCATTAGTTGAGATTAGCGGGTTCAAGCAAACGAACAAAGATGTGATAGAAAGAGACAGACAGTCTGAAACTCCTTAAGCTGTTGTTGTTTAATTAAATTTCAATAAAAACATTCATTTACTTTTTGTACACTTCACGTTCTGTTAAATAATTGAAAAAAGTATGAAAAGTCTCTCTTAAAGGGTAAAACGAGCATTAGTTTGATGATACATTTTGTAGTACACAAGATAATAAGGCTCTTTCTAAAGTCGGTTACATACAATGGTTGACTGTAACAAAGGTAATTGAAGAAAAAGCCAAGCGCGGAATATATACTGAAATATTATGCAAATGGCTGGCTCCATTACAGGATTACGTAATGCCGGCGTTGACCTTTCTTAGGCGTCGTCCTAATGGAACGCGAATGCGCGATTCGAGCGAACTTAGTTCGTACAAACGTGCGATCAAACATAGTGATGTCTAAGAAGTGTCCTAATTGAAGACAATGCCATCGCGCGCACTTAAAAAAAAACACTTCTTACACACCAATATTTTGATCGTGCGTTTGTATGAAGTAAGGTCGCTCGCATCGCGCATTCGCGTTCCATTAGGACGACGCCTGAGGAACTGTTCAGCTTAACGGTGTCGGAGGCTGTACAGTTAGCCGCATTCCTAGGCCGGCGGGGGTGGCAGGTGCCGCGGGGCGTACTTACTCGCCCGTGGGACGCAGCGGGAATTCATTATTTTCTTTATTAGGCGTGTGTAACATGGTGAAAAAATAACGAAAAGGCGTTCCTCTTTCAATAATGTGATTTCATTTGTTCATATTACGTATAACATGTATTTTTATATATCTCTTTTTCGTTTATTCGTATCCTTATAACTGAGGATCGTGATCGTAAACACAAGGTCCACTTTTTTTAACGATCGTCTTTTCCGCGTTAATGAATTAGAAATTCCGTCCACGATATCCGAAAATCTATCATCCTATCTGTAGTACATCATAAAGTAGCCCAGGATAGGAAGGTTTGGTTGGAGATTATGGGCTATTCAAAAATTTTAAATGAAATTTAAAAATATAGCATAAAATATAGCAAAAACGCAAGTTAAAACATTGTTTCCCGTCTATTTGTTCCTGGTAACCTCCGAAATGGATGGACCGATTCAGACGGGATTTCCACGAGACAAATTGCTCTGTTTATAAGGAATAACAAAGAATACTTTGCTTTTACCAAAATAAATAGAGTTCCGCATAAAAGTTAAAAACTCTCAAGATTTAACGTAATCATTGAATTCATGCGGGCGAAGTCGCGAATTACAGCTAATTAAATGTAATATTTGAAAGGAGTTTTCTCCGTTGCAAATCTCTACATGTGAAAAATTATCAATTTTATGGTATCGTATTGTTCGCATTTTTGTTGATATTTTTATCACGTTCCCAGTGCGGCGTAGACATGTTGGATACAGAAAATTCCCGCTTTTCATTGTAATGACGCGTGTACCTGCA
>JANCMC010009379.1:0-12600 GCA_024363005.1 Charaxes varanes | reverse complement strand
TTTTATACTTACCTCTTTCTCATAAGTTCCAACAGGCTTTCAAGGTTTCAAAAATTCACATAAGATTTTATTAGTGGGGATTTTAGTCCATACCTTATACCGTTGAGTTAATGAGGCTCTGAATTTCTGACACTAGTTTTTCAAATATCCGACCTCCTCCGTGGAAGGCACGTAAAACAATGGATCCCGATTTATGTCACTGAGTGATATTAGTCGTGAGATGGAAGAGATTGTATGGTTCCGAGCATGACGTCAGACGGCTGTCGTTTATCTAAACCAATTTAAACGGATTCTGGTACTACTGGGATAGCGCTAGATAGAAAAGACCATCTATATAACGATATGTTATCTATTTGGGTAACATAAATCAATAATGATGTATTCGCTTAAAAAACTACAAGGCTTTTCTTCACTTTCATTTAAATTTATTAAAAAAAATAAGTCATTTTCGGATGCAAGTGGAATAAATTCCTCATTGTTAATTTACTAGGAAGGATATCCGATAGCGCGAGGTGGTCCCACGTCGATGTTATATAAAACTCGTCCTACTCGACGGGCACAAATACCTGTAGAACATAGCTTTTGTGTACTTTTTCTCTGTTCAAGATTAAACACATCTTGTGAGCATTAAAAGCCCTACCTCACTGCGACGCCGTGGCGACGTCGCCGGCTACGTAGCCATGGATACCAGCGGTTGCCAATGGAGTAGCCAGTAGTAGTCGTGGCTAAGCTTCTAATTTGGCGACGTCCCCAGCGTACTTCTGGTGTTGATTATTTTTCAAACCAGCAAATACTCCAACGTTTGGATTCGATCTTAAGGGAGCCCTTGAAGATATCAATGTAAGTGTTATATAGATTTGTTCTTTTTGTTATGCCGGAGCCAGACATAGCTTCATTTGAATGATCATGTAGTGTAGCCCGGGACTATCGTAGCTGTGGAAAGTTTTGTAGAACTTTGTAGTCTTCAAGAACAAAAAATGTACAAACACTATCAGCTATGTCTGGCTCCGGTGTAAAAAAAATACTTAAAATAAAGATTCTACTGAGTCCTTTATGAAAAATCTTAATAAGAAAACTTATAATTAAAATAGAAATGTGAAAAACGTCATAAGAATTGATAGAGTTTAAGTAGGTTTCGGTCTATCCAATTTTAATGTCTTTTTTTTGTTATTGATAAAAAATATTGAGATGTTTTTTTTGCTTAATTTTGTAATTTTTGTACTTATCAGTTTCTATTTTTTCCCTTATAGTTGATACTTTATACAAATAATAAACGAATTCTTATTCTTGATAATTCAAAGCCATTTTTAACTATATCAAATCTATGTTAATATTTAACAACTTGCTTTTTATTCTAAACTGTTTCCAATAACAAATCTTAATATAGTGCCATTTGATTATAAAATTTCTGATAATCTCCATTTTTTTGTTTTGTTAGTTTTAAATTTTTTTAAATTTTTTGTAACAGTTGGTAGCTATCAAAGAACAAGAAGTGAATTTTTAATGTATGTATATACCAGCAGTATATACAATACCAGCTTGGAGAAATGCTATAGCCGAGTAAGAATATTGCAAGGAATAGTTTTTTTCCATACATTAGATTCATGTATGTATGTATGTAACATACTAATTACATTGCTAAACTTTTTGATTAAAACATTCTATACTATTCATTGTAAGATTAAAACATTCGAACATAAATTCTTCTTCTTTGATGCACACCTAGTAGAACGGTAGAGTAGAGAATAGTAGCCATGTTGGAGATACATATGTCAACATAATCATGTTGGAGATACATATATTGTTAGCTGATAACATTTTGTGAACTTGGTATAGAAAATAATAATACTTTTCTTTGTAAATAATACAGTTAATAAAACTCATCAAGTTCATTTAGAAAACGTAACAATTTGAGAATAGCACTAATGTGGCTTATGATACTTTATGTAGGAGCCATCAAATTATATACCTTATTGGATAAAAACATTAATATTTGCTTCATACATACATTTTCTCTTGCCCTTCCAATCAATTCTAGTAAGCCATAATGAACTGGTGTAAGTTGATTCAAGTGGGTGATCGGTACATGAGGAGCCAAAGCGTGCCACCTTTCTTGTAATGAAGCTACTAGGACTAATTTATCACCGTACTGCAACATCTCTTCATATGGCATATTGCTTATAAATTCATTTGGTATTAAATTTCTAGTTGTATAATTAGAACATGATCCATATTCTTTTTCCACTGGACACCACTCATAAGGGCCATCCAAATAGTCTGGCTGAAAAAACAATTTATTAAAAAGGACAAATGAAAGATTTATTAAAGAGATATGCAACTCTCAAGGAAACTCTTATTAGTTTACTGCAGTACCTTTCATCAGGCAAGGGCCTAATAATTAGAAAATGAAGCCCGGACTCGAAGATCTTCCTTTGCGGTGGTTGAGCATATCGACCTTCGCTCCCACCTTTCATTCCTCGCCGAAAGCCTTCCACCTTGGTGTGCCTTCTCCCCACACAACGAAAGATTGTAAAGAGCTCCGTAAGCTTAGCTCTAAGTCGTATATATTATTAACACCAGAATACTAAACATATTTTAAAAAAAGATATTTTAAGACAGGCTTTCACGCAGTTTAAAAAAACCCAAGTAAATTTCAATTTGATGTGCACAAACGCCTAATTTGTAGAAAGGAATCTCCTTGTATTTCCAGAAAATGACAAGAGATAATATATTTGTGTAGATCTATAGTAAATTGCCTGATTTCGAACCCGCCGATATGAGTGAAGTTAAGAAAGAAAAGAAAGAAAGCACTTATTTGACTGGCCCGTTGTCGCAGTGGGCAGTGAACCTGCCCTCCACTCCGAGGTTAGTGAGTTCGATTCCCGCCTCGAATCTGAGTGTTATCTATATATTTCTACAAAAAATAATATTTTATGTGTAACAGGCGTCTGTTACCTATAACACAGACATTAAGTTAACTTCTACGAACTACCTTAGGAACAGACGTCCGTGTGTCATATAGTCCCATATATAAATAATATTTATTTATTATCTTAGAAGTTAATATTGTGTGAAAATGGTTGTTTAGTAAATTAAAATATAAAGGGTGCTAAAATTTATTGCGTTATTTACTTACATTGCGTTTACTTAATGATTTAATAATTAAATGTCCGGAATTAGATTTTTTCCATATTCCGCCAACTCAGATAAGAACTGTAAATTATAAATTATAAATTTATGTAATACCCTCCCAGGGTGGTTCAAAAATATTGAATAAATAAATAAAATAAATAAAGCGTATCAGATACGGAACCCTTTTATATAAGCGTGTCTTTACACGCTTTTAGCCATTTTTTTCATTTATTTACTAGTTGTACCCGGCGTCTCCGTCCGCGTCGGCCACCCTTATAACTTAGGAGTATGAGAAATAGATAGTGCCGATTCTCAGACCTACTGAATATGCATTTAAAATTTCAAAAAAATCGGTTTAGCCGTTTCGAAGGAGTATGGTAATTAACATTGTGACACGAGAATTTTATTAGTTATTAAGATCAAAGAACAGAATATTCTTTAAAGAAAGCTTAAACAAATAACATAAAAATATAATTTATAATTCATAATTTATTTTATCTTACATTCCAAAAGCTAAATGTCCCAAAACAAACTTATGTTGGATTATAGACATTCGATCTGAACGAAGTTGCTTTCGATCGTCTATCAAGTACGTAAAATGAACAATCGAATACTATATTTATAAGTTCCTGTTTTATCACTTAAAAAAACAATTCATAATATAATCTAATAACGAAAACATTTCCTAAAGCAACTGCAAAATAACAATAGCACTCATTTCGCAGCACCATTTTAAGTTACAGTGAACGTTAAAACAAAGTACTAGTTAAAAAGTCAATTTCTCCACTGTTCTTGAAAAAGCAGCAAGTGTTAGATATTATTGGATATAGATAAACATATTATTTTATACGATTATTAGATATAATATAATATTTATAGATTTAAAAAAAAAAATCACACCTACCATTGTTACAAATCATAATTGAAGCCCGAAGCAGTAGGCATAAATTCTTTAATAATTTTCTTCCTTGGCATACGATAAAAGATATTTCTTTAAATATATGTATGTATTTAGCACGCTCATTCGTTTACAGATAAGCTATAACCACGAGACAACAAAACACATTTCCTTTCGATTGTAAACAATAACCGAGAATTTCCATCAATGAATATTAATAATATTACTTGTCTCGAATGCTACATCCGTTCGATATAAACGCTATCATAATTTTGAACTATTTCAACAAAATAGATAACAGTCATCTACTTCATAAATGTTTATGGTTCTAGCTCAAGGCGACGCATAATGTACTACAGAACAAAGAAAATAAATTATTCGTTCGCCACAAAACTTTTATCTTTGCAGGAGATGGGATTATCGGCCTCGATACGATGGGCGGCCGGGGTCTCGGCCAAATGAGATGTGTACGTTCTAAATCCTTATATAAATAGGAGGCAAGAACAAGACAGATGGTACTGAAGTGTTTTTTCTATTCTATTTAGTCTGTGTAGTTTGATCGTGTATTCCGTATTCGAATTTCAAATATTTAAATTCCACTAGGAACAAGACAGGTTGATCGTGTATTCCGTATTCGAATTTCAAATATTTAAAATTTTATTAGGAACAAGACAAATGGTACACAAGTGTTTTTTTTCTATTCTATTTAGTCTATTGATCGTGTATTCGAATTTTAAATATTTAAAAATTAACACTAGGTTATTTAACCCGAAATTGTATGATCGGTTGATATTAAACTAATAGCAAAAGTGGATGTGCATGACTACAAAAGTGGCTTCAGGTAACAATAAGCAGAAAAAACATTTTATATGTGAATAGATCAGCATATGAGCCTATCCTTAAAATCATAAGAGTGATTTTTTTTTTAAATAGTAATATTTAGGTGACATTTTCAAAAAAATATAAAGGAAAATTTCAAATAAGAGCAGCAAATTGCACATGGGGGAAAAATATGTATCAAAACCTATTTGGCTTAAATAAAAAGAAAATATTACAAAAAGGCCTAATAAATTTTATTGTGATTCAATATATTTATAATTTTGAAATCTAAATTTAACATAAAGTCAAAAAAATAATATAAAGTTATTCTAATACTAGTATTTAAGTTGGATGATAAAAAATAAGTAGCATAAAATAAATAGCAGTAGTATAAAATAAATAGCAATTACATAAATCTTAAATTCATTTATTTCACATATTGAAATAAATTACTTTAAAAATATTTTATATAAATATTTATATAAAATATTTATTAAAGCTTTTTAATGTAAAATAATAACTAATTATTTTAAATAAATCTTCCTTGTATCATACAAGGAAGATTTATTTAAAATTTAGATATTTATTTAAAATTACTAATTGATACTGACTTTTTAAATTCTATTAATGCTTTTTTTTAGTTATATTCATACATGTTCATAATATTATTTTCACTTTAAAGTACTAGTATATGAATACTAGTACTTTAAAGTGAAAATAATATTCACATGAACAAAAAATATCACTGTGTGCCCTTGATCTCCAATATGATTACTTTTATTTTAATACATTGATGACTTCGGTTTAACTCATGTAAAAGAATATAATATACTAGCTGTGCCCGCGACTTCATCCACTGACTCGGAAAATTCGAGCCCCGAGAAGAGTCAGCAAGTAACTTGTAAGCCACTCCTTTAAAAATAGTGCCTATAAAAAATTCATTTTCTATATTTCAATACCTCCCATGTAAATTGTTGTAACCCCAAATTCCCAACTTTACTGTAGAGTGTTACAAACATGTAAATTAAAATATACTACACATTTGTGTATACAGTTATATATTCAATAATGACGATAACATTATTGTTTACAATAATATATTAAAAAGTGACTATTATATTACAATTTAGTAGTACTCTCTTGTAAAGCGGGCAATAGGGTTACAAGAACTTACATAGGAGTTTTCAATTTAGTGTGACTTAATTTTGTATAATGGTTTTCAGTGTACTCTGTTTATGTGCATGCGTTTGGTGTAACCTTTTCACTGTACGTCATCACCATATAGTTTAATTTAATTAACATTTCCATGTTAACTATATCATACATATCTAAACCTGCATCATCATCTGCATGTTTAGTGCTGTATTTAAGAAGATTTCTCTCATTCTAAAACCATAATGCTTAGATATATATGCATGTACACATTTCAATATGTTTAGTGTCCATTACAAAATGAAAATAGTAAATTGTCCATCACAGTAAAGAGCTGAATTGCTATGTATACTGCAATATATTTAAATAACAAATGTAAGTGTGTACTTAACACACATTGTACAATGTTTGCAAAACACTTAGATATACAGTAACTGAAGCAGTTTCAGTTTGTCATATTGATCAATGAATGCAGTTTAATGTTAAATATTTATCTAGAAAAATACTTAACAATAGGATATCTATATAAATAGAAGATACCTAAATTAAAGATTTATTACAAATAGTTAATTTTACTTGAATAAGTGGTTACAAACCACCTTTATTTTCTCTGGTTATAATATCTGAGTTTTTTATATTATTAGCTTTGTATGTATGTTTGACGCTCTTTCACTGAAAACCTACTGAATGGATTTTAATAAAACTTAACAAATTCCTGTAATATTGTTTATAGATCAGAATAGCACATAGGCTATGAATTATAAAGATATTGTGTGAATTGTCCAAAATATAAAGATAAATGTTGAATAAGTAGGAGAAAATTCTGGCATCTGCAAGCTATTCTGGTGTGCTCTGCAAAAACCGTTACGAGTTACACATATATAGTGTATAAAGGAAATGTTTATCTTAAATAGTTCTACAAAAAAGCCAGCGACAGCATATATTTATCTTTCAGGTTTAAGCCTAAAATAGTGAACCATTATGGAACGGGAAAGAGAAAGGAAACAGGGACAATATTTCTTCTTTTTTTATTTTTCTTAAAGAATGTTAGGAATACTTTTTAGGTATGTCTAATATTTCCTTTTCTCCCTCCTACTAAGCTTAAATTAAAATCTTGTATTAGGAGCGGGTGCGACAATACCCCAACGGCGATGGGGTTTTAACCGGCTACCTTGCGGATTTCAGTCCATACTTTATACCGTTGAGCTATTGAGGCTCTTATATTATAGGATAATAGAATGCAGTAAATAGTAAGTAACCCAATATTCGGGCAGGACAGCGTCACATGTATAGTTGACCAAGTAATTGGTTTGCCACGCTAGGGTCGAATGTCGTTTGCACGTCAATTAGTTAAAAGACTTTTATTTGTTATGCATTACGTATACATATTGTTTTTAACAAAATTTTTCATTGACTAGTAGCTATCAACCAAAATGGTAGATCACTTTCTTTGTCGACTATACTTTATTGCAACCTATTATTTGTGTATAAATCCTTTTGTCTGGTCTTTCTTATCTAGACGATGGATCGTTTCTTAGGGCCTTGACCTTCCTCTTACTAGAAGTTTTTATGCGATAACGTTATCAGTCGGTCGAAAGTCTGTATAAATAAACTTTATTTACGAATGTCAACGGCGTTTGGACATTGTGATTCGTGTCGTAAGCCATAAAATGAATCACTTTGTTTCCTATTTACGCTCTAGTTTTTATAGCTCTCCAATATAAACAAATGCAGTTACAGCTGTCTAATATTTTCTTACAGCTTATATAGCTTATATTCTATTATGTTTAGTATAGCGTAGTTTGTAAAAAGTGTTATAATCAGAGACCATAGTACGAACATTTCGAACCGTTTGAAATCGACGAGTCGACTATATTTGGGATGAAAATGTTCGTGCCAGGCCCACAGGAGGCAAGTCTTTATCGTGTCACGCTTTTAATAAATGCAAATTCAACCTGCGTTGACACTAAGGAGGGTCCGCTGTGGGCACAGCACGCATATTTTCCAAGTCCATTCTTCGACTAACTTCAGTTCGAAATGTTCGTGCTAATGCGTCTGAGCGCCTAGTGCGAACTTTATTATAAGGCCCGATTCTAAGGGTCCAATAAGCCAATAATGAATCCCCCTTTATCAAGAGTTTCTACTTGATAGGGGTTCATTAGAGGGTGCCAGGATCTGCCTATATAGGTTTTGACGCGTTCGAGTAATGCACAAAATCCCCTCTTGGGTTCCGGGAGCCCAAGAGGGGATACCATACCGTTAAATGTACTGTAGCACTTTGTCTAAGTTTGTATCGGGCTCTTCACGGAGCAAGGCTCGTCGTATCCTCGGTAAATTGAATTATAAGCTGACGCATAATTTTATCACATTACTTATATATTTTTTTGTTATAATAATATTATTAGTAGCGAATGAATCGGTAGGTGCTTATATAAACAGTGTTCTCGAATAAAAAATGTTTGGGTACGACCTTGACTTGAACTTTTGGGTGGTTTCCGCAATTCGTTAGCCGACCTTTGTGTTCCTAAAGCGCAATCGTAATGAACTGAAGATTAAGCTAAATTCGATGTAAGAAATCATAACGGCTGGCCTGTTGGTGCAGTTGATTTTGACCCTGCCTTCCGCTCCGTGGGTTGTGTTTTTGAGTGCCACCTCGAGTCTGGGTGTATTATCTATTTGTAGGTATTTATATATTTCTAAAAAAATATTTGTGCATACCAGGCGTCAGTCACCTATAACACAGGCGTAAAGTTGTCTACCTTAAGAACAGACGTCCGTGAGTCATATAGTCCTGTATATATTTATTAATTTACCAAGCGGACCAAGATGCCAGTTTTTCATCCAGTATAAGAATTCTACATACGACGAATTAATGTACACTTACTGATAAACAATGACGTCACAAACTATAAAATATACACAACCTAAATAACACAAATTTAAAATTTTATGAAGTGTGTCTTAGGAACTGATGTCCTTGTGTCATATAGTCCTATGTATTTATTTATTTAAAATACTTAAGACAATATACTTAACTTTAATGATATCCGAGTGTGAATACTTAACAAAAGTTCAAAGTCGAAAATTTTTGTTACGGCCTTCAGAAAAAGAGCTCATTTATATTTCGCTCATCTATGTTTTTCACTTGTTTACTCCCCGTTTACTCGTTGTCACATAAAAACGTACTTGTAACTCCTAGTAGAGTCTAAAAATACACCCCCCTCCAAAGTATTTATCTCTACTTGCAAAATAGCGTGTAGATGCAACAAGCAAGCTCGTAAATATCATATTGACTTACCGTTCGTGGTTGAGTTAGAGTTAACAATTAAAACGCTGCACACACACAAGCAAGCGTTCCTATTAATTACTGGAGGGGCGTGTGTTTTTAGACTGAAACATCTATAAGACGTATTGTTGACGACAAATCTGTGAAATTACTGTTTTTTTTCTTAAATATCCCTACGTCGTATTAATGCTAAAACAGGAGCAGGCTTCATAGAGATGTTTTTCAAAGTAGGAAATTACTTGCAAATCGGACGGTGGTGGACTTTGAGATAGACAGATGTTGTAGCCGGAAATTTGACCTTTGACGCGGTGTCCAGTGGTGAAATTGTGTTGCCGGTATTAGTTCAACCAGCTAAAAAATCTTGCCGAGATGCAATTAGAGATGCTGCAAGTCAGCACCTCTCCGACATCTCTCCGTAAAGCCAAAAGAGTCTTAACTTTAGGATTGTACTGCAAAATACTTGTACTTGACTTTAAATCATCATCCTCAGCCCGATTCAGTCCACTGCTGGACTAGGGCCTCTTCATGAGCACCCCATTTATTTCTGCTGTTTGCCGAGTGCGTCCATTTCTTGCCCGCTGCCTTTACGATGTAGTCGCGCCATCGTGCTGGTGGTCTGTCGATGCTTCTATTCATTACTCCACTGTCCTTTATTTTCATGCAAATTCACCACAGAGGTTTAATGTCCCCCAGTAAGTTTCATATAAAATGTATACATGGGATCAAAAAGGTACTAGGTGAAAATAGAAATCAACTGTATAAATGCAAAAAAAAGAAAGAAAACCAGGTGTGCGTATTCAATACCATTGTAAAACTTTAATACTACATATTTAGCAAGAATAGTTTAAAAAGACCACCCTCCCCCCTCCCGGCGACGCCGTCGAGGCCAACCGGGCCCACAGCACCCCATCAATTATCCACACAAGCCTGTGTAGCTTACACGCGTAAGCATAATGAGTATTTAATGGCGACACAGTTTCCGTAATCATAACTGAGTGATGCAGTAGAAATGGTCGCGTGACAACATGGCGTCCATTATGCTAACAAACAATAGATTTTCAAATTGTTGTCTGTCTTTTTGTTGCTTGGGGGTAATCTTCACAATGTTGTACCAGTTTTTAAAGCGTATACTCCTTGTATATGATATTTTTTTACACCTGACAATATTAAACAAATTTTATATTATCTTTTAGAATACCCCGCATCTTCGAAATGACTAGTTTGATTTTTGATGGAGCCTAAACAAACTTTGGGATTTTTTCTACGATATTTAAACACAAACCATGTTTACTGATATTTTATGAATTATGTTTTTATTTCATAATAAAATTCTAAAATCTCCAAAACTTTGTTCTAACGGAAAATAACATACAATATAAAGTATATTATATCCTAATAGCTGTGCCCACGACTTCGTCCGCATGATTTTAGTTTAAAAAAAATAGATTCAGTTTTAGCGTGATGATGATATATAATTGTTCTCGATAAATAGACTACCTAACACTGAAAATTTTTTCAAATTAAACCAGTAGTTCCTGAGATTAGGTTGTTCAAGCAAACAAACTCTTCAGCTTTATATATTAGTATAAATAAACATTCTCTTCTTCGCCCTAGCGTTATCCCGGTGTAGTAGTACCAGGGTCCGCTTAGATTGTAGAGGATATGGCTGTGGGTCGAGTTAAGATAACCGATTGCCATCTGACGTCATCGCTCGCTATGTTACGTACTAGTGTCAGCTGTGCTCAGTCCGTTCGACGACGCCCACAGTCGAAGACACCGCCTTGTCCTGGCTGCTTCATCTGTCCGCAACAGGTAAACTTGCAAGTAATTTTATCTTTTTAAAATACAAACTTGAATACAATTTGTATTCTAAATATTTTTTTTCTGTGTTACATTATAATCTGCAATTAGTTGTCACTCTTAGCACAAGTGATGAAGGATAATTTAACAATTGATAAATGAATCAACAATTGATGGATGCAACAACAATTTTACTTAAAAAATATTTATAAATTGGAAACATTATTAAAAAAAATCTCAATGCTGACAATCACTTAAGATATTAACTTTTTATTTTATTACATACGACTTGATGGATACAAATAAGAACTTTATTTTAACAAATTAATAATCATCATTATGCCTTGTTTTAAAGCACTTTCTTTTTTCTTATCGCTGCACATGAAAGTACAATGAAATAAGAGATAATATTAATTCATCTTAACACTCAGACTTTATATATTGCAGTTAATAAGTATTCTATTCATACACGCTGTCAGTACTAACCCATCTGATATTCGTTTAGCCTTTGACGTCAATGAATAAGCAGGATAGAACCGCCCCAAGCGGCTCATTTCTCAGCGCCATGTGCGGTAGAGTCCTACAAAGAAAAGGCATTTCTCACGTTCGCAGCTGCATTCAACCCGATCTTGAAGCGTTTTTCATGTTAAGATCCGGCTCCGGGCGGGTTGCATACGAAAATACGTAAATCGGGATGTGCTTTTCATTTTTAAAGACTTTCTGCTATGATATCAAATTAGAATCTTTTATAATAAAAACACAAAAGCGACTGCGATAGCGTGAAACCTAATCCCATTAGTAAGAAAAATGTAGTCCGATGAAAAAAAAAGGGGAAAAAACTTTATGGTCTACAAAAAGTAACAATTGCAATATAATTCGCGGTCCACTTTTGAGCGAATCGAACGATAATTGAAACTACTAAATGGTGAATTATTTTAATATAGCGTACGAGTTTTTACGGCCGCGCCATCCGTCACGGTAAGTGGCCGGGTCGTGGACCCGATCGTGACGGTGTTGCCCGTTAAAAACTGCTATTTTATACTAAAATCTATTTTATACTAAAGAAAATAGAAACGTTTTTTTTTCCTTTGTAGCTAGCGTTAGCGTTGTTAGCGTAGCGTTTAAAGGTGTTGCCCGCTAAAATTTGCTATTTTTTTTTTCTAAAATTGATTATATATGTTATAGTATAAGTTATACTAACATGTGGATTGTAATTGTCTTTACTGAATAATAAAAAAAATATTTTTCTTTACCATTTATAACTTTTGATCGATATTGTCTATATCTAAGATAATTTCAGAAGCAGGATAAAAAAAAATTAAAATAAATCTTAGACTAAAACCTCCCTTAGCTTTCCGAGCCGAAATAAAATGTATTTATATTTATGAGAAAACAAAAAACCCCTCAAGAGACCGCAAAATGTATTAAGTTTAGTGGGTTATTTTGAGGGCGCTATCTGTTCCCCCGAAGGACCAGATTTCGTTGGGGAGGCAGATGGCACTCCTGGCTTATT